>BCHV01000018.1:47712-464011 GCA_001599735.1 Naganishia albida | reverse complement strand
TGTGTGTGTGTGTGTGTGTGTGTGTGTGTGTGTGTGTGTGTGTGTGTGTGTGTGTGTGTGTGTGTGTGTGTGTGTGTGTGTGTGTGTGTGTGTGTTTCCTGCTGTCAAGCTCATGACGGCCTTGAACTACGCTTCGAGTTGACTTTACATCAGTCGCGACTGTGGTGGGACCCTACGTTGAGGAGAAGGCAGGGGAGCTGGTCTGATTGGCTGACGACTCATCCAGCGGCAAGACGAAGGGGTGTGTGCTGTCATCCGGATGGAAGGATCAAGTTGTGGAGTTGAGGGCATATCGGCGGACGTAGGGTCAGCGATTGATTTGTTCATGGGCTGTTACGGAGTGTGCCAAAAGTCTAAAGGGCTATTGTAGTTGCCGCCATTCCAAGGGAGATGAGGTTGAAGTCGGAAATCACTGGGGGATATACCAGGATCTATTTGAGGAGACCTTCAAGAAAATCACGCTCTCGCAGCGATACGCTGTCTGTACAAGTTCAGTAGGGAAACAGCGTAAATCACTCACTCAAGCTTGGCACGAGTGGGAAGAGCGCATCCAGACGTTTCGATGAAAGCTAGGTAACCCATTACACAACATTCCTTGTCCCTATTATAGTCGGAAAATACAACCTGCAGACACACACCTTGTACCTTTCCTGCACGACCTAGGCACTCTCTGCCTGACTGTCCACCGCATGCCAAGTGTGCTGCCTCACCTTCTCCAATGTCTCCTCATCCGCACGATGCTTGCCCTCCAACACCCTCCCCTTCTCATCCACGTTCCAGATCCCCTTACCCTCGCCATCCAGATCACGGGCACTGCACTCGGCCATGGCGCCGATCAGACGTTCAGCGCAGGTGTCGGGGCTGATCGCGAGGAGCGGGGATATAGCTTTTGCGCCGAGTCGTGCGTACCAGGGTAGACGGTGGGTATTGGCGATTTCGGTGGATACGAAGCCGGGATAAGCGTGAATGAAGGATTGGTTCCCGCCTGCTTGGTGTGCGGACTGCGCAAAGTCCTGAAGTTGAATATCGGTAAACGCAAGGCAATGCTGTGCCGCTTTCGCGATCCCATAGTTGCCCGGCGTGGAGAGATCCATATCGTCCCACTTGATCCCCGAGGCACGGGCGTCCGAGTTCTTTCCGTCCAGGACGGACATGACGATCGCCTGCGGGGAAAGACACGGCTCGAGTTCCCGAATGATGAGCATTCGCGCGTAGTAGTGCAAACACATTTTCAGGTCGAGTGTTGATCCGGGAGAAGCGGGTTGGCGGCCATCCATGGCGAGAATTCCGGGAGTGAGAACGAGCAGGTCGAGTTTGTGAGTCGGTTCGGAGAGGACGCTGGAGCGGTATTCATGACAGAACCGCTTAACGTCGGACATTTTCCCACAGTCGACTGCGGAGAAGTGCATGCTAGCCGCGCCCTTGCCAGCTGTGCCTGCCTTGGAATCAGCCTGGACACGGTCAATGACCGTTTGAGCGGACGAGGCATTGCGCCCGGCGATGGTGATTGTGCTTGTAGGGCCAAGAGAGAGCGCAAGTCGATGCGCGATGGCGGCACCGATTCCGGCTGTGCCTCCGACGATGAGGGCGTGTGCGTTGGCTGGGAGGACGGCAGTGATGGGCGGCATGTTGTACGGGATAGGTGGATACTCAAGAGAATGTGAAGATGACGAAAGGTATGGTTGATGACTACAGGTAGCCTCGGCGGAGATTCCCATCGTCATGTCCGCCCTGTCCGCCCAAGAAAACGACGCTCGATCACCCGGTTTCCGGTTTCACAGTTTCAGTTTCAGATCAACGGGAAAGGAAAGTCAAGTTTCACATGAATCTACGCTTCATCCTATCTAGCAAACCACCATGGCCCGAGTACAACCGCCTACCAACCCGGTAGTTCCCCAGGCAGAGTCAGGCTTTGCTGACGCCCTCAAGTACACCGGCGTGCCACCCTCAGTGCTCAAATGGCGCCCTCGAATGCCCTCGAAGAAAATGACCGTCTTCTTGACCCTGGTCGGAGGCGGATCCTATGCGTACTGGTACGACCGCAAGGAGTGCGCCAGGTTGAAGCAGGAATACATTAGCAGGGTCGAGCATCTGTCCAAGCAGCCGCTGGAGGGTGGAAGTCTTGCGTTTGGCAGAAAGGTGACGGTGTATGCTGCAAAATGGCCAGAGGACGATGACTATGACCGCGGCTTGAAGTATTTCAAGCGATACGTCAAGGTGAGTGCTTTTTCGCGGCGCCATGTCTTCTATTCCTGACAAGGCATCCCCCAGCCCGTCCTCGTAGCCGCAGCAGTCGACTACGACCTCGTCTCCTCCCCGCAATACGGCAGTCTCACACGTCACCTTCAGGCGAAAATCATTAAAGCCCGTCGTCGCTCCCTCTCCCGCCAATTGGGCCTCGAAGATGGACCCATGGCGCTCGAGCCGCCCGAGATCGCGTTTGCGTCTGGAACACCCGGTCAGCTGTCGCCCGAGGAAAAGGCGCAGAGAGAGGTGGAAGGCGGGGTGATTATCGTGGGGAGGAACACGTTGAAGGAGTATATGGAGGGACTTAGGCGTGGGTGGATGTGCGGAGTGGCCAAGTATGATCGTGAGGCACAAGTCAAGGCGCTCGTCGAGGCGGATGGTCTGTTTGATGTCGCGCCGGCGTTGCAAGCTGTGGATGCACAACCGGCAGAACCAGTCGCTCCCGCCGCCGATGTTCAATTCCCGTCGCCAATTCAGAAACCCCTCGGCCTTGGCGCCCTACCATTCATGAACAAGCCGGCCCTCAGTTCGCCCTTGTCACAACCCTCAGCACCAGCTCAACCCGGGGTCGACCCGGAAACCCTCATTCCGGAATCCGCGCACCTTCCACCTACACATCTGCCCGCACAGCCGCCTATGCTCCTCTTACCGTGGATGAATCACCTCGGCTTCAAGCAAATACCCTGGATGTTTGTCGGACTCTTCAACGAGCGGGAAAAGTACAGGGAGGGCGGAGAGGCAGCGATGAAGTTGATCTTTGGCGGTCAACGGGACTTCCAGGGTACCTCGAGCGAAATGGAAGCAGACATCGGTGCCGAGTCGTCGACGTCGGCCGAATCGACAGACCTCGACTTTGACCTCGAGGTGGAAGACTTTTACAAGAAATCCTTTGCCGATACGCCCAACCGGATCACCAAGCTCCGGGAGACATACTACTCGTCCCTAAAGACCCGCCTAGAGACCGCACGGGAGCTCGCGAGCGGATCGAGGGAACGTACCAAGGACGAAGAGGCCAAGCCGCCAATGACGGAGGAGGAATTGAAGGCTGAGCGGTTGAAGAAGGAATTGAGGTGGAGGAACGAGGAGGAGGGGTATGAGATTGTTAAAAAGGGGAGTGGAGTCGCTTGGAATGCGAGGTGGAAGGGTTGGCTCAAGGTGTATACGGCACCGGAGGAGCGACTGTAGGCGCAGGTCGCTGCATCGGGTAGGCAGCGAAAGAGTTCTTGTATCCTGGTCACACGACGCTTCGGGCGCGACACACAACACACCTCGCGAGAATCATGCTCTGCACGCTGCACCAAAGTGGCATTTCGAAATCCAGTCCGGTATGAGACATCCGTGTGTAGCCAGCCATGGACTGTAACGACGACGGTGCCTATAGCGTCACCCATAGGCCCGGATAGTAGATGGCGGAACCTCGGCCTGATGCTCTAGCCATCTGTAGCCGTACAAGGGTCTGAGAACCTGAGCAGCTGTTGCGACTCACTCCGAACAGGTTAGTTCTCCTATACATGCATGCAAATCAAACGTCATGCGCGCTAAGGTGAGCTCGGTGATCGGCCAAGTATCCGTTCACGCATTCTCTATCTGTTCAACGTTCATTTGTATCGTGTCTGGCACAAGTTGAAGAGTCCATATCAACAGACAGTCGACATCAAGCACGCCCTATCAGCACGACTACTCAAGTGCTAGGCTTGTCGGCTGGAATTGGCCCGCACATCTGGATCACCGCGGACAAGTCTGGAAGCAAGAGCAGATAGGTCGCCATGTCGAATATCAGAAAGAAGGTACGTTTCGTCCTGTCTCTTCAAGCGATGCTCGGTAGCTGAAACGTTGTTGAACAGGTTCTACTGATGGGCAAGTCGGGTAAGTTGATTCTATCCTGAAGCCGAGTACGGTGGAAGGTAGCTGAGCGGAACTCGTGCAGGAAGCGGAAAGACGTCCATGCGATCCGTTATCTTGTAAGTTATATCTAATGGCGGCGATCGTTACGTCGCTGACCCCAATGCTTTCCATAGCTCGAACATGCTGGCGCAAGGAACTAAGACCTTAGGAGCCACGATAGACGTCGAGCATAGCCATGTCAGGTTTCTGGGGAATATGGTGTTGGTGAGCAGCTTTCCGTGGGAGCTTGCGTGTATACTCACTCATCACCCGCTACCATAGAATCTATGGGATTGCGGTGGTCAAGAAGCTTTCCTGGACCACTACGTCTCGACGCAAAAGGACCAGATCTTTTCCAACGTCGCTATCCTCATCTACGTATTCGACGCGACAACCGCATCCTCCTCCTCCGAATGGGAAAAAGACGTCCAATACTTCGAAGAGTGCATTGAAGCCTTGCGTGGGAACGAAAGCTCGAATGGAGCTGGCGTATGGGTACTGGTCAACAAGATGGACTTGGTTGGACAAGGCCCAGAGGGATCCAAGGAGCGAGAAGAGGGTCGACGGCAGATCTTGAAAGAGAAAAAGGAGGAACTGGAGATCAGGGCGAGGGATATCGCTGTTAGTGTTGAGGGAAGGGATACGAGGCCGATCAGGGTATACGGGACAAGTATCTGGGACGAAAGTCTCTACAAAGTATGTGTTTCTTGTCTATTCTGTTCCATCGCACTCATCACACCCTGTGTATTAGGCCTGGTCCTCGGTCATCCATACCTTGATCCCCAACGCCTCCCTCATCCGGTCACACCTCACACATCTTCGGAACATCTCCTCCAGCATCGAAGCCGTCTTATTCGAGCGTCAAACCTTCCTCGTATTGGCCAAATCAGGCTCGGAGATCGACGCGGATGAAGACGAACTCGACAAGGTGGAAGTGCAAGGTGGGGTGAAGGGTCTGGACAGGAAGCGGTTCGAAAAAGTCTCGGAGATTATCAAGGGTTTCCGTCTGGACTGTTTGTGAGTGTGGCACTGCCTTTATGCCGGAATAGGGAAACCGTCTGATCGTGGTATGTGTTTCAGGAAATCGGGAGAGGCCTTCGCCAACTGGGAAGCAAGATTCAAGAATGCCACGATGGCCATGGACGTCTTGACCTCGAACACGTGTCTGATGCTGGTCGCTTCCGAACCTTGGGTCGGTGAGTGGACTCGCGTTTTGAGCATGATGCACATCGCCCACGCGACCTGGATCTCATTGCAGAGCCCGCCCTACTGATGTTCAACATACGCCAAGCTCGGAAACACTTTGAAGAGCTGCAGGGAACGTCCGTGTCAACACCGTGTTTGTGAGTTCCGATTTGTGTTATTGCGACCTGTGCCATGCTGACGGTCGTGCAATTGACAGAATATGCAAAGACCACCCCGAATGCAAGTATGAAGTCAAGGAGGGCGAAAAAGAAGTCGAATGGGGCCATGGTTGAGCATTGACTGCCTGTGTCGCTGTGGGTCTCATTCGGAGTTGTATATACATATTTATCGCATATCTTGCACATCCGTCTGGGCGACTGTCATTCAATGCTTAGACTATAGGTCTAGGAGTCATTTACGGGCTGATTGCCTTTCTGATCAGGATGGGAAGGCATACATCCACCTTGATATCGAAAAGCGGTTATCTACGATGCGTGTCGCATCAAGGTGTTAAGTAGAACACGAGCACGAGTCAACAAGTTAGACAGCCTTGGAAAGCAAGTCCCATCGCATTTCCCTCTTAAACTTTGCTCAAACACTTCTGTGTCGTTCCGGGAACGTGTCATGGTCTTGTCGCCGACGGAGAATGCGAGAATCGACATGTACTCCAAGCTGTAATGTATCCATCGTATACCGAAGTTCTACAACGGGTCCTTTCGCTCGATAATTTACAGCTCCAAGTCCTCGTCTTCGGCTGTGCAGAACGGGCAATAATTAGCAAATTACCAGTGACGGCGCCACCCAAACTCACCTCCAACGGAATTCAAGAAGTTGGCAAAGTCGAGCTCCTTTTGCGTCTCGGCGTCCACCGTCACAGGCGGCAATGTCCCCCTCACCGTCTTGCCCTGCGGCGCCTTAGCCTTTGGCTTCTTCTTCTCCGGCCGCTTCGGCGCGGCAACCGACATGCTTCCAAACATCGCAGAGGCGTCGAACATGTCCGCGTCGGCCTCGCGTTCGCGGATCTCTGCCTCTCGGGCCGCTTTGGCGGACTTCTTGGCGGCCTTTTTGAGATTTTTGCGGTCGAGCGGGTGAGCGGTCGGGAGCATGTCCAGTTCGGCTTGGGTGAAGAGGCGGGAAAGTTGGTTCGTTTGGCGGTCGGGAATGTCGAGGGCCGGATAAGTCTTTGGCACGGCGGATTGCGGGACCGTGTGTATCGTCGAAATCGGGGCGGCAATCCCATCCAGGGACCTATCACAAAGTAAGCGACGTGCCCGCGAACGCCAGGTGGCACTTACTCGGCATCCACGGGCATCGAACCCTCCTCGCCCCTCGGCTCAATGTTCTTGACCAAATCCGCATCCTCCTCCTCGTCAAATTCCCCACTGCCCCCAAACTTGGCCAACAGTCCATCCAAATCAAACGCCTCAGTGAAACCAGACAGAATTGCGTCTCCCGAGTTTGCCGAGTTGTCCACTTGCATCCCGCCTGCTGCCTCGGACGCGGCTTCGGTCGAGCCGGTGTTGACGGTTGTCGTAGCTGTCCGGGGTGCCGGCGTGTAAAAGGGGATTTTACCGTCGTTCCAGTGTCGAAGGACGACCACTGCCGCCGCTTCGAGATTTGGGATTCCTTGCTACTCATCAACGTGTTAGCTCCGGCGCGCATATCAATTGGAGAAAACAACCTACCCCCTTCAGACGTCCCGTCGTCAATGCAACCTGCACCAAGAACTCGGTGACATTCCTGTACGGCTGGATACCCGGATACAAGCCCTGCATGACGCCCATATCGACCCTGGCAAGGATCGCCTCAACGGGCGCGATCGGGTCCTCAATTTCCTCGACTTTGATACAGTTCCGTAACATAACCTCCCCGAGTCGCCGGCGACGTTGCTCCTCGTCCTCTTGGTGTGCTCCAAAGTCCTCAAGGACGACTCCGGGGCAATCGAGAACTTTGACGCCCTTGTCGAGCACGACTTCCTGGATGATTCGGGTTTTCCCCGGTTGGGCGGCGACCGCGCACGCGCGTGACCGTTTGAGCGAGTTGATGAGCGATGATTTACCGACGTTGGGGTACCCGATGATGCCGACTGTTAGGGTCTGATGTGGGCGTGAGAGGGCGTATTGTTTCAGCAAGCGAAGGAGGGCAGGCGCGCCGAGGGACGCGGCCGTAGAAGGGATCGGGGCATCGGTCGAGGATGTCGAGGAGAGCGTGGGTATGTGCGCTTGTGATAGGTTGGAGCGTTGTGATTGGGTAGACGACTTGAATGGCAGGACGGGAAAAGACAAGCGGAGGTGTTTGAGCCATGCTTCGAGATTTGACCGAGGCACTAGATCTGAACCCCCGGAAGATCAGTTTCCATGCGTCCTTCATGAACGCAACGATACCTACCGATCTTGTTCACAATCCCGATCAACCGCTTCCCATCCGCCTCGCGTTTCCTTACCTCGTCCTCCACCCACCGACTCCGCGTCCCCTGCGGATCCCTTGCATCCAACACCTGAATCACGACATCGCTCCGATCAATCACCTTTTTCAGCTCGCGCGCGAAAGCGCGGACAGAGGAATCCCGGATGGTGAGCGCCGCATCGAGCGGATCGGCGGAGATGAAGTTGTCGCTGGGTTCGAGGGTCAGGGAGATGTCTTGGGCGGGAACGGAGGATGCAAGCGCGGTGATGGAGCTTGGTCCGGTGCGTGATGGGCCTGCTTTGGCGTTCTATAAGGACTTGGATCAGTCACAAAGCACGGCACCATCGCATCAAACATACCTTCCGATTCTTGTGTTTCGAATCTAGCAGCGCCTGCTGCACGTTCTTGCTGAGCTTTGGCACGCCGAGTTCCTTGCCGATCTTCTTGCGGACTTGGGGAACATCGATGACCTTGACTTTTGACTGGTTGAGTTTGTTTTTGTCTATGAAGGCGGGGTAAGCTTTGACTCGAATCTGAGTGGAAGTACTTGCGAGCTTTGGGCATTGTAGATGAGCTCTAGATGGACAAGATGATAAACCTTATCGGTTCACTGTAAACGAAGCCAGAAAGATGAAACGCCAAACTGATGATCGCTCAAATCCGCCACGTTCGGCGCCCGGAATTCAAAAATTTGGACGAGAGGGCACGTGATGGGGACCGACGAGGTGGGAAAAGCAGCTATCAATCTGATCTGAAGCGGTCTCCCCCTCCCCTCGTCCCATTCACAGCGACACAGCTCAAGATGGGGAAAAAGTCGAGACAATCCACCGGCTCGCAGGCCGCCGCTTCACCTGCGACAACACCGAAACCCAAGAAGCAAACCCCGACAAAGAGTACGCCTGTCGCGAAAGCGCCTTCGCCCGAACCCGAGGTGCAGGCCGACGAGGAAGACTGGGAAGACGAAGATAGCGAGGAAGAGGATGAGGACGACGATGGAGTGACAGAGGAGGGTATGCAGCGGCTGATGGCGTTGTTGGAGAAGGAGAATGCGTTGGATGATTTCGATATGGCGCAGTTGGGCGAGGGATCGGATGAGGAGGACGAGGAAGCGTCGGATGATGATGAAGAGGAAGAAGGGGATGATGACGACGAGACGGATGCTCAAATCGACGAACTTGCCGACGAACCAGCCAAGCCTTCCAAGCGGATACGTATATCCACCGAGGAAGACGTCCAGTCCGCGTCCGAGGGTGATCTCGCGCTCGACGATCTCGAGTCGGATCTATCCGTCGATGAGGATGCGATCCCGCAACGGAAAGTGACCAAGAATAACAAGGTCTGTCTCGCCGCAAAAGGTCTAGTTGATACGTGTGCTCATGTCCTCGCAGGCGGCGCTCGAGGTCCTGAGAGAGGGAATCATGGTTACCAACATGCCGTTCGGGGAACATTTGACGCTGACGTCGTACGAAGATCACTCCGAGGTCGATCCCAGTGACGATCTAAAGCGAGAAATGGCCTTGTAAGCATCCCGGGTGCTTCGTTTCCTGCTTGCGTTCTGACGGTTCTTCGTAGCTACAAGCAAGCATTATCGGTCGTTGAAAAGGCAAAGAAGATGTGCCAGAAGAGCGATATTCCGTTTACCCGTCCGACAGACTACTACGCCGAGATGATCAAGGTATGTCTCCGAATCTGACCGCATCATGGCTCCTTTTGATTGACCTCTTCTCCAGTCCGACGCTCAAATGGCTCGACTCCGTTCCCACCTCGTCGAAGAAGCTGCCTCGATCAAGAAATCCGAACAGGCACGCAAGCAGCGCGAACTCAAAAAGTACGGGAAAGAGATCCAGCATGAAAAGCTCAAGCAGCGATTGCAGGATAAGAAGGGACTGGACGAGCGGTTGCGTGGCGTCAAGAGAAAGCGGAAGGATGGGGCCGAGTTGGGCGGCGAGGATGGCGATGATTTCGATGTCGCGTTGGGTGATGCTATCGAGGGCAAGGGCAACGCCGGAAAGGGCAAGGACGGTAAAGATGGAAAGCGTGGAGGCAAGGATGGACCAAGAGTACGTTATGATTTCCCGTCTGACACGCCTGCCTTCGCTCACACTCGTTGCTAGATGCCGCGTCACGCGCGAGACAGCAAATACCGCATGGGCGGCGGTGGCAAGCGAAGTAAGGAGAACGACCGGGAGTCGACCAACGACTTTAATTTCTCCAAGGGCAAGGGCGGGCCCGGAGGTGCCAAGGGCGCCAAGGGGAAGCCGAATCGTCCGGGAAAGTCTAGGCGAAACAACAAGCGCTGAGTGTAGGGAATGGATTGAGTGGTTGCGGGTTGTACCGTCGTTTATGTCATGTTACATGGCATCTCTTCTATATATATTTGCCGTTGTGTTGATAGGGATCCTGCGTCGCCCTTGCTTGTGCTGCCTGAACTTGCTTCAAAGTGCGGTTCCTGTGCCTCGGGTGTGGCTTCGAGAGCATTGCTAATGTGCGACCGACTTGTACTTTGCGAATCGTTGCTTGGAGACGCGACGGACTGATTTGCTCTAGTCCCAGGTCCAAGCTCCAGTCACCTTTGCCATAGGCCGAATCTCTTTCTCCGCCATCGCAGGACTCTGGGGCAGGGCAAAACGGAAGCGCGGCGGATGGCAGAGTGCTTAGCACAGAGCAGAGTGTTTCGCCAGGGACCAGAGTTGTTGATGTCAATGGGCAGGGCGGTACTCAGTCTACCGGAAGATAGCTGCGGAGGGCAGAAGATATGTGGAGCGTCGAGTCAAATGGACAGCTCAGATGCTGAGCAGGATAGACGCGGTGCAAGGTACCTGTTGTCATTGCTGGCCGCAGCATTTGCTGAGCGGGAGTTTGGCTCCGGTGACGTAGTTATCGTGCGCGGTACTTACTGGGCGCGGATTGCAAGCTATATATACCTGTCTCTTCTAACGCTCAAATCTCTCTTGCCGAACGGTTCACCATGTTCCTCTCAGTCTCACATTATGCCGAAAGAGCCAAAAAAGCCGGGTGAGGCTGGAAAGCTACGCACATCAAGAGAGCTGGTTCAGAAGAGGATGCTTATTTCAGGCTTCAAATTCACGCGTACGCGGGAGAAGAATCTCCGGCATCAGCGTATAGTCGCTATCATGTGCGAACAACTACCATCCGCAAGTCGCAAAGCTGAAACGAAGCAACACCCCACCAAGCCAAACACTCCTGCATCGGCGCGAAAAAAGCAGCAACGCCTCAGCGCGGAAATCCAAGATGAACGCGAAGGATGGAGGCATCGAGCACGAAGGTAGGGAGGATGGGATCGATCATGGAACGACAAAGGAAACGATGTAGCAGATGACGGATTGAGCGAAGGGGGAGGATCCTTTGGTCGACTTGGAGATGGCGTAGTCGATCGAGGAACGGGATGAAGAAGACGAAATGGTCCAAAGACAAGTCTTATCGCGACCGAGTCCAGTCGTTGTGCGTGCTGACGCGCATCAGGTCGGCACACGAATACCCCGAGTCAATTACCACCAATTCAGACAAGCCGCATCCACCGAAGCGTTACGGACGAGTTCACAAGCACCGCAAATTCGAGGGATACGGCGAAGAGGTCCGAACGAAAAGCTCAAACAGCTGCAGCAGATCAAGAGAAGCCTCGAGGAGCGTATGAGAGGAGTCAAGAGGCAGGGCACAACTGGAGCGGTATGACCGATAACTGGTGAGCATGGAAGCGATCCCGATTTAACATCTGATGATGCGACGGGGACCCGGATGAGAAGGCCGGAACGATCAAGGAGGAAGGCGGGAAGACAGATGCGTCCAGAGTGCGCCAAACGCAGTTTTCGTTTGAAGCCGGCTCTCACTTCGTCTTAGGTGCCGAGAGGCGCGCGCCAGGCAACAAGTGATGCATGGATGGCGCATACAAGCGAAGCATGCAGCACGGGGAAGAATCATGAAGTCGACGAGCGACTTCATTCTCCAAGGGCAAGATGCGGCACAATCGTTCGCTCGGAAAAGGCCAGGCGTATTAGCAAGCGCGCATGTCGTCCGTGCATTCGTAGAGGTGATGTATCGACATCTATATTGTTTGGTACAGGGCGTCCCGCTTGTGAACGACTTCTATTGTGATTATCGGTTTTGCGCCTTGAGCGCGGCCTCCCTCGCCTCTGCTGCTTGAATCTGCTCCAGCGCTATCTGCAGCTCCTGCTCCTCCGTCATGATCCCTGAGACATTGTTGGCAACCGACTGGCTTGACTGTGAGCCACTCGGTCCCGCTGCCGCAGACTGTTCTGCCCTATTCTCCCCAGCTTCGAGCTTTGCAATCTGCTCCAGCATTTGCGCGAATTCGCGCTCCTCGGTCGACTGGCTCAGCACGGGCTCCTTCTCCCTCTCCTCCTCACGAGACATCATGATGGCGTACTGCAAAGCCTCATCCGTGTCTTCGAA
Source organism: Naganishia albida (assembly GCA_001599735.1). Taxonomy (NCBI): domain Eukaryota; kingdom Fungi; phylum Basidiomycota; class Tremellomycetes; order Filobasidiales; family Filobasidiaceae; genus Naganishia; species Naganishia albida. The sequence goes on along the minus strand of BCHV01000018.1, from coordinate 451,858 downwards.
TCCGATTTCCGCATACTCTTCCTTTGCCAGTCGGTCTCGCTCGTTCTTGGCACGTATTTCGTCTTGTTCGGCTTTAAGTTCCGTCTTGGTTTGCTTGATGTCTTCTTTGAATTCGTTTTGATCTGCTTGAGGTTAGAAGTGTCGCCTACTCGGCAGAAAGAGGACTCACTGAAACCCTTGGCTGGCGACGACTTTCCCGCCGCGTGTTTCCCCAACACCTGTCCCTTCCATCCCTTTCCGCCCTCCTTGACCTTTTGACTTCCCGCACGCCATCCCAGCACCTGGTTTCCGATCGAGGCAACGACCATATCCGTATCGAGGACGATATTATTGACCGAGTAGAGCTTGGACGCCGAGGTATGTAAGGAAGGGTACGCTGCCGGGGCTGCCGAATGCCGATTCCGCAGGGTTCGCAAGAGCGTAGGCGGTGAAGCGAGAGGATCCCAGATCTGTAATAGTCCGTCATACGTGCCCGACGCGACCAAGCCTCGCGCAGCGACCACCTTGGTCACGGCGCCCTTGGAGATTCTCCATCGCTTGAGCGGCTCCACGGTCAATGGGACATTGTCATCGGGCACGTGACGTCCGATGTCCGTCCAGAGCCAGACGAGGATCCATCCGTCCTGCGTCCCTGCGACAATGTATGGCTGTCCATAGTCTTTGGCGGCATGCGTGGCGTGACTCGCGGGAGACGAGTCGAGGTTGTCGGATTCCGTCGGAGTGGCCTGTTCATCCTCGCTGACCTCGGCGCTCGGCAGCGGACTCTCGCCTGGCCGAACGACCTTGATTGTAAAGTCGGCCGGCACCAAGACTTTTTCAAGTCCTATTACGCTGCCCGTCCCGTCCAGAACGGCATCGATAGAGTGGATCGGCAAGGCGTCCGGTACGACAAGTCTCGCCGTTTCGACGTGATCCAGCGTCCCCCACGGCCGTAGGTGGACCGATATACGGTGTAAATGCGATTCTCCGGCGTTATGCAGCATGATTCGAGCATTGACCGTCGGCGGGTTCTCGGCATCCTCCGGTGTGGAGGCGTCGAGGTATTGCTGCGTCCGCGGCTCGACGTCAAACTCGAGATGCATTGGCGCGCCCGAAGGCCCCTCATGCACACGATACGCGGCTGTGCCCTCGGCGCGGGGCATAAGCATGGTCCATACCCACACGCTGCCCCCTTCTGTTGCGGCGACGATGAGCCCGGACGGGGGATCGTACCGCACCTGTACGACCGGGTCGACCAGACCCGGAGGACGTTGCTCATCGCGTATCTCTGTTGGGGATTCCCTTGATGCGTTGATTGGCGCAGAAGACCAGATGCAGGAGAGCTCTCCCTGGCCGCCGATGGAGGATGCGCCTCTTTTGCTCGCGGGATCCAGCATCCACAACTTTACCCTCCCGTCCTCGCCGCCCGAAACGAACAGCGGCTTATCCGCGTTCTTCCCGTTCTTGGCAGGTGGTGGCATGTAGATGCACCGCACGGCATCCGTATGCGATTCCTCGAACGGGGACGACACGCTCGAGCCCGTCAGCCGTCCTGGGAATGGAGGCGGATTGAGGAGGGTCGAGTGAACGACGATGCCGGATCGGAGGCCCCAGAGGATGCAGGTTGGATTTAGCGGGGCGGTGTACACCGCCGTTGGGACACGGTCGACGCCGTCGAGCGCCGCTAACCCCCGAGAATATTAGTGGAACCCCTGGAGCATCTGAGGGGAAAAACTCACGGATCTGGCCGGGTCCAAGGTACCCCAACAGCGATCTCCCGACCAAGGGATCCCCTCGTATCGCCACACCGGCATTGATCCCGACCGAGACGACATGCGGCGCGCGTCCCGCCCCCGCGGATTCATGCCGATGCGCCTGGCGGTGCTTGGCGCCGATCACCTTGGCCGGGGACTTGCCGCTGGGCGTTGCCGGCGGAGGCTTGCGCGGGGCGGGTGAAGGGTTGTGAAAGAGGGAAAGGTGGTGAATGATGTCGATGTGTGGGTTGTGCATGACTGTCGTAGCTCGACTGTAGAAGAACCGTCTGCGGAAAGGTCAGAGATACGGCAGGCGGCGGCGGCAGAAGAAGGGGTACGTACTCTAGCATCGCCTCGCGATGGATCGCCTCCTTTTGCCATCCCTGACCACCCGCACCAGGAACACAACTCCTCGCGAGCGCAAACACATGCCCGTCCGCCGTCCCGTCCGCGCGCTCGTCCCAGTCGCTCAACCTGCCCTCACCCCTGGCCGCTCCGTAATCCGGGACATCGGCACCCACTTCGGACGCGGCACGGACGAATCGATTGACGTAAACTTGTCGCCAGAGGGAATCAGACTGGATGAAGCGGGCGAATGCGTGCGAGGTGGATTTGAGGAGGAGGAGGTCGCGCGGCGGGAGGAGGGCGAGGATGGAGGGGATGAGCTCGTACGGTAATAGGTCGAGTGGTGAGCTGCCGAGGAGACTGTCAGCCGGCTATCCGGTAGGCGCGAAAGGTACGCACGAGTCATCTTCCTCTCCCGAGTCGTCACTCTCGCCGTCGAGCGCGGCCTTGCGTTTGCCCTTGCGCTTTGCACGTTCGCCGTGCTGGTGGGCGGGACGGAATGGCGTGCCTGCGAACGAGTCTGCGTTTAGTTTTCTTGCTCGTGTGCGTCTGCGTGATGATTCGGAAGGCATGTCGTGTGGAGTGGAGGCGCAGGGGGAAGGGGAGGGGGGAGTGGAGGCTTGGGCTGAAGGGGAGGGAAGGGGAGGGAATTCCTTGATAGCTTCCTCGATTAGCCACCCACGGGACAGTCCCATCCGCGGATCCAAACTCATGTCTCACTCTTGACTCGGACTCATCATCGGTCCTCCTTATATCTCTGTCTCCCCAGCCATGCCTCTTCCCGAGGTCAAGTCCGCGTCCGCCATGACACAGCACTACCAACTCGACCCACTCCTCCCGCCGCAATACAAGGACGTCGTCACAGACAATTACGATGACGACGACCTGCCTCCGCCCGCAACACGGAAATCACGCGCGGCCGGTCAGAGGTCGTTCCTCACCAGTCTGGCGCTGACGACGTCGACCTTGCTCATTCTCATCCTCGCAGCGCCGCTGTTCCTACTCTGGCGTAACGGGGTCTTTGATGAAGGGTGGAGAGATGCGTTGCGCGGACCATCACCCAAGCCGGACCACGATGCGTTCCCTACAAAGTCAGTCTGTCATATCACGCACGTCGGAAACGTCCTCTGACCTTTCCTTCCACAGCGTTGGATACGCCGGTCCAACAAAAACAGGCAACGAACCCGCCCTGGTCCAAACCGCCCCGCACCTCCCGTTACAAACCGCGCAACCGATCATCTCCGCCCACCCATCCGGCACGAAAAAGCCGCACGGCAAGGAAAAGGAATTCAACATCCTCCAGTCGTGGGGACAACTCAGTCCGTGGTATTCCGTCTCAAGTCACGGCCTCGATGAGGCGGAGAGTGTGGAACCTCGGGGGTGTAAGATCGTCGGGATGCATTGGTTGCAGAGGCACGGAGCGAGGTATCCGACGAGTGACTTTGAGGGTGAGCTATCCGGGGTTCTTCCTTTTGCTGTTGCGTTTCCTTGGTCTGTGCTCATGCGGTAGGGACAGGTCCCGGGTCCGTGGCGAAGCGTCTCAAGGAAGCTCGGCCCAATTGGCAGGCAAGCGGTGCCCTGGAATTCCTCAACAATTGGGAATACCAACTCGGTACGGAAACACTGACGCCGTTCGGAAGGCAACAGCTTTGTGAGTCGTGCGTATGCGACACGCATAGTAGATGCTAAATGAGCGGATAAAGTCGATCTTGGTGTGGCGGCGAGAGTAAAGTATGGGTTTTTGCTGGACAAGTTCAAGGATAGGTTGCCCGTCTTTCGGACGGAATCGCAAGAGTGAGTTTGAGTTATACGGAATCGCGATACCTACCGACTGCCGATATGCATAGCCGCATGTTGAAGTCCGCGCAAAACTTTGCAAGCGGTATGTCCCCCACCGGACGAACGAGAATCGTCCCTTACCTCACGCTCGTTGTAGGCTTCTTCGGCATCCCCGCAGAGGATCAGTACAACCTCGAAGTCATGATCGAATGGGACGGATTCAACTGTACCCTCTCCCCCTACAAACACGCGAGTCCCCCTCGATCTCGCCCACGCGAACCGCGGCTGATCCTTACGTAGTGTCCGAACGATAATGCCGAGCTGGCGATCAGCGTCAAGCAGCGGCTTTCCGTCTGGGAGAATCATTTCTTGAAAGATGCGCAGAAGCGGTTGAACAAGTTGATCGATGGGTACGAGTTTACCATTCTCGACGCCAAGGACTTTATGGAGGTATGCCTTCTCCCCCCCCTTCATGCCTTACCCGTTCTGACCCCCGGGAAGATGTGTCCGTACGAAACCGTCGCCCTCGGCTACTCGGCATTCTGCGACCTCTTTACCGTCGAGGAATGGAAAGCCTTTGAATACAGGTACGACATCATGTGGTGGTACGGCTCGAGCTTTGGGTCGCCCGTCGCGCGGGCGAGTGGGATCGGGTATGTGCAGGAGTTGGTGAGCCGGTTGACGCATAGTGAGCCAAGGTCGCCAGCGATGGAGAGAAGGAGCTGATGGGTTTGGGGGATAGCGAGGATCCAGGAGCACAATTCGACGACGAATAGTTCGTTCCATAATGACTTGCACTTTCCGTTGAATGATGCGCTGTAAGTGTCTGGGCACCCCGTCGCTATCTTCGCTAATCTTGGCGTGCGCAGATACGTCGACTTTACGCACGATACGACGTTTGCTGAGCGTATGTCGTTTCTCTATGCTTGGAAACTCCGCTGATCTCCTTGTAGTCCTGCCAACCCTCAACCTGACGAGTTTCGCGGCTTCCGGCACACCGCCGCTAGATCACATCCCGAAACACCGCTCCTTCATTTCTTCCAAGTACGTCCTGCCGCCAACCGTTCCTGCTCCCCGCTGACATATTGCTGCAGATTCTGTCCATTCGCAACCAACATGCAATTCCAAGTTCTCGCATGCGGCGACACCTCGTCCGACGAACCGACACACATTCGCCTGATCCTCAATGACGGCGTCGTTCCGCTGACGGGGCTTCGTGGATGTCCCGAGGACGAAGAGGGAAAGTGCCCGATCGATACGTTTGTCGGTGCACTAAAGGAGATCATTGGGGAGGTCGATTTTGCCAGGGAATGTGGGTTGAAGAGTGCCAAGGGTGAGTTGACTGGATGTCGCGCGAATGGAGCTAACGGCTCTTGCAGCTCTTGACTACTCGCTGGAGACTGTCAATGGCTCCCCAGTATATTGAGGTAACCATTCAACGACAAGTCGACAGGATCTGGCTTGTAGAGGTCACGTTTGCTTTGTATTGGATATAGATGAGGTATACAACAATGATATACGGTCTCGTCCATGAAATCTCCACCAGCTGTCTGGTTCGAGCTGTAGCAAAGACATCAGCTCTGACGCTCGGCTTGAAGATGCCCTGCGGGTCCTCGAGGACACTGCCAGGATTCATTCCCTTTGTGGCGATGTATCGGGGTCGGTGCGAGATGAGATGCTGTTTGACGGATTGACGCAAAATCGCTCTAGCGCAGGCAAACTGGGACGCTGCGAAATGTCGTACAGCTGAGTGTCGCTGTAGACCGGTGTTTGATGCTGTATCATCCGGGTTACAGGTACATGCCTTCATCTGCCCCGACCTCCGGTCGAGACGTTGCTGTCCCACCAGTACCATTCGTAAGTGGCGCTCTTGCTGCTGTGGTCGGTCGTTCGTGGGTGTGCAGAGTTCCGGCAGACTCTGTAATGATGGCCCTATTCTCTTCCACCCCATAGTGCGAATTCGTCGGATCGAATCCCATTTTCGCTTCCAACGCGTGCTTTAGCAGAAGTATACGCTCTTCCTGAGCCTTTCTGAGTTGACATAGCGAGATCCGTCAGTACACTTTACTGCCACGAACAATGTAGCGCACATTGTCTCTTCGTTTTCCGATATGACCTCGTTCATCTCCACTGCTTCCTCGGCATCGGCCGGTTCCAGGCTCTCAACATGGGAGCGTATCTGATCGTTCGAGTCCGCGAGACGTTCTATCGAATCACCGAGGCGAGTGATTTCTGCAGCAAGTCGACGTCAACATCGAGTGAATACATTTCGTCAAATGCAACGCACCTCCAGCTATAATCGGCACTTCCAGCTCGCGCAGCTCTTCAAATGTGAATGGATGAGGGTAGCGAGGCGTGAACGGCTGCGACATGGCGGGATTGGGACTTGACATGGAAGCTCGGACGGAAGGTATGAAAGAGGAGATCACAAGGGTAGTTGGTTGATCGAAACTTCATCCGTCTATCCGAGACCTGTGCTGTCGAATGCCGGGAATCGATTTCCACAGAGTCGATGGAAAGGTCAGGTCAGGGCTAGCTTTGCGCGACCGCTACTCAAGGGGTCCTTGTTGAGACGCGTCATCTATGACACGTCATATACGAATATCAGTTCGCTCAGGGATGTCAGGAATGGGGAATGTAGATAGGAGTCTGCGTCGTTGACAAAGCCAGAACCCTGTTTTGCCACGAAGCTCGAAAGGCGAAACTGATACGGGAAGCGAGATGTAGAACAGGCCGCACATCCGAGGCGCAGGGCTGGCAACGAGTAGTCCCAGGCTTGTCTATATTGACTGTTTCCGTATCACGTTACAATGCGACTGCGGTGGATTATGCATGGCTAGCGACAAATTCGTCAATGAACTTGACCAACGCGTCCACGCTCTCTTCCGTGACGGCATTGTAAAGCGAAGCTCGGATACCTGGAAAGAAGAAAGGAGAATGGTAGGCATGACAATTGACGGATTTTTCCAGCGGGACTCACCTCCAATGGATCTGTGACCCTTGATCTGGCGGAACCCTCGCTTCTCCGCCTCGGCCAAGAACTCCTTTTCACGATCCTCGCCTTCCCGAGCGACAACTTCAAACGTAACGTTCATCCAGCTTTGAGCCTCTGGTTGTTTGACTTTGGCCTTCAAGACATTCTTCTCCTCTGCGCGAGCGAGAGCCTCGTACAGCTTCTTTGCCTTTCTCTCATTTGTCGCGGCGACACCCTCGATTCCACCCTTCTCGTCTAGCAGGTACTCGAGGACGAGAGCTGAAACGTAGATAGCGAAAACGGGAGGCGTGTTGTAGAGCGATCCGTTGTCGGCCAGCGTCTTGTACTCGAGCTCGATGGGCACAGCAGGAACGTTTCCGAGAAGCAGAGCCTGCGTTGTGTCGACCAACAAGTCCTTGCGAACGATCACGACGGTGGTTCCGGCTGGTCCCAAGTTTTTCTGTGCGCCTGCGTAGATGACGGCGTGTCTCTCAACGTGAGGGATGGGCCTGGAGATGAATGACGACGAGTAGTCGGCAACAATGGGGACATGAGCTGGAATCAGGTCGAATGGGAATGCCCCGGGAGCCGAAGCATCCGCGGGGAACTCGACACCGTTGATGGTCTCATTTTCGCAATAATAGACGAAAGCGGTGTTGGTTTCCTCTTCCTTTGCATCAGCCTTGAAGGAAAAGTCGTACGCTTCACGCGCGGGCAGGGTGTTGAATCCGGTAGCCTTGGTAGTCGCCGCGACGTGGATTTTGGCAAAGGGTTCGGCTCCGGGGATAGGTGGGACAGCCAGACGTTTCGCTTCAGCCGAGGCCTTGGAGGACCAGGATCCAGTCACGATATAGTCGATGGTGGGAGGCTTGAATTCCTTCTGGCCAAGCTGTTCTTTGCGAATACGATGGTACGATAGAATGTTGAGCAGGGTGGAGGAGAACTGTTGAGTGCCGCCGCCTTGAGTGAAAAAGACGGAGTGAGTGTCGGGGATAGCCAAGAGCTTCCTGAGATTGGCTGATTGGCGGTAAGGAGAAGGTGTGAGACAAGGCTGAAGACTCCTTCAAATAGCGACTCACCTTCGGCTCCCTCCACAATCGCCTTGAACTCTTTTCCTCGATGGCTGAGCTCACAGACGCCCATCCCGGTGCCATTGTAGTTGAGCAGACCTTCCGCTGCCTTCTGCAAGACGGGTGTTGGCAAGGGCGACGGTCCAGCGGCAAGATTGTGAATATCGGCTCGTTCGGACATTGTAACGACGGTGATGATCCTGAGGTATCTGGGGAGAGAATAGAGGTCCCTTTACTTATAAGCCAGAGTAAAGATGAGGACAAATGCTTGACTCGGTGCGAATATGACGTGCGACTTTTGCGCAAAGTTCGTTCGGAATAATCTGGATGGTGATCGAGCGAGTTCGGGTGATTGACAGGAATGAATCAGTACCTACAATAGTACTGTCCTTGCGAATATCACCATCATCTCATCGCCCGACCTTACAATGCCAGCTCAGAAGACACGCATGTATACGTCGATCAAGTCGGCGATATCGAACTTAACACCAAAGTTCGCGAAAGCTCGGCAGTCGGGAGCGCTCTACTTCTTCGAAAGCGAAGTCAAAGACGTCGAACAGGATGAACGTCGGGTCAGTCCCGCTTGGTCTAGCGTTACCATGCATCTTGTCTGACCATCATGCGTTTCTAGTTCCAAATACGTATTTGCCCTGCACTAAATGACAAGGCCAAAGCCAAAGCCGAGGCGGATGCCAAAATCAACGCACAGCAAAAGAAGCAGGTTGCGTCAAGCACAACCAAGCCGAACGAGACTACTGCCACGACTGTACCATTGACGAGCGAAACCGCCAAAGAAAAAAGTTCGCCGTTTGAGCCGCCGTACGTGGAGGACCTTTTCGTTGGGGAACTGGAGGGGCTTGAAGGAGAGGAGGGAATGGTAGCACTCGTGAGCATCATCGCCTTGAGCTGTGTCGGGTATCACAGACACTGACCTCTCTATCGCTCATCAGTTGAACAAGGTAAATCGCCTTGCTCCGAGGTGACCGAATCCAATTGACGGAAGACTTGCCCATGCCACAGTACGCGGTTCTCCCGGAACACTTCCTGCTAGTGTCCAAAAGTAAGTTCCATGTTGCCCGAAATCTCTGAAGGATATACTGACGGTGCTTGCCACAGCACAACAACCCCAGTCATCGCCGCCAACGCCCGAACAGCTGCTCATCGCCTACAACACGCTCCTCGTGGCCTCCCAACACCCTACAGAACCCCGCCGCCTCCTCGCGTTCTACAACGGCGGTACCGGCGCCGGTGCATCACAGTCATGGCGGCATCTGCAATGCATTCAAGTACCTGAGCGACTCGGTGCTCCGGTAGAACAGTGGATGCGCGGAGTCAAGCCTCCTGGACGGGAGAATGAGGCATTCGTTCACCCAACGTTGCCGTATTTGCATTTGGTGTTTCCCTTGCCGTCGGCGCCAGAGAGGAGCTTCCCTCCGACGGAAGAGGACGATGAATATATGTTGGGTGTCTTGGCTAAGGGGATGATGAGTTTGTTGGACGATATGATTGACGCTGTCAGGAGGAACGAAGGGCGTCAGGACGGCGGATGGAATCTGCTTATCACACTGTGCGTGGTGATTGGGTCCGCTGGATCTGCTAATCTTGATGCTGACAACATGCTTGTGCTTTTTAGAGATCACATGCACCTGATCCCCCGATCCAACCCTTCATTTCCTTTGCCAACGGCCACCAGTGCTACCGGCAACTCCAAGGAACAGAGCCCCCTGGAAGTCAACTCGCTCGGATATGCTGGTATGCTGCTCGTCAAATCAGCTGCGGAGCTCGAAGCTCTAGAGAACATGGCTCCGGCCGACGGTGGGAATGGTGATGGCGAAGCCATTAAGGAACAGTCGACGGGCATCATGCATGTCCTCGAATACTGTGGCGTTCCTCGACAATGGGGTGATAAGCCAGATGAGCATCAAGGAGGAACAGATGAGTTGATGAGCGCCCTGAAGAGTGCGCAGTAATGTGAAGGATTGTAATTAAATGTCGAGAGACAGACGTCGCTTCAGTCAACCCGCCTCGCGCACAGACTCTCAACTATGACCGAGGATTGATATGATATCGCGACAAGCACTTCGCAACTGCAGCATACATGCTCCAGGCTTGCCAGAATAGTCAGGAGGAATAATTTGTCGCACGGTCTTCAATCAGACTATCTGCCTTGCAGATGAAATGCTGAGCTCCGGTACGGGACTACGGGACTGAAGCAGGTGGAGGTGCGGATATAAAATCCTACGAGTGATTCACACCACAGGTATCTTTGAAGATTTCGACACGACTTCAAGTTCGGAATGGTTGTAGGATAGCTGGATTACGCTGCACACCCTTTCATCACCATGGCCGGACTACCCTATTCGGTATCGCTAAGCCAAGTCCGCAAGGACGAGATCCTGCACCACTCCCACGGTAGGGCGCCATGGTACGACATGAATGGTACGCCGAATCAGGCGTATGTCATTGGGATCGCAGGAGGTTCGGCCAGTGGAAAGGTATGAGAACGTTTTAGCTTCTTCTGGATGAAAGGTACTGATTCTATGCATGGTCTTTCCTTCTTGATGCCCATTGCAGACATCGGTGGCAGAAGCTATTCTGAAAAGCTTGAACAACATCCCGACGGTCCTCGTCTTGTCACAAGTACGCCGAAGCCGCTCTGAACGAAGCGAGGTTGCTTATTTCCCGCTGCCACTTTTCAGGACTCATTTTATCGAAAGCATAATGAGGAGCAGATCAAATTGGCATTCCAGAACGACCTGGATCTAGATCATCCTGATGCAATTGATACGGAACTCTTCGTAAAGGTGCGGATGAATCAGCCCCACATCATGACTAAGAGCCTTACATATGCCTCCTTGGAACATTAGTGCCTTCGTGATTTGAAGCAGGGAAAAGCTACAGAGGTAAGTTTCGCAAAATATTACCGTCAGGTTCTGATTGAGCTCACCATTCTGGGTCATAGATTCCTGTCTATTCGTTCAAGGACCATCGTCAGTGAACGCCAAGGTCTGAAGATAGACTCGAGACTGATACATATCTAGAACGAATGGATGAGACTAAATATCTATACGGGGCGTCCGTCATTATCGGTATGTCGTCATGCGCAATCCTGCATACTGATACCTGACTCTCTTTCTTGGATCGCGTCTAGTCGAGGGCATTATGACCTTGACAGATCCAGGACTCCGGGACCTATACGATCTCAAGGTGTTCGTGGTGCGTATCTGTTTGCACGTTCTGGCCAGCTTCCTGAGCTTACCCCAGCCTGGCTTCTTCCCAGAATGCGGATTCGGATTTGATGCTCGCAAGGCGGATACGGAGAGATGTCCGGGAACGGGGCAGAGACGTTGAAGGCATTCTGGATCAAGTAAGTCTCGTCTGTGTGGTCTTCCAGGCAATTCGGCTAACAAGCTTAATGCCCTTTGTATGATAGTACTTGCGATTCGTCAAACGAGCATACGACAATTTCATTCAACCCAGTTCGCGGTATGCCGATATTGTGAGTGGCGGAATGACTTTCTTACCACGAGCGCAAGAATAAATCTCACCTTCTGCGAATCAGATCGTACCGGGCTTTGAGAATCAGGTATCCGTCAAGCTGCTGGTCACCCATATCCAGCAACAGCTCGATTCCCGTGAGATGCGCTTCAGGGACCAGCTGGCACAACGAGGAACGGAAGAGTATAACCGACGAAAGAGCATGGCCGATAGCGGGCTGACGCAAGAGGTCATCTCGGCAACTGGCTCAAAAGTCCGAGTATCCGAGAACACGGTTGTCCTGGAGCAAACGAACCAACTTCGGGTGAGATCCTGTTTGACCCTGCTGTCGTTACAAGTTCGGAAGGCCTCATTCTCCTTTCGCCACAGGGCATTCTGACCATCTTGCGTGACAAAAATACGGATCGATCCAGTTTCATCTTCTACGCCGATCGCCTGTCGTCCTTGGTTGTGGAAAGAAGTCTTCAGCTGCTACCCTACAAAGAGAAGGTAGTAACGACTCCCGTAGGACTGGAAGCGATCGGTCAAGAGATGGTAGCCCGAGTACGTATTCACGCCAGTAGCCTACCGATCCCTGATCACGGATGATATGTCGCGTACAGGACCTGGTTGGAGTGACTATTCTGCGGTCGTGAGTCGTCCGAACACCGCGCCCGTCACAAGCGCTCAGACTCGAGCATGTCACAGTGGTGGACCCTTTGCACAGGGGTTGAGAAGGGTGATCCAAGACGTGAAACTCGGCTCGTTGTTGATTCAGTCCGACCCAAAGACCGGGGAGCCTCTGCTGTTTCACACATCTTTGCCTGAAAGTATCAAGAAGAGGGAACAGGCGAAGAACACAGTCGTGTTCCTGCTTGACGCACAGGTGAGATGACAATGGTCAAATCGTATTACGCTTCGACTTATCCGTTTTTCACTAGGTTGGGACTGGCGCTGCAGCCCTGATGGCTATCAGGTTAATGCTCGACCACGGGATAAGACGCAAGTATTAACCGGTGTCAGTCTTCGTCATTTGTGCTAAGCCGGCCTTCTCTTGTCTTACAGAGAAGAACATCGTCTTCTTGTCATTCCTGGCCGCACCGCAAGGATTGGCCACCATTCATTCTGCCTTTCCTAGCGTGCGGGTAGTAACTGCATCTGTTGGAGAAAAGATCGAAGAACGCGAATTCCCGGTTCATGAGCATATCGCTCTCGGTAATGCCGCTCCTGATGGAGGATCTGGAGCCCAGCAGAAGGAGCGGGGCGAAAAGCAGGCTGGAAAGACCAACAAAGGCTCGGCCGAAGCTGAACCGACAAAGCATGCATGGGTAATTACGCCGGGTAAGTCTTCGTGCTTCTCGACCTATCGCTACTCATTATAGCAAGCGATCTCATACTGTTACGTATAGATATCGGTAACCCTGGAAGCAGGTACTTTGGCGTCTAGGCATATAGGTGACCATGGATGATATGCCACATATATAACCTCATTTACCACTGTAGATTATTCTTTGAATTATCTTGGTTACCATTACGGTTATTCGTCGAGTTGTGAGCCGCTACAGTTACAGGCTATCTCCCTTCGAAGCCTCCATTCGACAACTTTCGAAGTCTCATGCCGAAGCCGGTCGCGCGTTCTGGCTTTTACTCCGCTTCATCTTGGCAGTGTCGTCACCCGAGCTGGAATCTTCCGGCCTTTTGCGCTTGCTCTTTCCACTTTCGGCAACGGCACTCGTGATTTCCTCGCCGTCCTTCGGTCCAAGATTCATAAACGTCAATTTGACAGCGCTAGGTCCAGCCTGCGCTCGTTTAGGGAGCTTCTTCGTCGGACGTGCTGTTCCTGTTCCAGGGACAGTAAGATTGCGAGGTTCACTCGAAAAAGGCGAGGATCCGTCGGCCGGAAGGACCGTCAATGCAGGTATCGTAGTCGAAGTATTGATACACGATGTATCGTTAGCGTTCGAAGCCTGCAACCCAACCCCGCGTGAGTTGGGCAGAGGTACCTGCGACGTCCATCCCTCCAGGCAGCTCGGCGTAAAAGTACTACTTTCCGCGTGTACTATCGACGTCGTAAGACTGGATGTGGATGCAGAGCGCATCATTGACGGCGCTCCGAGAAGTGAATGACCGGAAGGGGAATGACCGGAAGGACTCCAGCTTTCCGTCCAGAATGGGGAAGTTGACAGCCCGCTTGTCGTCGCGGAGCGCATCATCGACGAGGCTGACAGCAACCCTCTGGCCGAAACTTTACGTTTGACGACCTTGGCGGTGAAGTTGGGGTTGGGGCTAGACTGCAAAGGCTCGCTGGTGAATGGCGAGGTCCAGGTCTCGGAGTTTTGCCGCGAATGAGAAGCAGATGGCGCGGTTTCCAAAGTGCAGTTTTGCAGGAACGAACAGGGCGCCGAATAAGTGCGGCTCATCGACGTTGAATCGGGTGCCAAAGACGAGAACGGAGATAGCAATGGCTTTGGAATCGATGACGGCGCAGAGGCGTCCTGTTCTTCGGCAAATTCTCGAAGAGATTCGATAGAGGGCGTAGATCGCAGAGACCGTCCGCCCCCCGCCGGTCGAGGCATGTTGTCAAACATGGCCTGCTGCGGTGTTGCGACGGCAGGTGGACTCTGGCCAGGAAGCCGGACGTTCTCTGGGCGCCGCAAGATGACCGGTTGCTTGATCGGAGGTGGAACGAGAGGAGCGGTCGTGAATACATCCGAAGTATCCGGCGTGACTGGATTCGGCCAACTGGCTTTACGATATCGGTTGTCGTCATAGGTCAATCGCGACGGTGCAAAGTGAGTGGACGGATCGAATCGAGGCGTGGCGAGGGTACTGCTCGAGCCGGGACAGGAGGATGCGGACGTCGAGGTCGAGATAACCCGCGTGTAGGGCGTTGAATAGGAGACACCGGACGACGGATGGGGCGATCCATAATTCAGGTTCGCGACACCTACGGAGGAAAAGCTCCCGATCTGCGAGTCTTGCACGACAGGGACGAACGCAGCTTCTTGACCAGGCTGAATAGCGGGCGCCGCAGTTTGCAAAGGTGGAACATGGCTCGAGCTGCAACCCGAATGATTGAGTGTGTTTTCAAATTGATATGGATAACCAGTCGGAGAGGCGGTCGTGATCCAACTGGAGATGTTAACCGGATTATCGTAATGCTTGTCAAGTCCGAAAGCACTGATGTCGTCCGCGGCGGACACCATGTATGGATTGCTCTCGAAGACGAAGTTGTCGGGATTTTGCGTAAACATCGGTTGAGGCTGAGCGAACCAGACATTCTGGCCATCGATAGACGCGAGATTGGCATCTCCGTTGAAGGCAAACAGATTGGCTTCATCGGAATAGTATCCGTAACTGCCCATAATGTAAGGATTGCTTTCTTGTTGAAGTGGATCCATGGAGGCGGTGCGAGAAACAACTGTTGAGGCGATATGAAGAGCCGTTCATCAGCTGATCTTGCATTGTTTCACAAGAATATCGAGACGGACCTCAAGTATCCGTGTATGATGATTTCTATCGACCGAGTGTGACTACTCGGGATTGCGTTTTGAAGTGAGGGTTGAGTGATATGGCGAGATTGGAATGTCCGTTGAGAAGTAGTTGATGCAACAAAATCAAGCCGATGACAGGGTGCTTCGGTGAAGTGAAAATCCCTCGTATGACGTTGCGAAGGCGCTTTCAGTTGCAGCAGGGTCGATGCGGCGTCGAGTGGCTTATATTTGACCGCCAGGGCCGGATATGATTGATATTATGGCACCAGCGGGAATCTTGATGGGGTGTTCACCTGACAAGCGGGTCCAACCAGCTTTCAAGTCCTGAACGATACCGATGCACTTTCCGTTTGACTGTCGAGACGGTGGTCGCTGGGCCTTGCTGATGTCTTGACGGGAAAGTCACCTGGTATCGTGCGGTCGAAATCGTTGTCGAGGTAGGTGAAGTTGGCGGACCGTCAAGGTCTACGGGTTCGTGAGAATTATGGGGGAGTTGACTCCTAGTCGAATTATGTAGTGGGGAAGCGTCGCTGCGGAGTGTCCAGTCGATACCACCAGGGCTGATTGTCTGGACTATCGGCAAGAACAAAAGGTTGTCAGTTGTCTAGACGTCGTACACGAGTGATCTAGCAACACATACCAAGGGGAACGGTTTTACGAGCCAAGCTGAAGCGGGCAAAGACAGCTGCAAAGACTTGAACGATCTGCCGCCTGTGGTCTGCGATAGAATATTCTGTCTGTTCTGTTTGATCGGCTGTTTGTCCGATAGGGCGACATGCGCGAATCGAAGCAATATCGAAGCCAAACGTCGTCAAGGGCGCAATGCTGGCGGAAAACGCCCGATTCCACATATTGTCCGGCTGCTCGGCTGTCAAAATGGCGCTTCAGCGCCTCTCCGAGGTCTCACTTTCATCATGTGCTGCACATACGGCACAAGGCGGAGGGAAATCTCGCAAGGAACAGGGAACCAATCGATAGAATATAATCTTGCTTCCAGGAGCCCTCCAGGAACGCCTGCAGCTGAATCAGCGGCAAGCTATTGGCATTGGGGAGCTATCCTATGAGCTACATTGAACTGCCGAGATGGAGTCGATATGACGGTCAACGCTAGGCAGCTCAGCTGGCAGCTCGCCAGACCCAGTAGCAGCTTCACGCTCAGCTGCGTTGGCCTCACTCGTCCCTGTCATACAATCGAATTTTGCGAGGTCGGCGATAATTTAGCAGCGCAGTCATGGCGAGAGGGAAGCTTGCGGAGAGCTTGGGCAAAGAGAGCTGCAAAGAAGGACCTGGAAACGTGTCATCTACAACGGGCTCTTCAAGGATAGTTTGCGAGATGCGAAGGAGTCGCGAAAGATGGCGGGCTGAATATCTTGAGGTGGAGGCTCGAAGCAGGCTTCATGCGGGCTTGCTTCTCGCAGGCTCCTTTCTCAGAGCTCTAGGCTCCAAGCGAATCAGGAGATTCGACTTTTGCAAGCTCAGCCATCCACAGCCACCTTCTGTCGCATCGGCAGGCATCTGCCACCTGATACGCCACATTAGCGGCCACATACTGTAGCAACCTATAGCACGATCCGCAAGGAAACGATGAAGCGCTTTGTCGACCAGTCGTGCTGCAATTCGCTGCCTTGAACTATACGCCAGCAGAGGGGAGAAGCTGGAGAGGTAGGCACTTACGGACTATAGGCATGCCTGGAACCAGCCCCAACTCCTGGCAACAACAGCTGATTGACCGGGTTGCGGAACAGGATTTCCGGAGCTCTGCGTGGGAACTGCATGGACTTCCAGGTTGCCAAGTTTCCAACCGGATCGGATCGGGTAGAACAAAGAGGTTCGGCATCGGCACGCAAGGTTCCGGTGTATTGAATAGAAGGTCGGTCACCGGAACAGGGTTCCTTGGAAGAGTCCGCGAGCAGATTGCCAGCAGCTTTTCCAGCAAACAGACGGCACTATCAGCTATCTAGCGGCCAAGAGGCAAGTGGAGTCTACTAGACTACAGCCAGCTCTGCAGCCCTGCGGCTGACCTGAAAGTCAATTGCCGCATCGCCGTTGGCCCGCTCGTTGACCGCGTGAGCAGCTCATCAAGTGATCGTCGACGGCTGCAAAGCTGCCGGTCGCTCACGAAAGTGGTACTCATGTACCTGACGCAGCTTTCCATTTCGCAACCTTATACATGACGGTCCCTAGGCAACATTTCCTTGCGAACACCCCGACAAAGCTGTCGACAACTCTGTCGACAATCACCAGCAGCTCCACCAGCTCAACCGGAAGTCAGTCGTCAGTATGTGCAGGATGCAACACCCGGTACCCCGATCAATTTAGCGGTCTCGTAATAAGACCTTGACGGGGCCTTCAGCGAACTCCGCTACACAATGCTCGTCTCCGCGCGGCGGCTGAAATGCACGCTAGTTGCGTGGCTCATCATCAGTCTGCGAGACGTGCGAGCGAGCTCTGACAGCGATATGGAGATCAAACTGAATTGACTGTTATATTGCCCACATGAAGCAGCTCATGGAGCGGTAGGCCACAAACCTCAACAGGATTTCAGCCAGCAGAACCATGCTATACAGTTGCGCTATCTCATAGTGCGTGCGCTCCACCGCTGCTCCACCAATGTTCTTAGTGAGGTTTTGCCACCCGGTCCCGCAGATAAGAGAATCAGAGGACGCGCGATATCGCAGAATACCGTGTTGTATGTCTATGACTCTGGATCGAGTAGCAGTGTCCTAACATACTAAAATTTCGGGGGATAATGCCTGCATCGCACTGAGTGGCAAAGCCGGCACTGCGAAGAGCAGGAAGGGCTCATTCGCCTCCAAAGCCGCCTATACATTTAAGTCTGCGTGAACATCGTGCAAGCACAGTCGTTGCAATTGGTAGCCATATGCGCCGGATAATCATGTTAAAGTACTATGATGCTGTTCTGATACGTAGGTTTGCGAACGTTACTGACAAGATGAGTGGGACATATACAACCTATGTTACAAGAGAAGCCAGACCTAGAGACAAACGGCTGCCTTGAAGGAATAACAGGGGGAATCTGTATCATCGAGCGACCTCAGCCTGAGGGGTGTTCTATTATACATGGCGTTCTCAGCCCTGTTCATCATTCCGCATGACGAGCAACACTCCACTTACTGTTGTAGCATCGACCGGAGCTTCGTCCACAAAGTCTGGAAGTGCAGTTGTATCTTTAAGATACGACGGCATCTCTTCCTCTTCTAACAGATCATCTCCCAACGCTTGCAGCTCTGGATTGGCAAGACAATGAGCACATTAATAAGCGAAAAGGGTGTGAGTTCACATACCGGCTTCGAGATCAGCCTCGTCCACCTCCTCCGGTACGCCATACGTCCTGCCCATGGTTTCTTGAATCTCGTTCGCTTGCTCTATTAGGTCTTCCATATCATAATGGATGCTCTGTAGAGCACAAAGGACTAAGATGCGCCCTCTATGGCAAGGTTGAGGGATACTGACCTCGATTTTGTCAATGTCGATTTTGCCATACTGCTTCTTCATCTCTTTGTTTGCCATCTTCATTGCATCCACCGTCGCCATCTAAAATCGTGCCAGTATTCAGCATGACCACCTGCGACTCGAGAGCATTTCACCAACTGACCGTGTTTTTTAGATTCTCTGTCACCATTGCCGTCTGCTCCATGTTGAACGTCTGCTGAGTCAGCTGGTCGAGTTGAGCCTGATACATCTTCTTCTGCTGGAGGACCCGCAAGGCGCGCTGCTGCACAGCTGACTAGGGAAGGGAGATTCGAGGTCAACAAAGAATGCTGTGGGTCCGGTGCGAGCCAGAGTGCGAAGCCGCACGACTTCCGAAGAGATGTACCACGGTCTCTCCACACCTCCGCGCAACTCTGTACACCGCAAGAAAGATCCCAAAATCGAAGCGCAACTCACCTTCCCGGGACCATTCTTCATCTTGGCCAATTGCCCCTTGAATACGCTCAGCTCTCCATCAAGCTTCTTGAGTTTGACTTCAATAGATCCTATACGGGTGTCTGTCTGGTTGGCGGTCAAGAGTGGTCAGCGACCTGACTGGACGTAGGCAGTTGCACTGGAGGATGGCTTACGGAGCTGATGGCATCTTGCAGACTAGGCTTCGGCTTGGCCTTGCCCGAACCAAAGATCTGCAAGCATGAGGGCAGAGTCAGCGCGAGCTGGCGAGCTGTGAGTAATGGAAGAATGCCTACTCTGTTCATGGTGCTCCAAGGGAAATCGACACCGAGATGTATCGCTTTCTGGGTCTCCAATTCGACCGCTGCGTTGGAACGAAGTAGGCTTGAAGTTCGGTTGCTAAGCTGAGCCAATGTCTCTGAACACTTCAATGTCGGACGACAAACACGGGAGTATGCCTAGAGTCAAAGACGGGTTGAAGGCGACAGCTCTCGCATCATGTACCAGGTATCGCTCGTCGACTTGCAATTCAGCGCTGACGAATCTGTTTCCGCACCAGTGGTGATCGCCGTCGTCGTCTTGAAGGGCTTTCTGACCGCTATCAGACCGCTTGAACATAAGGCTGAACCCGAAGCTGGGCTCTGCTATGTCAGTGGCAGACCGTTGCCGCTCCCAATGAGCTCTTATATCCTGGAATCCTGCGAAAGTGACCTCTTGTAGCTCTCAATGCTCCAACATTCCTCTTTGACAGGAAATGACGTGTATTGGCTAATAGCTTGTTTTCGCTTCGGAATGCCTGGGGCCGACGTTTCGGGCTGGCGCCGGGATGAGCGAGAATGGACGCTGCTGTCTCTCTTTCGTGAAGCATACGCAGGTAAGGTATATGAGCTCCGACACATAGGGTCTCCATCTTATACTGTTCCTCCAATCCAACGAGACTAGCCTCGGTCAAAGACACAGCCGTTGAGCGTTCCGACATCGACAGTATGGCGTGAGTAGCATAGCGTACCCTTCGGGAAGCTCGTGAGGAACAGACGGACGCTCATCCCATAAACCTTGTCGTAGATCAACCTTCATCAATTGGCTCAAGTCGCCAGCTGGACGGCAGTATTTCTTCAGTAAGCCATACGACATGATGAACTCAGCTGGATATACTGATCGCGTTCGCTACTTGTAGGTACTCACTTCTGGGGACCGGTATGGCCATTCCCGTATGCGCAGAATCGGGAGTAGATTGTCTGAATTATCTTTCGGTCGCTAGGTCGCCAACTGGGGTCTGCCTATCGCTGCGATTGCCGACATTCAAAAAGATCCGGAAATGATTAGTGGTGTTATGAGTCCGACGCTTGCTGCCTACTCGTACGTATTCTCAACAACTCTGCGACGTTGCGCAAGCGATGTGTGTTCCCCTTCTGTTCTTACTATCTTATTGCTCCTCCCCTCACCAGTGCGGTCTTCATGCGATTCGCGTGGAGGGTTCAACCGAGGAATTACCTTCTCTTCGCCTGTCACGCTACCAACGCCGCCGCTCAGCTCGTACAATGCGGTCGGTTTACCAACTATTGGTATATGGGAGGTAGAGAGAAGGCACATCCTGTTGCGGCCAGAGTGAGTCATTATCGTCCGCTTTTAGAGTTGGGCGTGTGCGGTCACTGATCAAGGCGTGGTGCCGGTTGTAGATCGAAGATGCCGCTGGAAAGGTCAAAGGTGTCGCAACCGATGCTACAAGGGAAGTCAAAGCCGCTGTATAAATCACCACCTCTTGTATCGACATGTGCTAGACCTTGCGCAATCCATCTGTCGCGCTCCAGCTGTGCGCGAGACGACGGTGATCCTATCCACCTTGTGGCCATCGCATAATGATTTCGCCGCCACTGCACGCGGTTAGATCTTGATGGTATGTCAAACAAGCTTACCTACATACTCCAGGACACTGTCGCAAAAGCAAAGAGCTGAAAAACGAAGAGCTGACCAGAGGCATTTGCCCATGGCGCGTTCCGGATGATATCGCGAACGCTGTGATATTGAACGCTGAGGACCGATTGACGTGTGTCCAGAGAGCCAAAATTGGACCCGCGATTGCAATGCGTTACGACTGGACAGGAGAGTTGCCAGATACGGAGCGTGATCCTAGTTCTGATAGCAAGAAACATTGGAAGAAATGCCCCATCCGCCTTTCAAAATATCTAGAAATCATGTGCAGCGGCCGTGACTAATCACGCTTTACCGCGCAGCCAGCTGCGCCTCCGAAAATGTGAGACGCCAGTACGGCATGACAACGCGAACGGGTCCTCTTCCAAACACGCTGCATTTGAGACCAAGTCGTGTCGGTCTCCCGCCTCTCTACGCTTCGGGCATCCTCTCTGCGTCAACTCAGAAGGAGAGTGTTGTGTCCGCATTCCGCTGCATCGTTTCCCACCATCGAAAGAACACCGCGTGCGACCGCATTCACCAGTCATGGGCCTTTTCCAGCGAAAGAAACACAGCGAGAACGCTACCCAGATCCCAGACGAGAGCATGGAAGAGGTAGATGGGTTGACGCCGGAAGCGGCGAAGAAGCCAAAGAAGAAGCGGCCCGCCAGTGCGTATTCCCTACGGCCCCGGTCTCTTTCGCATATTGTGATCGATGCTTAATCTCCCCTCTCTTGCAGACACTGCCTTCAAGCAACAACGTCTGAAGGCATGGCAACCAATTCTGACTCCAAAGTCTGTGCTTCCGACACTGCTGATTGTTGGACTCATTTTCGCGCCAATTGGCGGAGTATTGATCTGGGGAAGCAATCAGGTATGTGGCTGGAAGGATGTTATGGCAACATTGGGCACTGGAGAAGGCAGCTGGCGAAGCACGTGGATCGACGGACAGAGATGCTGGCGCCATCGATAGGTCGCTATTAGACGCCCGCAGACATCCCGTCGGTAGTTGGGGATAGGTTGCATCAAGTGGCGCTCCAGCTGCCTTGCCATCAGGACCACATGTCCTCTCGTCTGGCTGAGTTTTGCGCTTACGACTCATCCTCTCATTCCCTAGGTCACAAAAATGACATTTGATTACACCGATTGTGATATCTCGGCGCCAACGGACGGAACGAGTGCCCCTATGCCTTCGAACAAGTACTCTTGTACGTTTCCTGCGCTGGTTTCTTCACACATCAGCTAAAGCCGCTGCTTGCAAACCCTCATAGATGCCCTTTCGTCATACGAGAGCAATCCCGGGTACAATGCTCCTCAATGGTCATTCTCAAATGACTCAGGTCGTGCCATCGGACAGCAAGCACAGTGTACCATCACTTTCGATGTGCCGTATGATTTAGGCAAGTCACAAAACGTGACACGTTGTCGCTTATTGCGCTGATGGCATTCACGTCGACAGATCCCTCGGTTTTCCTCTACTATCGCTTGACGAACTTGTAAGTTGACTGTCGCTCTCGTATGAGGCGGACTCTGAGGACGTCTCTGCCCGAACAGCTACCAGAACAATCGAAGATACGTAAACTCGCTGGACTCCGACCAGCTCCTGGGAAAGGAAATCAAAGTGTCAGTCTTACCGCCGTCTCCAAATCCGCTCTTGCTGAAATCTTGATGGCCTCAGGAAGGACCTAGATGATGGGCAGTGCAAACCGATCACGTCCCGCGACGGCAAGCCGTACTACCCCTGCGGCTTGATCGCCAACAGTCTCTTCAATGGTACGTTCAGACCTCACTCGAGGACGACATCAGCGGTCTAAAGTCCGCCGATGGCACAGATACCTATCAAGATATCACCCTGCAAAATCCTGCCAGTACGTGAACTCCCCCTTTGCCCGCGGGAGACGCGCTCATCTCGTTTGAATGAAGACGGCGCCTCAAGTCAAGCTTACGAATTTTCAGAAAAGGGGATCACATGGAAGAACGAATACAAGAAGTATACCAATAAACCCGCCGGAAACCCCTCAGATTACCTACCACCGCCGAACTGGGCCCTTCGATACCCTGACGGGTATACCGAGTTCCCCCAGTTGGCCAGTGACGAGCACTTTCAGGTGTGGATGAAGATCTCAGCTTTGCCGACCTTCACGAAGCTTTGGGGCAGGAATGACAATGACGTGATGCAGGCTGGAACGTATCAGGTTGTGGCGAACATGAGTAAGTTGCAATTCAGCGTCGAGGCGAAGGAAGCTTATGGTTGCCGCAATAGATTACCCCGTCCGAATGTTTGACGGCACAAAGTCAATTGTGATTTCTACCGTTTCGTGGATCGGCGGCAAGCAGCCTTTCCTCGGTTGGTCATACGTTGCCGTATCGGCCATCTGTGTGTTCCTCGCTGTCGCTGGTACAATCAAGCACATGGTCCGACCGAGAAGGATGGGCGATATGTCTAGTACGTCCCCCTCAATGTCAAAGCTCCTTTTATGCTGATTGATTGTTTGCCCCACAGTGCTTTCCTGGAATCAGCCTGCCAAATGAGCGGGAAACCGTCAGCTTAGATAACCTCACTTGATAGACTTTCCCTCGATGTAAAGGTATAGCACTGTTGTACGAATAAATATTGACAGCCCTCATGACCCTTGCGACTCACGAACGTTGTAGAAGCTCGCTGCTCGGGGCTCCCACGAAAGCCGTATCGCTGCAGCAGGACACCTCAGCGATGTATTCTCTGCCGACAGGGCATGAGGAGGTCTCGCGGATGATAACTGTGACTCCGAGCGTGAAGCTTCATTCACTTGATGGCTCAACTCACCACATCCCACATCTACATCGCCGACCAGTATTTATGAACTTGGTGCTTGGTGCCTGTCTCGCTGCCTGCAGCAGCTGCCCGACCATATCGAATTGTTCTCGCGCCATTTCGGCGCATGCCGATCTAAACAGCCTCCGAATGTCCATACGTGACGAATCCAGAATCGATCGATATTCGGCCTGATTACCAATACTGACGGGACAGACTCCATTATTAGATCTTCATCCTCATCTCGACCTCGCCACAGCTTTGCGAGGTTGTCCATCGCCATCACAACAACGCCGTCCATTGCTAGAACTCTCATACTCGCACTCGCGATTACAAGCGTCGCACTCTTCTTAAACAATTCTATGCTTCAGCGCTTGATTTCGTCCTTCAGCTCGTCCTCTGCCGCCCGAACAATGCCCAAACTGAAGACTCCGCCTGCCCCTACTCTCCCGACTGCTATCAAGAGCAGTCAGGAGGCAAAGCTCGAGGAGGGCAGTGAGTGATGGTGCAGTGTTCTCGCTTGTACATCGCTGACCTACTTCCTCAACAACTTAGCTGAGACTGCTGTCTTTGCCAACGGTTGCTTCGTGAGTTGCTGGATCTCTATGACTTCGCAGGATAGGCCCTGACTATGGTCTTGTCGCAGTGGGGCACCGAGCACTTCTACAAGACTTATTACGGACATTTGCCGCAATTCAGCTGTGTTTCAGGGTACACCGGAGGCGATGTCGACAACCCATGTAAGCCGCTCTATCCGAAAAGACAGCTCACATGCTAGATCCCATACTAAACCCCCCTTTTTTCAATAGCTTATCGACAAGTGTGCTCAGGGACTACCGGACATGCTGAATCGGTGAAGTTGACCTATCAGAAGGGAGCCATCGGTTATGGCGAGGTAAGGTTCCGGTCCGTGTGTCTTCTCGATAGCCGCCTGACTGTTGGATGCCGTACAAATAGCTGGTCGAATTCCACCTTCGCACCCACGACCCGACAACGGTGGACCGGCAGGGACCTGACAGAGGCAGCCGTGAGTGCTTATACGCTCGGTAGGGGTCTCTTTCGCTGAGGATAGCCGCTGCCGCAGAGTACCGATCCGCCATCTTCTACACTACGCCGGAGCAGAAGGAGATTGCTGAAAAGGTCATCGCGGAAGCGCAGGAGAAATAGTATGTGTCTTGTTCGCCTTCATGAATGCAGTTTATCGCTTACTTATCCTTGCCTAAATAGCGTCAAGGGAAAAATCGTCACGGAACTTGCACCGCTGAGGAAGTGGTACAATGCAGAGGATTACCACCAGGATTACCTGTTCGAGAACCCCAATGGTGAGCTTGCGAATAGCCGGTGAGGCGCATGACTAGAAGCTGAAGCAATGCGCGCTTTCCAGGCTATCACTGCCCGTCCCACTACCTTTACTGGTAGGATCACAAGGACTGATGTTTGACGAATTTGTAACTTTGTATCCATAATGTATACCACACAGGAATATCCTTGAGGCGAACAAGGCATTCGTAGGGATATGTGCCGGACGCTCTCGCCCTGGGAGCTGATCAAGCAGCACGAAGCAATGACACGCAAGAGACGTCTGCATCGCTCGTGCACAGCTGTCGTTTGCGGTAGCTCAAGTCAACCTTTTCATAATTTGTGGGCCAGAGAGCAAGAAAACCACCTCAGGAAGATCGCTTGCAAAGCGAACAGGCTGCGCATTTGCCCTGCGATTGTTCCATCTGGTGAGACTTCGACAATCGATGATCAACAACCTATGGACGCTTTACATCTCCCTGCTCCAAAATATATAGGTTGAACCTTGACTCTGAAAATCCGTCACAACGTGAGTCTACTATCAAACTCAGCTGCGGTGATCGGGTTTCTCGCACGCTAGGACGTTCACCGTACGGCTGAAAGAACGCTCATAATACACCGCCAAAGTTCCCCTCCGTCCATGGACACATGGAATGCAGGTGAGTGTCATCGATGATAAGCTTTGCACTTCGATGTCCTGCAGGAAGAAGCGTAACGGCTCGACGGTCATTGTCATGTTCGTCATCATCCGCGCCCCAGTCGTCCCAGCCGTCGTCGTCAGTTCTCGCAACTGGCTTGAGTTTTGCTGGATACTGCAGTTTCCAAGTTCCGACAATAGACGACAGGATGAGGCACTCGAAGTAGAGCGTCAAGCCGTCGAGTAGCGGTCGATCTTCTTGCAGACTTGTGACTAGGCGGAAAGCTTGAGACTCGTGAGGGCGCCAGGCGGGAACCAGACTTTGATCATCCTTATAGGTCTTAGGGATCGCCCAAAGTTTGTAGGAATCGCCCGGCTCTCCGAGCAGGCTAAGGTGAAGCGAAACACTTTGTAACGATGGGGATTTGAAAGAACTGCGAAAGACATTCGATAGTGCGTCCTGTAAAGCGCAGAGCCAGCACTGGAGCTTAGCACCAGCTCATGAACGACGAGATGGCGAACACTGCTCACGCAAAAGTCCATTCCAATTACATGCCCGTTCATTTTCAAGTCTGATAGCCGGACATACAGGTTCTCCAGTCTTGGGTATCGGCATTCTTCGAAAGCGGTTATGAGTGATGTCCAGCGCCTTTCCGAGCCCAAGGTATGTAAGCTGTAGAGACTCGGAATCTCGAGGCTGAAATCTTTGACGTTTGGGAACTGGAGCTGGTGAAGGACACATCCCAGTTGTTTCATCTTGCTTTCATCGGACACGTCGCATTTGTGGCTGTTCAGCACACTGACCTTCATTGCGGTTAAAGCGGTACATGAAGGCCAGGGTGTGATGGTCGCAGAGCATAATCCGAACAACGATACCTCACTAGCAGCGGCGTTGAGGCCTTTGAGACGGGGATCGGTTTCAGCAAAAGGGTACCAATCCACTGAAAGGAATTGGATGTCGGGGAATGGGCGGATGAAATCGATAAAGCTGAAAGTGGCGCCGGTGTCATCCGGCTCCGTATATCTGGGTAACAGATGCAGGCGTCTGACAAGGTAAAGTTAGCAATCTTGCGGGCAACAAAGTCTTATAGCCTGACCACTCACCTGACTTGGGCCCTGGTCTCTAGTGGCAAGCCATCGATCACTGACAAGTCCTCGGGGCAGAGCGTCACAGCGAGATCCCGCAGCAACCATCGACCCAGTATAACAGCCCGCATCCACCTGCAGCATGATGCGAGTGCGAAGGTAGCTTTACGCCGATTTAAAGGAATGTCGTCCTGACGTCCTGGCGAGTACTGCCCGTATAACAGGAATCCTGTGATTTCGTGCAGTATGTCCTCCGGCATGTCATCGAGGCCTAGTGAAGCAGTCGACGAGCCAGACATGTTTCACAAATCGGTTGCTGGATCTCCCGCAAGGGAGCGACGCTCGAGGTTGGTTGTGCTCTGAGTACTACAAGGGAACAGTATCGGCTGACCTATGAGTATCACATCCATTCAGAATAGCCTTCGAAAGTTGACAGAGAACGCACTCGTAATTTTGGCTGTCCTTCCAGTACTGAATTACCATCCGAGTGCTGGGAGAAGTATGTGTCTGTCATTCGACAATAACTGTGTGAGCTCGTGGTATCTCGATATTGCTCATTCTATACTCACGATGATTGATGGGCTCGTCAGCGTCTACAGCGTTTGAAGCTGACAGTAATGGATCGATTCAACGATGATTGATACATATGTCTTGCAGTCGCAATCGGGATGACGAATCAGCCGGCACTTCCCCCGGCTGCTTGTATGTTGCATCCCTATCATCACCTCCTATCGTGCATTCTTGAATTAATGGCTTAAGCTAGCTGCCTAGTCCGACAGAACCTTTCCCTCCAAGACTCCCCCGAAGCGGGTGTCTGGGCGGACTTTAGACAAAGTGTCGCCCTGACGCCCTGCTTCAGTTAACGAGCCACAAACGCGACTGGTCGCGATGCACTAAACCCATCTATAAATAATCATTAACGATGATGGCAGTCCCCTCGACTTCATGCTTGTGGTATATAGATACAGTGTGATGCTATCCTGCCTGTTCCTATAAAGGAGCCCTTACGTCTTCTCATATTGCCCTTGTTTCCCTCAATCGCGCTCCCAGATCATCTTCTCCGGCCAGCGCGATTCAAACCACTTGTGCATTAGATTCCTGGTTTCTTCATAATTTTCGTCAATGTCGTCATTGAATCCCAAGAGCGTGACGTCCTTGTTGCCGTCGATGCTTTTGAAGACGCTCTTCACGTGTTCCGGACTCTTCGCCATGTGGAAGTGGCTGTTGCTTCTGCCGGACATGTAGAGGTAGCGAGAGAGAAGTTTCATGCTCCATTCCCGCAGGTTGACTTTTTCATGCGGAAGCGATGTTTCTCGCAAGACGTTCTCCAGACCGAAATCTGCCTCTTGCCATGTCGACGTGAGTGGCAGATGCGGCGGTGCCACATAGTGAACGACTTTGGAAGCGATCTTGGCGTCATTCGTAAATGTTGCCCGATGAGGCGGTAAAAAGGCGGACAATCCCAAAGGTCCGGAAGCGGTCACGAGGGCCATGATCACTGAAGGATACATATCAGTGACAAGGATACATTTTTCTGAAGCTCATCACTTACTGCAGTCCCCGCAGGCCGGATTCGCGAACGCGAGACGTTTGAACATGTCATCGGCAGAGACGTTGTCGTGTCTCGACCAGAAAGATCCTAGGCATCTTTCGAGGTCGAAGGTGCATCGATTATTCACCGTATGCGTTTGACTAGGCTTCGGAATCGGTGGTAGGTGGCCGTCCATCGATGAGAACATAAACTCGGTGGCCTTGGGCGCCTCCCAACCAGCACCCTGGAAGTGACTCTTCATGCGATCCTCTTCCAGCGTCCATCTCTCGCCCTTATGAATTTCGATTTTGATGACGTCGCTGTCTCTGTCTTCCAGGCCGAACAAGTCTTGGATTTCGCGACGAGCTTCGGCTCCCCAGATCCCGACTTCGCCACCGAGGTCCTCCCCCGTTTCCTCGGGCTGCCATTGCGGGGCTGTACCGACTTTGGCCACTGCCCATGTCCACAACAACGCCTCCCGCCATCTTTCTACCCTAAGAGAAGATATCAACCACTGCATCTGCACTGATCCTTCTCCCTCTGCCAATTCCCTGAACTGCCGCCGAGCAGCGGCGGTTAACGCGTCTTCGAACATGAGTGAAGCCTCATGGTGCAGGCCCCGAGTGATGACTTTGGGCACGTGGGCGAAGTACGGGCGGAGTCGGCGTGGGAACCTTTGGCTGAGCAACCAGTTGGCGTGATATAGTCCACCGACTTCTCCGGCATCATTGATCCACGCTTTGTCCAGAAGAGGCTTGACCTGTTGGTAATACTGCAGGAACCAGTCGGCACGTGAAACCCAAAGACTATCTAGCCACGACTCACCCCTTGATCAAACCGGATCACCGCTCCATATAATGGTGAATAGAAGTCGGATATCGCGTGAGGCTTGAGAATGAAAAAGTCGTCGTTGAAAGATAGCGAAACATCGGAAAGACCCCAAAGGAATCCAATTCTAGATTCGATAGCCATGGAGTTGAAGTTCGGTAGCGCATGTTGTCTCCATTCTTCTTCATTTGTCCGCTGAACAACGGCGTTGACGCCAACCTTGCTCGTCGACAGATGAGTGGGCAGGTGAAAGATTTCCGAATGGCCGGCGTATTTGAGGGAAGGATGCGAGTTGAAGTACAGATGTGCAGCTTCTGCTGGCTTTTCTTCTGTCGGATTGGTGTAGAGGTGATGAAGGGGGTGTTTCGGTGACGAAAGGTCAATCATATCGTAAGACAACCAACTTGGAGCTTGTGCGATGCGCCAAGTGGAGTTCAGCCATAGTTTCGTTCTGTCGGATACGACTGGGTCAAATTGTTGCAGATTACTGTTTTTGAGTTTCGCGGGCATCGCACCGCCCGCTCGCCCTCGTAGACTGAACGACGATTTGACAGTGCCCTTCTTGCTGAAGTCCATGCCTGCATCGCTGAGGCGCCGTTCTTCCAGCGGACTGAGGTGAAACTCCTGCTCCGCTGCGTGTTCCAATTCCTTGATTGCTTGAGGCGGTAGCAGTCCTAGATCCTCTTCAACATTAAACTTTGTATCTGCCGTAATCAGATGAAAAGTTCGGAGTCGTCCCGGGAGGTTTTGCAGCACAGATCGCATCGAGTAGAGCAATTCGTTGTTCTCCCGAAAGTGATGGTCCGGCGAGTAGATCTGCTTCTCTTTCCGTACGCGAACCATTTCCTCCTGCCAACGGGGATCCGACCCATTCACCCACAGCCACGTTACATCCAGCATCTCTTCCGGACCCAACTGTTGACGACCGCAAAGTATCTCTCCGTTGGCGAACCATGATTCTAGGCACTTCGGCGGCAGGAATCGAGTCGGGCGTAAGCGAGGGAAAGGTGCTTGCGGGCTCGCGAGCGGACGGAAGGGTCGATAGAGGCGGTTGGGAGAGTTGTAGGCATCTCCTGGACGAAGAGGAGGTTCCGGAAAGTGGATAGACGGCATAGCATCGACCTTGGTATCCCTGTTCCGGGAAGTGAGCCATTCGAATGCACTGTTGAATCGCGATTGAGAGTCCGGTATTGGTGCCGGCGGCGGGAGGTAGTTCAGAAATGTCCATAGGGTTAGAAGCCATATCAACAGTGCCGAAAGCGACCGAAGGTATGGGTGGCCAGTTGATATTGATAGAGGATTCAGAATCCACCGTCGAATAGACGGTAACGACAGCCGACGCCTTGTCGAAGTCCCGAGGCCCGTGAGTGATTCCCGACCTGCGCTGAGCGTTCTTGTCCGGCGCATCCTTCCAGAGGGGAAGGTCGTGGTGACAGGCGAATATTCTTGCTCGAACAGTCCCAGCGTGGCCGAGGGGGACGGAGGAACACCTCCATGAGGCCCCATTGGGCGGTTTCCGTTTCTGAGCCCTATTTCGTCCTCCTCCGATATCCTTCCCAGAAATGACGGAGATGGATGTCCTCGGCTTGCCGGATCTTGGGAGCGCCGACGATTAAGAGCAGGATCTGTTCCCGTCAGCGGTGATGTCGGACTGAATGCGGAGGATGTCATGACTCTCCTTCCAGGAGAAACCGGTATAGCGACTTGCAGATTCGGCTGCCGCATGATAAGCGAGAGATATGAGGTATTGAGGGCGGTGAAGAGAGGGAGTCGCTCACCTATGGATGCCTCTTCAGTGTATCCAGAAACCAACCTCCTATCCTATCCACTTTTTGCTGCGAGATTCGAAATTTCGCAATCACTCCTGTCTCTCGATCACAACGAAGATGCTTCTTTCCGATCCGGATCCACCTAATTACGAGTTGCGGCTACGTCTTCGTGTCTTCGTCCAGGTTGATATATCTTGAATTCCCAGTCGTTGAGCGCCGGATGACGATGCGTCGGGCAGCAATTAAACCTTGGTTGAATCCAGAAAGGGCGGCATGCAAGACGTAGATACGGCGCGTACCGCGTTACGGCAGCTGTCAAGAAGAGATCTCGCTCCGCAGCCGGATGGAAAGCCTCAGTGTAAGCCTGGAGATATAAGCCTGGAGAAGCCTGGAGATAGACCAGGGTAAGCGTCGTAAGAAACGAGATATCAGTTCAGTATTCTGTATGATTGAGCCAGCGAGGGAACGATCGTGGTCCCCCATGTCGACGTTTCAAATGGGCGCTGTTGCGCAAGGATACTCACCAAAGCAACGGCTTGCTAATAGCTGGTCCGCGCGCGTGCCTGATCTTCAAAGGTATCAGATAAACTTTACATATCTATTCTGGCTCAGAGCGGCCTGGCCTCGAATAGAAATTCCACGATGGGAACTTGCAGCTGAGGTCCGGCAAGACGAGGGAAAGGCGTGTTACTCGAGTAGTTCACAGGCTGAGCTGTCAATGTCGCTGAAGAGACCGCGCATTCCCTTGTTAAGCTCTCGTTGACCACTGTTTAACTGTTCAGCTTGTCCAACATATCATGGCTTGACACAGCCCTTCCCGGATTCGCATTGTTGGCTCAGTTCTCAAAACGGGCAACGGATGCAACAACAAGCCTATCTTTAGAAGCATTTACCTTTGTCAAGGATCAAACTGATCGTTGGACTGTTGCAGCTATTGTGGCAGGTGACATTGCTGGACAGGCCGAGGACATACCCATACCTATAGTCACATACCTTGCCTCGCTGACGTGAAGTGAATTGTTTCAGATTCAGCGTCTGACTCCGCAAAGGAGCGCGATGTGCGTGTCGATTTCTGCACAAGTCGGACGAGCTTTCCAACGCCCCCTGTGAATACGGTATGCTCTTCAATCGTCTGGGATGTCACCCCTGTCACCCATGATGCCGGCCACGAGTTCACGTCGAATAATATGTCCAATTGGCCAATTCATGCGGTCAACGTAGACGAAAAACCCATCAGCTCCATACATGCAGGGCAACCCTGCAAGTTTAGGCGTGAATCGAAGCCCTTCATGCAATTGCGCAGAATAAGCTGCAGCTGATCCACGGTGAGGATATTGATCATGGCGTAAGGATGCGGTACAATCACACCTGGAAGAAGGCCTCAACCTCGTCGGCCGGCATGTGCCCTCTAGCCTCTTCATCCTCGGTGCCCTCCTGAATCGGCATCGGGCCGGGTTCCTCTTCCTCATCAAAGGTTCCAATGTCAAGCCAATCTGTAGCGGCTGAGGGAGCGATGACAGGACGAAGTGGAGAATGCCCCGAGCTTGAACGACGTCGGCTTCTTTCGTTGGGAGACTTTGGCAGGAGTGAAACTTCGGGAGAGATATGCTGAAAGGGTGGAAGGGTCAGCCGCTGCGCAAGGCTCAAGGTTGATGACCATACCTCCCACGTGTTCTCATTTCCAGTGCTTTTCCTGCGCTGTCTGGCTGCAAACGAATCCTCCGGCTCGTCCGCGATGTCTTGCTCCAGATCGTACGTGCTGAATCTCGCGTCGGGACCCAATTCCCCAATAGAGACCACACTCTCGGAATCGCTAATCGCCTCGTCGTCGGGCATGCCTCGACTCTTCATGATCTCGTTTAGTCGGTTCCAAGGGGTGCCGTTCGTCTGAATACCGCTGAAGCTGGAGCTACGACGACCACCCGGCGAGCTCAAGAGATCAAGACCCTGTTGGACGTGCTCTTCCGCTCTATCGATGCCCAAGACTTCGGCAATGAGATCCTCGTATTCATATAGCCAGGCTCCCATGATAGTTTCGATATTGTAATCGCCATCGTCGGACTCTTTTCTGGGGACTGTGCGGTTCGGCGGGAAGATTTCCGAATCCGTTCTGTGCAAAGAGCCCGGAACGCTTGTCGGATGTTGCTGTGAAGGCTCGGCGGATCCTGCAGATGCTAACGACTCGGAACGTCGATGAAAGTCGGAGCCCGGTTGCGGAATAGCGTAGTGTTTACTATGGTAGAACCTGATGAGTGTCCGAAGGGCATTCTCTGCCGCCTGTCATGGAATCACAGAGAGGTAAGGAAAGTATCCTCGTTTCGCGATGGCCTCCACCTACATTCGACTCTTCTACCTCGTTATCGATGTCTATCGCGGCTAGCCACTCGTCTCGAAGTTCCGGTTTGCAATTGAGGTAGATGGCGGTAATGGTCTTCATGTTGGCTGTAAGCGAGGTCTCAGTGAAGTTATCTGCTATGAACTGCTTCGCCCTACATTGCCGCCATTTTCTGCCACAAAAGGGAACCTGACTCTTGATGACTTTGAGCACTTGTAGTTGCAACATCGGATGTGACACCCGAAGAAGCCGTTTCAGGATTTGCTGCAAGGAAAAGCTCAGTCGAGTGAAAGGAGTGTCGTGAATCAACTCACACTGCTCTTATACTGTACCAAAAGTGATATTCTTGCCGGACGTCGCTTTGTAAGCTGATGCACAACGCGAATAAAGTTGATC
This sequence comes from Naganishia albida, assembly GCA_001599735.1. NCBI lineage: Eukaryota > Fungi > Basidiomycota > Tremellomycetes > Filobasidiales > Filobasidiaceae > Naganishia > Naganishia albida. The sequence continues at coordinate 418,494 of BCHV01000018.1, read as the reverse complement.
GAGTAGAAGAAATTCCTCCAGCTGTACTCGTGCATGATCTCGATCTCGACCCCATCCGCCCCTATTCTCGTAGAGTTTGGCTTCGGTTTGTGCTCGAAAAGATCTTCGTCTTGACGTGCATGACGCTCTGGCGAAAAGTTGAGGTAACAGTACCGGAAGAAGCTGAGGCAGGGTGAGATTACGAAACGCCATGATGTAACATCTGCTTACTTGTGGTCTTCCCACTCGTTTCGCGTCTGCACTGTATTCAGCAGATCTTGGAAGCCAAACATCTTCAGGATCAACAGCAGGCAATTCGAATCGATCAGAAGGGTCGCCAAGTGCTGAAACTTGATGATATCTGAAGCAGAGGGTAAGTTTGACGCCCGAGATTGCGTCGACCAACATACGCGAAGCCTTGAACCATTTGAGCAGGAGAAGGAGGATTGCAGAGACGGCTTTAGACGTGATTTCGCGGTGACGAGCCACGTCAACCTCTTCGAGGGTTTGCGGCGGGGTCTCGACGACCTCTGATCTGGGATCAGTCGAGCGTCATGGAAGGGGCAAACGGACTTACCCGGAACCTCAGCGCCAGGCGAACCATGCTGTACATTGGCGTTCGCCGCCGGATTGCCCGTAACAGTAGCCAGAAGGAGCTTGAGCAAGACTACTACGATACTCTGGGAGTAAGGAAGAATGGCTTTCTGCAAACCGGTTCTGTCAGCAAGGGTATCAAAAGAAAGATGGATACGTACATATACACGTTCGACCCTGTACAGCCTTTTCAGACTCGCCCTGGCCTGTTTCGCTGCCTTGGCGGCGAATGCATCGCCCTTGGACTCTGCGAGCATCTCTTGCTCTTCGTATCGCCAGTCCATAGCCTGGTAATCCTGCCAAGCCTTGTCGCCAGCGTCTTCGATATCGTCGTCAAACTCCGACGTTGTGAAGCCGATTAGCCCGGACATTCCAAGGCCACTCTCCTCGCGGATGTAGTCCTCGCGCGTTTTCTGGAGCTGATATAGGCCAAGCGAGATGTGGATATGCCGACTATATAGCTTTTCCGCCTCGTCGATGGCGAACGGGACCATTCGTGAAGGGCCGGGCATCTCGCTTCTTGAGAAGGGGAAAACAAACGGACGGCTTTGATCCGTTTGATACTGCTGCTTCTTCTGCTTCATTGGTGGTGTCGGCGGCGGTGAAGGAGCTGGTGTTCCCGGTTGCGGGAAGGATCCTGGTCCCTGGTGAGGCTGTGCTGCTGGATTCCTTTGCTGCATGGCCGCGCGCGAGACGAACGTGCTCGGCAGGCCGTCTTCAATGGAAGTGTGATAGTGAGATCTGACAGGAATCGGGCTCATTGCCTCAGCCAGTCTTTCCGGATTCAGGGTTGACTTTTTGACTGCATCGGGTACTTCAAACGTCGGGTATTTGACGGTGATTTCTTTATGGAAGTTGGTCATTCCCGCTGGTGAGACCTTTGTAAAATCTGGACAGGTCGTCAGAACGAACCATCTGCGGCAACGCTGGACTGACCTCGTTTGATGGAAGGAAGACCTGCTAGATCCCTCTGAAGCGCCACGGCCTTACGAACATCTTTCAGGCCGCCGAAGCAAGCCAAGATTGTTTTCCAGACCACTAACAGGAGCTGCAGAGGGGGTCATCTACCTACGATCAGTAAAGGTTTGATTCCGGGATCTCACCTTTTTCACGGGGAAACCCTTGTGCGACTTGTCCCTCAGACTTGCGACCAGATTCAACAGGTATACCGGTAACGGCTGATCCATAGCCACTGCAATGAAGGGGTTTGATGAACTCTTGCAGTTAAAAGAAACGCCTTTGACTCACTGAGCTCGTCCCCAAACATCTCGTCGTGCCGAAAGACTTCGATGACAAAATAGATGATTCCAAGGTATACACCGATTTCGGAATTGGTATCTTCCATCGCGCGCTGAAGTTCTTCCGGTATATGATGCTGTGATGGCGCGGGTGGCGGATTTGGTGGGTGTCCAGGAGATTGCCTTTGTAGTTGGGCGTTCTGTTCGTGCATGCTGTTAGAAGGACAGGCTCGTCAGCGCGTACTCAAGCATTCCGTGCCTAAACATCCTACGACATACCTCATCGCGCGCGCGATCAGGTCATGTCTCGCACAGGCATCCTTCAGCGCCACAATCGCGGATGACAACCCGTCGGCCGTACGCACGAGACCGGCATTCTCGATGATCCAATGTAACTGATAATCCGGGCCAGCACATTCCGCAAAGTTGCCTATCGGAGACAACGTGAGTTCTCGTCTGGTGTTAACCACGATGTACATACCTTGAAGAAGATAAGTCAATCTCCTCGCGGCCTTCATCCGTTCTTCCAAGTCCCGATGTTCCAGAAACTCGACTTGCAACTGCACGTAGTTCCTTCGCGAAGCGGGACTCTCCTCGGTCCATTTCGTCTCCTTGCCTGCGTCGATCTGATATTCGTGTAGGTTGTCCAAGAGATGGGCCATTTCTGCGTAGGGGAAGAACTCGGACAGTTCGGAGAGGATGTCGGATGTGTCGTCGTAGTGAAAGTCGAATTGCTGAGGCTACGCGGAAAGGTCAGGACATGGACTTTGGAGAGAGATCCGTGCTCGTAGATGCGTGCTCACCTTGGCTTTTGGCAGTGCTCCGCCCAACCCATCGCCTCCATCCGCCCCGGCAAGACCCGCCATCCCTGGCGGTGCTTGCTGAGTCTGAGCAGCTCCGGCAGCAGGACCCAAACTCCTCGCACCTGGCCTCACGGGCCCTCCAGCCTGCCCTTCCGGTGCACTCGGGCCACTACTCCCGCGCTGTAGTATCGGTCTTCTGAGCAACGTCGGACCAGTCGTCTTGGGCGTATCCCCTGTTCCGACCTGTGTTTGGCCTTGATTCTGCGGTGGGACGCGCGACGCATAGCTCATACTAGGCTGCATCGCTGCAATCTCGGCATCCGAGGTCGTTCTATCGGAATCAACAACTGGCTGCGAGGACTCGGGTGTGGGATCGGAAGGCTTTGCTGGTACCGGGGCTGGTTGCGGGCGCTGCATCATTTTGGAGATGCTGCTCGTGAGTGTGTTCATGGTGACGAATTCGGTTCTTGGACTTCGGCGACGACTCGCGGCGCGAAGACGAGCGGGAAGGGCGAGCGATGTCTTCTTTCACGAGGAAAAGGCTGACGGACAGGGCGGGGTAGAGTCGCGAGCCGCGCCGCGGTGGTCGACGAGTCTTGACGTTGTTATAAGAAGGAGCTCTAGCTGTAGAAGGTCACTTGACCGGAAATCACACCTCATCAAGCGTCGATCACTCGATCCAACTCTGATCTCTTCCAATTCTTGGTGCGTCCGAAACAGCCTTGAAGGAAGGACGCGAGTCGAGATGACGAAACGTCTTTGGTTTCATGGCGCATCAACCGATCAACTCTTCCTCTATCCCATTCCTTGAACACATCGTCGCAGAGACTCGACTCCACAGATTCTCCCGCTCAATACACAAAATTCGACGCACGAAATGCAGGTCGATTCGCAATCCGTAGATCCCGTGCAGTATGTGCAACAGCAGAGTTCACACTCGATGGGGGAGGTAAAATCGTTTTGGGAAAAGCTCGGCAAGGCGTACGAGAAGAAGTGAGTCGATCAAGGTGGCGCGGGTCTCAGAGAAGGGCTGACGTGCGACCCATCACGCAGACTATGGCATAACATCACAATACTGCTGGAAGACTTTTCGTCAAAACCTTCGAATGCAGAGTTCCTGATCGGTCTATATGACAAGTGAGTCCGTCTCAATGCCTTTCAATCATCTAGATTAGCTCGTGCTTATCACCCTTCCTTCAGCTTCGTCCACCCGATCGAAGACAAGCTCAACCCGTTGAAACTCGTCAAATTCACAACACAAGTCGGCCGTCAATATGAAGGTACATTGTTCCGCCCTATCCCATCCGCACACACACTTACACCTCTCCCTAGACCCATCCTCCATCCTCTCCTTCTACCAGACCGTCCACTCCCGCCTCGCCGATCCCAATCCATCGACCGAACCCGAAGCGTCAACAGGCATGCCGAAACCTCGGCCGCCACCTCCCGCCGCGGAAGCGTACGCGCTCTCTCTCTCGTCGATCGCGTATGCGCAGCTGCTCAACCACATGTTGGACGAGAGTAGGAGGAGTCTGGATCAGTGCGAGGAGATCCTGGCGGGTGTAGATGATGTGGAGCCCGCGGTGAATGCTGGGTTGTACGGTGTCAGTGCGGATTACTACAAGGTTAGTGCGGGCGCGAGACAACGTCAAATTGGATATTGACAAGTTTCGTGAACAGGTCAAGGCCGATTATGTGGCGTACTACAAGGCTTCCTTGCTCTATCTTGCCTGTATCAACCTCGAGGAGCAGTCGAAGGAGGACCTGGTTAGCCGTGCTCATGATCTGAGCATTGCAGCTTTACTTGGCGAGACAATCTACAACTTTGGAGAACTGGTACGTCGCTCGCAGCTTCTTTTCAAAGTCAAGACTGACGTTGAGCTGTTCCAGCTGCAACATCCTCTTTTGAACGTCCTGGAAGACTCGCCACTCAAGTGGATCAAGGATCTCCTGTTCGTTTTCAACGCGGGCGATATCGGCCAGTACGAAGTCCTGAGTCAGCGTCTATCCGAGGAAGTGAGTACGCCGTAGTCACACGCCTGATCTCGACTAATTCTCGACCGGCAGCCCATCCTCGACAACGACCAAGACTTTCTCCGACAGAAAATCTGCCTGATGGCGCTCATCGAGGCCGTCTTCAAGCGACCGAGAAGTCAACGAAACATGTCGTTCCAGACGATCGCGAGCGAGACCAAGTTGCCCATGCACGAAGTCGAGCACCTTGTCATGAAGGCGCTGAGGTGAGTTGCGAGCGAATTTCAATCGTCAGGTTTTGCCGCAACGCTGATCCGCCTTTGCAGCTTGAATCTCATCAAGGGTTCCATAGATCAAGTCAATAGTATCGCCGACATTCACTGGGTCCAACCACGAGTACTGGACAATGCGCAAACGCAGGCGCTGTTGGACCGGCTGGATCAATGGGCGGCGCATGTCGGAGTCGTAGGGAACGAAGTGGGGTCTTACAAGCAGCCGTTTGCTGTGTCGGTGTAGACCGCGTTGTGGATTGTCAATGCATATAAGATCAACCATGTTGAAAGGCTGGCGCACTGGCGTGACGAGCTGCACGATGTAGAATGACGTTGCGTCGAAGCAAAGTATCTGCTGTACCTCTGGTCCCGCTTTGCAAACGCTTGGCCGCCTTAGCAAACCACTCGCCAGATCGGTTCGTGCGCGTGCTGATCTGATAGCAGCACGTTTCTGTTGCTACGCTTTCTCAGCGGCAACTCGTTCAGGATAGACTTGCGACAGGCCCGCACCATCATGTCGGAATGCTGTCGATCTTGCCGACGTCGAAGCCGTAGCCAAACTTGTGTAGTTCGCGGATCACACCTAATCCGGCTTCGGAAACTTACGCGCGACTACGCGCATTCTTGACCGAGGCGGGAGCTGACTGTATCTGCGGAGGCATACCTTGGCGTCGATCCTCAATGGACGGTCACCAGCTACTGTAGCTACTGTAGCCAGCTAGCTTGCATCGTTCGACGGGAAGGTTTTTCATTCCGTCATCGTCACTCACTTGTCGTCCCTTCGTTCAGTACTGTCCGACCACATCATACCTCGATACCCTTGAGCGAGGTCCAGGAGGAACCCCGTAAGATCGACGTTATACGCGACAAGCCGGATAGGAGAAACAGCCGAATTCAAGAAAACTTCTCCTCCCGTTTCACCAATGGCGGGGGTCACCACCGTGATCTCATTGCCCAACGGAGGCCTATTCTCGCTTGAGATTGCAGCTCCAAGCACCACCGTACCCATTTGGACGCCGAGACCGTATACTTCAAAGCGGCTTTCACCCGGAGCGACGACCTATGCGCGATCTACGATTACTCCCGATGTCAACCAGCATGGAGCGACGGCCACGAACGATTTCACGACTGACGATCTTCCTGTCACGTCGGCAACACCTATCACGTCGACGAACTCGGAAGGCTACACCATGGTCTATCCTCTTGTCACCACGAGCTACACATCCGCCGAGGGAATCTACACAGAAGTCATCGTCGCTCCAACGCCATATACGCTGAGCGTTTCCGCAGGAGAGTCAAATGGCAGTAATACGGTCAACAGTGGAATGTAAGTCGTGCTTGCTTGTGTCTGAACGAGAGCGGATCTGACTCCTCTCAGCCTTCCTACATCAACCATCATTGCGATAGTCGTCGCGTTCGTAGTGGGGATCACCGGTATCGTCACCGTATCATTTTGCTTCATTCGGTCCCGCAGGCGTCGGCGTCGACGTGAGGAGAACGCTCGCCGAATCGCGGCAGAAGCGAAGAAGGAATACGACGAAAAGCTGCCCCGGACGGGCGGCGGCACCACACGAACTGATCTCACTCAAGGCGTCGACTTTACAACCAGTACTACGATGTCGCCCATCTCCCCATTCGGCGACGAACAACGCGTCCGATACGACGCCGCTATCGATGTGGTGGATCAATCGGCCGAGACAGCATCGATCAATATGGTCAATGGACGGGCCATGTCGATGGGACGGGAACGCAGGAGTCGGTCTCGACATGGCGATCGCGTACCGACGCGAGCGAGGACGCTCAATCCGAGGAGGAGCGACGTTCCTGTCGTCCGGGAGCTGGACTCGGATCGTGCTTCCGCTAGAGGCCAGGTGATCAGGACGTTGCCTATACGAGAAGGAGATATCACGCCATACGCCCTTCCTCCCATGTCGACGACGCGTACGACACCGGTTCTAAACTTGACTATCCCCGCCAGTACCTATCAACCGACACGACCCGTCCCTCCTGTTGGGAATTGGCGCAGACCGTCCGACGAAGATACCGTCGATACGCTCGCCACCGACGATTTCGACGTTCTCGCTGAAGACGGGAGCAGTCTCGCGCGAACCCTTACGACAGAAAGTGGCGAAAGCGGGACGCTCCCCGCTACCCATGGAATGTTCAGGAGCCAACATGGACATGAAGACACATTCCGGTCCGAAAGCCCTGTCGCGTGGGGTCCAGGTCCGTTCGGCGACGAGTGGCAAAGTTCCGAGATGGGAATGGCACAGCAAACTGATTTCGATGACGCTTCGACAATTGCCGAGGATGATGGAATTGCGCCGTCTGCGCCCCTGTCAGCCGGGGCTCTCGCCCAAACGCCTACTATTCTGACCGCGAATGCAAGCTCTTCCGGATCCAACACGATTCCAGGAACGTATGATTCCACGCTCAACCCATTCGCGGACCCGTCCTCCGCCGTGCCAAGTCGACCACGGTTCCCCCGACCGCCTCAAAGTGATACTGGACGGTCTGAAAGTTCGACCGGCGCGCGTACGGAAGCGTCGTTCAGGCCGGGAGACGATGCTCGCTCCGACGTGCTCAACCTTGGTTCGCGGTGGCGAGGCTCCCGTGGTACATCCGCTGTCCGAAACGGAATCAACGTCACCTACCTTGAAGACCTCGACTCTGAGGATGATCAGACGACGCCTAGCGATACAGTCCGCCGCTTGGCTCCTCCGTCCAACCCGAGGCATTCGACAGGGGACAGCATGAGCGCGACAGATGAAGACGACTATATCCGAACGCTCGAAGGTGCCCTGTCGGGAGGTCGAAAACACACAGATGATCGGCGAGAGGAAAGGCAGTTGCCGCCTAGCTATGATGAGGTTTTCGGGACGTTCTAGGGTTGCTAGATCCAATACACGGGATCAGGACAAAATACTGTATCTATAAGCACTAGTGTTTCTATTACTCGGTGAACTGCCGGTTGTAAGCTTTTAGATTATTGGTTGTTTGCATTTTATCTATTATTCTGGTATTCTGACTGTATGTATGGATTAGTAGATCAACTCTTCTGGCAAATGGGGAGTGACACGAGCGACGGTAAGGAGTGACATGCAGTCCAAGTAGCTGTCCAAGTCCTTCGGCGGGACCAAATTCGACACGAGAGCTGCTTTCATCTGAAACACGCTGCAACCTCGTCACAACATCGTCACAACGGTAATCTACTCACTCCGACATCAGTGTCTCGCCTTCAGCTTCGAACCTCTCCAAGATGCCTGGACGACGTTCCCGCTCTCCAACTCCGGACAGGTCCCACCGGAGGTCAAAGCGCAGGGACGAATACGACGATGAAGACGATAAGCGAGGCAAGGAGAAGAAGACGGTAGACAGCTTGCGTGATGTTGGGGTGAAGGAGATATCGGAGGACGATTATTTGTGAGTCTACCTAATCTGCCGGATATGAGGTCTTGTGCTGAGACAGACGTATAGCCTGAAGGCGGCAGAGTTCAGATCATGGCTCAGAGAGGAAAAGGGCAAGGTAAAGCTGTTTAAGCGTATGGAAGCCGGGTGCTTTCGCTGATAAACATCATAGTATATCGATGAACTGTCGGGAGATTCCGCCAGAAAGTGAGTTCCAGGTCAGGTCGAATGAAAGGCGAACCTTCCTGACCGTTGAACTCTGCTCCAGATACTTCAAGAAATTTGCTAAAGTATGTGGCAATCCGCTCTGACAAACGCCTGCTTACATTGCTTTCCCGACAGCGCTGGAACGCTTGCACGCTTTTACCGCAGTACTACAAGACGCAAACGTCGACAGCTCAGTCTGCATCCACTCAAACGGCATACAAGTGGTCCTTCGCGAGCAATCGTTCAAAGGTGGACAAGGACGAACTAGCTAGGATGCGGGAAGAAGTCGACCGCATGACGAACGGATCCGCAAAAGGCGCTGCCCCAAGCAGCTCGTCCAGACCTGCTGTCGGACCTAGTCTTCCGCCGGGGATGGGCCGAGAAGTTGGACCTGCCTTTCCTTCCACCATGTTCTCGGCAAATCACACGGATCGACAATTGGCACTAGAGCAGCGTGCGGAAGATGCAGCACGAGCGAGAAAGGCGGATCGAAGAGCGGCGTATGAAAGGGCGGATGAGCTTGTACCGAGAGCAGGAGGACGTGAAGGCAAGATGGAGGAAAGGCGGGCTGCGAACGATGAGAATCGGAAGTATAGGGAAAGGGATGCAGCGTCAGGCTTTGAAGTGGATGAGGGGACTCTCATGGGGACAGGAAACAGCTTTCAGGCTGCGTAAGTGGATGAGGCGGTAATTCCATCAGAGGCTGATTCATTCCATAAAAGTCTGGCTCAGCGACAGCAAGCCGATGCGAGACGTCAGGAGCGACGAGGTCAATTCCAGGCCGACAAACGTTCCGAGATGTCGGAGCGAATGCAGGCCATGAAGAGTAAAGAGGATGCGACGATGGCCATGTTCAAGCAAATGGCGCAATCACGGTTCGGCCCTGGCCAGTAGAGGACATCAAGTTGGGACGTACAAAGGGGATTGTATGCATATGCAAGTCTAGACTCTTTCGTAGATGTACAAATAGGCCAGACTCTTCATCACGTCATTGCCTTCGCCCTCTGCCTTGACAACCTTTTCGTCGTTGAACAAGACCCACGATCCGTCCGGCTCGCGAACAGTCGCTACGTAGTGGCCGGAGTGCACCGAAGGCCCCTTGTGTGAAATGAACGCCTTGAGTCGGTAGTTGGCGGGAAGCGCGGCTGAACCGCCCACGGTTTGAGGTGCAGCGGAAATGACCGCTGCTACGGTTTCCTCGCCCATATCGTCAGGATGCGAAAACAGCCATTCCACAGCACGCTCGGCGTTACCATCCTGGTAATTCGGCGAGGTCAGTACGCATCACACATGACGGGCACGATAAACCTTACCGTTTCTCGCAACGCCTTCCTAGCTTGCGCCTGCGTGAAGCCCATATCAGCGAGCATGCTCACTTGCTCGGCTGAAGGTTCTGGACCGGCACTGCCGCTAGATGTTGTGGCCGTCGCCGGCTGCAAGGGGGCGTCAATGTCTGCGGGTGGCGCATAAATCAGCGACGAGTCACCTGTTTGATTAACTTGTCTTACCAGGATCTTCCATATGCTGGAACAGCCAGTTCATGGCCGCTTCAGGATCGCTGTTCCCTGTAGCGAGAAGTGCCTTTTGACATCGGATAGTCGGAAATCCCATTGCCTCCAGCTGCGACATTGCACCAACGTTAAACTCGGGCATTTGTGGCTCTGAAACCGGGTCAGTGACAAGACCGCCGTGCGATAACGAAACAGCGCACCTTGCTGAGTCTCCGCGAGTTCTGTCTCTCCATCCTGCTTGCCAAGACTCAAGTATTTGTCCAACGTCAGATCATCCTTGACGGAAACGGGAATGTCTGTGTATCGCCGTTAGCACGAGCAGTCCCGAAGAGACTGGACCATGACCCACCCAGCTTGGTCGGCATCCAGTTGACGAGCTGGAACTTCTTCATGTGCACGACCAGAGTATCCGGGAACGACTTGAACTTTTGTTGCCTGCGGGATCGATTATCAGATATATATCCCGCTCGCAATGCACATACTCACTTCATGGCAATGACCTTCTTCTGGCACCGAGGACACGAATACTCCAAGGCCTCGGGTTCGACGACCATGTTTAAACAAGTGTCAAAGTCGACCGATTCATACTGCTTCTTTGGCGCAGCCGATCCGCCGTCGCCCTCACCAATGATGATATCGTCCTTTTCTTTCGCAGGTACTGGCAGACTGATCGAATCTACCTGATCGGTTCGATAGCTGACTCCCTTGCATTCGCCGCATTGCAGCCTCTGCTCCATACCGAATCTGAACGTTTCCGTAGCGTCCTGCACCAAATCGACTCCGCGTCGCTTCGCTTCTTGGCGCAGACACTTGATCAAATGCTGCAAAAACTCTTCCGAATCTTGCTGTCGCATGGTGGAGAACTCTTCGTGGCCTTTACCGACGAGCGCCTTGAACATGGCAGGCCGAAGACCTTCCTGGAACTTGGGCAAATTGTCGTCTGTCTGGAAAGGTGTTTCCGATGCGGCTGACGGCGGAGGGTGCGCCTGTGCGGGATGTGAGTATCGACCGGAGAGCAAGCCGTCGGACAGCTTATACATCTGGCATTCCAGGCAGTCGGCAGGCAACGAGGCCGTACATGTTTCGTAGTGCTCGATTGCACCAGATGAGGGGTACCGTTTTTGGAAAGCGGGAAGGGCAAAGATGGCTTGCAGCACAGAGGCCATGTAACAGCTGAATATGGAGATTGGTCAGTACTGCTTCAAGGCTCCGGCAGCGATACACGCCTGTTGCCAAGGTTTTTCAAACCCGTCAAGCCCGGTTCAAAGACGGGCTCCAGCTCCTTTCCATCGTCACCGGTCATGGAAAAGTCAAACTTCAAGTTGTGTTCGATTTGCTGAAACCGCCAGTCAGCACGATCAGGGCAAGACGCCGACATCAAGACGTACCAATTCCGTCATACTCTTGTCCGTCTTCCGCATATCCACCACATCCATTCCAAAATGCTTCAAATGGTTCGGCAGATCCGGGTCGATCCTCGACTCATCACAGGTGTAGCAGTAGATATCACCGCCTCCTTCCGGCGTGATCGTGCCAAGTTTAACGCCAACGCCGTGCCCCGTGGCAGAATAATGCTCCAAGGCATGACCATTTCCACCGATCCCTCCGAACTGCTGACGACCGCAGTTGACGGATCCGCAATTGAGGCAGAGCCAAAGGTTCGAGGTGAGGTCGCACTGAGAGCAATCAGGCGAAACTGAGAAGGACGAGATACAACGATGAGCGATGTACGCGGATGATCTCAGCGGGAACAAGCCTACTTTGCTTTCCGGCGTCTTCCTGCTGCAGCATCAAAGTGTGTTCGCACATCTCTAGCTCTTCCTCCCATGCTTTTACTTCTGATTGTTGGGCCGACGCCATGGATTTCATGATTCCGTCCACCGTGGCCTTGATCTGCGCGAAAATGAGCTCACGGTTCCGGCTTCTATGATGTGCGGCTCACCTTTGGGTCATCGGAAGTAACGGCTGCTCCATGCTCGCCATCACACTGGAAGCACCTCAAGCTCAACTCGTACTCCCACGTCTCCTCATCACTCGGAACGACGATCGCAAGCTTCTTCATCGGAGGTTCTTCTGTTGAAGAATCCCGTCGTTTGACTGCCTTCCGGTGGCGTTTGATGTTGAGGCCGAGAGGATGACCGGTACGTGAAAAGTGTAGTCGAGCGTGCGCTCGCGAGGTGTCGAGGCATCCTCCATTGAAGCATTCAAGGCAAACGAGCACGCCTTCGGGAGAGTCCTATCGTGCTTTTGTCGGTTATATGCCTTCGAAGAGGTATGACGAGGCACTCACTTGATTGTCAAAGCACAGTGTACACTCTTCCCTTTTGAAGATAGCTTGATCAGCGCGGAAGGGAAGGCACTCATCATTGCGTTCAAAGACGTACTTATGAACCTGTTGATTCGACCGCGGCGGAGCGAGCTGTGGCGCGATTTCACCGATATGAGGGCAGGATGCCATGTTGGTCGGTCGAGAATGCTGTTGGGGATGTTGGGACGTCTGGGAACGATGGCGATATGCAGGATCGGAAGGTGAAGCTCGAAGAGGCAGTGATGACATAAGAGGACTCGATCGTCACGTGAGACAGGTAGGTTCAACCAACTTCCAAGTTTCCAAGTCGACTCTTTCTCTGACCGTATCATCTCTGCAGCTCCCTTCAACCACTCCTACCACGGCAAACTTACGATGACGGACGCCACCGACATCTTCAGCGATACACTCACCCTCTTCGTCGGTGAAGACGCCCCTTTGGAACCGCCGACCGAAGTCCGCTATGGTCCCGTTCAAAGCAAGATTGTAAGCCGCACTCGTCGTTCTCGTCCTGTCCGGTGGTGTTTATCCTCCTTCTTTCATAGTAGCCTGATCACGAGGGAAAGGCTTTCCAAGTTCTCGCCTCACAGATCTTCAACAGCGGCCTCGTGCGTAATAATACTCCGGTTCCAAGCTGGTGCTGACGGTTTCCCGACACAGGTCATGGCTGAAATGGTAGAACTACGTCGTGTCAACCCGTCGGGCAAGCGGCGTACGCACATCGGACGCCGGGGAACGAATGCTCCGCTGACTTGGTATCAATCTCAGTTCTTGAACTCGGTGCATCGACGTCCCTCCCGACACTACTCTCATCCACGTTTGATCCACCTCCGGAATCTATCTTGACGACTGATTACCCTGATGACAAGCTTATTCAGTGAGTCGTTTCATCTTGTCCGAGCAACCCTAGACGACACCGCTGATGCCGATCTTGTCGACAGGAATCTCCGGTCGAATATCCACCGCAACGCCCACCTCGCAAAGTGTCCCGTTAGTAGTCTAACGTATCGTTCTTGACAGTATCTTATCCTTGCATCGTGAGCAGGTGACTGCTATGGGTTACAAGTGGGGAGAAGATGTCACGCCATTGCTGTAAGTGCTTCTGCGCAACACTTCGCATGGTACTAAGAGTGTTTCCGTCTCTTCAGGGCAACGCTTCCCGAGCCCTCAAGAGGATTCACGCTCCTTATTCTCTCCGACACTCTCTGGCTTCACGACGAACACACCAACCTCCTCCGAACCATATCTGATGCCCTCTCACGAACCGAACCAGGCTTGGCGGTGTTCACGACCGGCCACTACGCCAAGCGGCCCATCGTAGACGGCTTCTTCCGCCGCATGGAGACGGAACTGGGTATGGAGTATGAAGAGCTGCGGTGGGGTGACGAGTGGGAGGGGCAGATGGAAGTGGATGTCGGTGCAGGGCGGGCGCGAAGTCATCTGAGCGTGCGGAAGGCAGCAGTATGGAGCTTTAGAGCGTGGAGACAGGGCCTCAAGCCGGATTTGTAGGGACACAACTTGGCGCTTGTTGCGCAATGGCCATACGCACACCGATGAAACATACATGTACAAAAGCTCACGTCGAAGGCAAAGACACATAGTCACACTTCTTCTGGACGCGGCGGGACGAGCGCGAACAACCAACAACTACAGAATACAACGACCCGGACTACATGTACCAAGCAACGTTAGCAAAGTCCTTGTTTTTGTCGAAGATCTTCGCGATCTTCAACGGATCAAATTCCATGAGCAAACCTCGGGGTCCAGAACCGCCGGCGGAAGACTGCGTCATCGTGTCCGAGAAGGATTCCTCCTCGTAGACCATCGATCGAGACTTCGCGCAGATGATGTCCGCGTAGTAGCAGATCGAGACGATCGACACGGATCGAGTGGCACGGGCGAACGAGTAGCTCAGGCCGTTCGTCAGAATCTGGATGGCGTCCGGCGTAAAGTGACTGTCGTCGACCAGCACGAAGTAGTGCGTGGGACGAGCCGTACCGATGAGACCGGCATGTGCTTGCAGGTAGAAGTCGAACGCGAATGGGTGCGTAACGTCCCTGTCAACACAGGTACCGGGCGGCAGGTTGCCAGACCTGTCCGTATCCTTCCCAGACTTGGAGGCGAAACGGGTCTGGTGTTTCTTCAGGCACGCTGGAGTGAGGGGAGAGCAGCAGGGTCAGCTTCGGAGGGTAATTGAACGCAACGAGAAGCCAGACGCACCGATAAAGGTCACCTTCGGCTTGTATCCTGGCTTTAATGCTTCGGCTGCCATCCTGATTGCCTTGACTTCTTGCTGCACGACGGCGGAGAACTGTCCTTCCGAAACACCGTCCCGGTAGAAGATGATGGCGTCGGGGAGATACTTGGTGGCCGTACCGTAGATCTTAAGGTGTTCCGTCATCATGGACTGCAAGTCGGTGATCGGCTCTTGTCGGCCTTCTTGCAAGCGAATAGATGCAGAGTACAAGGTGTTGTCGGCGTTCTTTGAAGCGACGGTGGCGGCGATAGACGGAGCGACAACATCATCCCCTCGAGAGGGAGGGTGGGTGACGTCGGCGCCCACGATCATGGTACGGTTGTTGAGACCCGGCAGGTCACCAACTGGGACGGCGTGGGTGACGCCCCCCAGCTTCGCGTTAATTTTCATTGCCACGTTTGCGCAATACTGGTCTAAACCGCGGTCGCTCTTGATCTTCGCGGCTTGCAAACATTGCGTCACGACCGGCGCGTGGAGGAAGCAGGCCGCGATGCGCTTGATCTCTTCGTACAAAGCCGCGTCGCGGCCGGGCAACAAGACAACGATGAGTTGCGGGTTGCCTTTTGATCCGCCGGCAGCCCAGGCAGCCTTTGCGGCTGTGGCAAGGGCGTCGTAGACGCTCTTGTTCATCCCCGTGCCTTGATACGCCGGGTTGAACGGGCCGAACAGCGGGGGTCGGTCAGTCGCGACCTGTACACCCGCGGTGCTGAGCGCTCGGGCGAAGAAGCCGATGAAACCTTGCATGTCTTGAATGCCAACGTTTCGGTCAAAGGAGACGACGGACCACGCAGTGAGAGGGGCGCCGGGCTTAAAGAATCTCTTGCCCTTCAAGTTCCAGGCACCGGCATGAGGTCGCATGGTACCGGAGGGACCGCCGGCATACTGGACGGTGGGCGCGTTCAAGACTCGAGCGGGAACGGTAGTCAACTCGGTCGATACTTGAAGACCCCAGGCGTGGATCTTGTCGAGCCGTTCGTATGCAAGTGTCCTTCGCCATTCCATGACTGAACAATAGAACAGGGTTAAGACGTACTCCTGAGAAGCTCGCGTAGCGGCACTTACTTCGGTTTACTCGCTCTTGAGGTCGCTGCGCAGCGATCCTGATCATGTCGGCAGTCTGTGCGGATGGGTATGATTAGCATGGAGCGACATTGGAAATGTACCTCACTACTTACCTGATCAGAAGTCAGCTTTGTAGGACCCAGCTGGTTGAACGGTTCGAGCGCGACGAATTCAAAGGGAACAAAGTTGTTCTTTCCGTATACGATGCATGGGAGCCGAGGGTAACGCAGGTCTTTTCCGTAGATCTTCTTAAAGTAGGCGGCGATGTTGATGTTCTCGTCCGGAGCGCCGTCACGACCGGCAAGCGTGAATGTGAGCTCGTTGGCCGACTTGGTGGTGATGCTCCTGATCGAGAAGATCTTGGAGCAATTTCGATGAGTGAGCTTGAACTTGACTTGGTTGAGTATCTTTCGAAGTCGACTGATATCGAACGGTCGAAGCTCTTGAGGCATCTCGGGTCCGGGTCCGGGTCCGCCGCCACCGAATCCACCTCGGCCTCCGCCTGTCAAGCGAGGTGTCAGTCAAGGGTGTTGCTCAATGTTGCGCAAATGCGTACCCCGTCCTCCTCTATCGTAACCGCCTCTCCCGCCTCGGCCCCCTCGTCCCCCGCCTATAGTAGATAGGATCGAGTCAGCATCAGGTCTAAGTGGAAAGGAGCCCTCAACATACGGCCATCACCTCCTCCACCACCAGACAAAATCTGAGCAGCAACCGCGATCAACGGGCCAGGCTGCAGAAACGCCGAGTACGCAGTGTCGAGTTGGATACCTGGATGACCCAGTGCTGGTCGGAAGGATCTGCGATAGGAGAAAGTCAGTGACGAGTGTAACGGAAGCAGAAGCATGACGTACTGGAAGAAACCCTTTCCAACGAGACCACCGGATCCAATCATGTCGCTTTGCTGTATCGCGAAGAAGCGGTTCATAGCGGCGCCAACAGGGGTGTAATGGATGCTGGGCTGAAGGGGATTCGATAGTCAGAAATAGGAGAAGTGTCTTGCGAAAAAAAAAAAAACTCACGTCTTGTCGGATTAAAACGTTGATCGCCATGATTGCCGTCAACATCGTCTGCATGACTTCGACAGACTGCTTTTCTCCTCGACAAAACGCGGCGATCGCTTCGAGATCGATGGTAGATGCATGCTTCATAGTCACGTTGAATCGACGACCCTGCGGAACGTCTTCTTGTCCAGGTCGAGGGGGTCGCGGTTCGTCATGAGGGATGACGAGAACATGCTTGAACGTGTCGTTGCCCTTCAGGGGGAGTGCCGTCGGGGTGAAAAAGTTTTTTCGCTTGTCGAACGCACCGTCTTTGAACGATTGAGCGTGTTGCGGTCCGAGCATCTCGCCAAAAGTGTCAAGGATCTTCTGCGTCAAGTCGATAGGCAACTTCTTGGGCGGTCGATCATCCTTGTCGGGCTTGTCGTTCTTGAACTTTACGATAGGGGAAATATCGACATCGTAATGCTGGACAATCTTGCCTCGACCGCGGAACGTGACTCGGAAGAAATTGGCGACGACGGAGATCTGGCTGCCTTGAGTACCGAATCCAGGTCGCGGATGATAGTCGGTGAGTACGAGAGACTTGAGTCGTTGTTCTTGCAACAGCCGAGCAGCTTCGCTTTGGGGATTGGCGAGATCCGCGTCCGTGAGACGGACGAGAAAGGGTTCTCGTGTCGCCATGGTTGTGGTCGATTCTCGTCCAAGGGATGCAAAGACACGATGGCCTTGTCGAGCGTACGAGGTGATGGTCAACGACGACGAACAAGGTATATATCCTCTCGTCGATAGGAGGTTGCATGCATGACGACAACAAACGACAGACCAACCTCGGGAGTGCCTCGACTTTGCGGAATCAAAAGTCGAGGTTCTCGCTTAAACGCGGTCGACAATAGCTCGCGGTAGTCCCGCGGTGAGATGAAACTCAAGCTCACCCTACCCTGAACCAGTCCCGATGCCCATCGGGATAGCAACAAAGCAGACTGCAGGGGACCATTGCTATCTGTACCGGCTTAACAGCTGGCTTAACGCTCCAGCGATGTTCATATCCTGCAACGTTCCGGAGTTCGAATCGGAACTATTACCTGCACTTCTGCCTCCGAATGGCGTTCCACCAGTCTGGTTGAGGCTCGGCTGAGGTGCTACCACCATGCAAGTGCATGCTTCATTCTTGTTTGCCATGGTAAGCGCTTACAACTGTTTTTCCTCGAGCGTGGTGGTATGCCGAGTCGTTACCTTATACCTATGATTTTACGGCGACCTTGCTCGGCGGCGGCACCGTCAAAACAGCATCGGCGCCTCCTCCAGTCAATGTCTGCGCCGTCGTGGCAACGGCTGCCTTTCTCGCTTGCTGTGCTTGGTGTTGTAGTTGTGCTCGCGCCTGTGCGACTGCCGCGAGACGATGGACGCGTGTCCCTCCTGCCGGTCCTGCGCCATTAGTTGCGGCAACCTTGATTTCATTCCGCAGCTTGTCCATTCGAATAGCATCGGACGAGAAACCGGGGATGTGAATGTTGTATTCCCGTCCGAGGTGGAATTGAATGTCTTGTACTTCCAGTTTGCGCGCTTTCCGATGGCGGGCCATGCGGCAGCCAAACTCGATGCACGAATCGATGAATTCATCTCCTATCTCTAGCAAGACCTAAGGTGACAGGATCAGTATCGATCGTAAGAGGCAGGTGCCATACGTACATCTTCGGCGGCTTCCGAGATATCCACATTCGGATAGAAGCATCTCGCCAAGTCTGCCAGCTTGCGTTTGCCGGTATTGGGACTGGTTGCATATTCCACCAGATCCTCTTCTGGCGCCACTGTTGTTTTCTCCTCTTTCACACTATCGACAACGGCCGTCTGCGTAGCCTCCTCTTCCACTTCGTCTCCTTCCTTGACGCTGCTTTTGAGCTTTTCAAAAATGGTACCCTTCATCGCCAATTTGGATATCCCGCTCGTACCGATATCGCGCTGCAGCTGCGACAGGTAGCGACCGATAGAAGCCGGCCTCTGCAGATGCGGAGGGAGTCCCAAGGTCATACCGGCCGCCAGTCCACCATTCAGCGAAGGTCGAAGCGGTTTCGTATCCGGATACTTGGTGACGAACGGGAACGTTTTCGCCGATGGCGGTAACACTTGTGAAATCTGCACTTCGACCGTCACCGGTGGGCACTCCGCCGGCTGCAGAGGTTGTCCAGAACCATTCGGCGGAAAGTTCATCGGGCGACCTTGCATTTGTGCCATTTGAGCCTGCATCTGGTTCATTTGCCCAGGATGGCCCGGCGGTAACATTCCAGGATGTAGACCAGATTGACCCATCGGCATGGGGGGCGGTATCATGCCTTGTTGGTTCACTCCCATACCATTACCCAATGGTCCGCCAGGGTGAGGCATTACCGGTTGCCCTCCCTGATTCTGCAAATTCGCTTGTAGCTGTGCCTGAGCGTTTTGACCGATCTGTGCGAGCTGTGCCTGGAGTTGATGCTGACCCAGCGATTGTCCCGGAAGATTCATTGCGCCGTTCGTCGGCATGCCCGCCATGACATTCGCATTCGCATTCGCCAGTCCCGGAGAACCGTTCAGCTTTGGCGATCCTGTGATCGACCCCTGTCGACTCTGAAGGCCGCCGGCGAGGGAAGCGACGCGATTCGGAGTTCCCGACCGCATGTTGGCAGGCAAGGTTGTACCTATTTGTGGTGTTCCTGCCATGGATCGAGGGCTTTGCGTAATCCCATGAGGTAAGCTTGGCGGGTTCTGCATCATCTGTGATTGCGCCTGTGCCTTGAAAGCGGCCATCTGCGCAGCTGCGGCTGACGCAACCTGGTTTTGCACTTGTTGCATCTGCGGATTCATCCCCATCGTGGGCATCTGTCCACCTTGCTGTATTCCGTTGGCTCCGCCTGGCCCTCCCTGCCTAGCCTGGGCCTGATTCAGGAGACGTTGTCGATTCGGCGGTAGCTGCAAATTTGGCAGAGGCCCTAGTGCAGTCATCTGGCCACCGGGATTGTTCGGATCAAGAGCACCGGGAATCTGATTGTTCATGTCTGGTGTGCCCATGTCGGGAGTAGCGTTCGCGTTCAGTGGCGACTGTCGAACCTGCTGAGCGTTGCGCATCTGTTGCATTGTTTCCCGGACGTATTCTTGGTAGGCTGCTGCGATGGCCGGTTTCTGACAACGCGAGTTCAGTCCAGAGCGTCCGCCGGGGAGATCTTCTCACGTACCCTGGTAAGGAGCTCCCTTCTTTGGTCCTCGGGCATGCCTCGCACATGGGTGAAGTAGGACCGTCTTATCGGCGGTGTCTAGGTAGCCATTTCAGCACGGCTTGCCCGAAGTTTGCGCCATTGACTCACATTTCTGAAAAACATGTTTCGCTTCTCGTCCGACATGTCTTCAATCTTCTTGAACGCCATGGCCGCTGTCACCCCTGTGGTAGTACCGGATGGCGTACCCATAGTAACGGGCGAAGAGGTAGCTTGAGAATTGGGCGTTCCTCCGGGTTGCAGACCGGTATGTTGCCCGTTCACCGACAAAGACATTGGACGAGGGGTCGCAGTCAAGCTGGATTGAACCGGCGTCGCGGGGATCTGATTCTGGTCAAGTCCTTCGCCATTCTGAGCCATTTGTTGCTGCTGCTGTTGCATGTTCTGGAGCTGACGAAACAATGTCTGTTGCTGGTTGGGCTGTAATGACAGAGCATCTGGTAGTTGACCCGGGACACCATTCTGTTGTCGTTGTTGCTGTTGACCGAGCTGGCGCTGAGCCTGCATTTGATCATTGCGTTGAACATTTGCCGTTTGCTGGTTCAAAAGCTGTCCATAAACTCCAGGGCCTTTCATCTTGATGATGTAATCCAGCTGAACCCAAGGCAGCTCATCAGCACTAATATCGCACCAATATCCAATACACACCATCTGTCTCTGGTGATCGGTCAACCGATTCTCCTCCTTCATCTTCAAAAACTCGGGCAGATTCGAGAGGATATTGTTGATTTCCTGAACGTTCCTATGATTCACTGGATTCTGCCCGTTGATGCCCGGGGTTCCCGTACCAGGAGCACCTTGACCGAGCCCTGCGCCCAGATTGGGCAAACCTGGAAGACCCTCAATCGGCGGCCGAGGCGATTGACTGTTCAACATTGCATTCCCCGCCAATTGACCCGCTTGAGTCATCAATCCTGCTTGTCCACCTGCCTGTCCAGCATTTTGCGCCGCGACAGCAGCAGCCAACTGATTCTGCAATGCTGGTGGGATCTGTTGACCTTGAGCGCGCATTTGCATTAGTCTCGCTTGGAGTGCGGGATTGCTAGCGGCGGCAGCGGCGAGGGCGGCAGCTTGAGCCGGGTTCGGTGTGGTCGTCTGACCAGGACCGTTCAGCCCAGGTTGTGAACCAGGTATCGCCGGAGCTCCCTGGGCGGCCTGTTGCGCAAGCGGTCGTGCTATCATTCCTGGAGTAGACGCTCCCTGCGTATTCGGTGTTCCGCCATTCATGCCTCCTTGATTGCGAGCATTTTGACGCATGATGTTGGCCTGACTAGCAAAGAACGCCTGTTGCTGAGGCGGCGCCATACTCTGGAATTGCTGGAGTGTGATTCCCGCTTGAGCACATAGGCGGATAATCAAGGCTGTTTGAGTATTTGATGGTGTTCCATTGGGGTTCGGATTGACTTGTCCGCCACTGCCGGACGGCAGCTGTATGTTGTTAGCATTCGGTGTTCCCTGTCCGGCAAAGTTGGGCGGTGGACGTGGTCTGGGAGACGGTCGCATCTGCGGTGATCCGACGGCTTGATTCGCGTTTTGCTGCGTCTGTGATCCATGTCATGAGGTACGCCCCTCCAGTGTATACCCAGGGCTAGAGACTCACGTTCCTGGCAACCAGCGTCTTGAGATAGTTCATCTTCTCCTCCACACTCGAGTTTTGCAACTCTGCCGGAATCAGCCGCATCAGATCCTGCAAGTTTGGCCGCGGAGCCATCCCGTTTGTCGGATTCGCCATGATGATACCGGAGCAGCGATGTGGTGTCGCCCGAGCGATCCACTATCGGTGCTGAACCGGAACGATGCGAGACGAGTCCCGCTCGTCGTTGGCGCGTTTGTCGGCGGCTTGTGCGGTGGTTTACAGTTGAGCCAAAGTGATGAACGCTGTTGAGCGGTCAGCGGGTGGACCCGACGGTACCTTGCTGGTGGGGTCGTCTGGCTGGTGTGCTGAAGCAATCCCCGGATCAAAGCTCTTCAACTCAGCCCAAGGGAGAGCGTTTCACCTTTGTCGGTGATCGAACAGGATTCAAGCAGCTGTTCGGTGTTTATAGTGGCGGGCGCACCTCCGTTGCTGAGTCGCCTCTATAGAGCTCTAAAGTCCCTTCGCATCATCGAGTACCGGTATCCCTCAATACACCGACAATTGAGCTCGCACGGACGGGGGAACGAAAGACACGGGTCAAGTCGGCGGAAAACCACGATCATTTCCACATGAATGCGATCAGCTATGCGTCCGCGAATGACTGATCTGTTCGGCATTCATAACGTATACAACCAAAGCTTGTCCCGCCACAGCTAGCTACGCAGGTCTAGTTCCCGCCGGCAAAGAACGAGCGAATATCCTTTTGCTTGTCATCATGCGCGGCACTGCCGATCCCCCCTCTCTGCCGCTTGACGGCGTCCAAGTGCGTGGTGACGTTTGTCGCGACGATGTTCACCCTGAGATGCGGCAGCGGCTTCTTGTCTTTGGCCGACTGCGTGCTCGCTGTGGATCGAGTACTCGCGCCCGTTGTGGTTCTCGTCAAGCTGGGCGCTTGGGCGGGAACCGAAGTCGGTTGAGTCGTATCGCGTCCGGCGGAATCCTCCTCGGCGTCGCCCAAGGACGGCTTGGCCGTTCCGGTACCCACGCTCTGCTCCTCGCCTTGTTGCTCCGGGAACTCGTCGGCATACCCAACTTCAAGTCGAGTCCACCCGGTGTTGGTCATTCCGCTGCCTTTCCATACGACATTGTTCACTGAAGGCGGCCTTCGAGCGAGCAGACCGCCAAGGAACTCGGAGTTGAAAATGCCGTGCGCGACGACGAAGATGTGCGGAGCGTCAGCAGCTGACTTGCCTCGAGACTTTTCTAGGAAAGGCTCGATGTACTGGCTCATTCTACGCAATCGAACATCAGCTTCATCCCATTGTTCATCCCCCTAACTCACGCCTTCTCTCCTCTCCGTCTAACATCATCCAAGCTCTCCCCGTTTTCAAACTTGAAGCTTCGTCCTGGCTCACGGTAGAACCCAGTCAGGCCCTTATGCGCGGCGAACGGCTGTCTCTCGGCTTTGCCAAAGTTTTGCTCTTGAAACAACGGAGAATACGTCAGAGGCGGACCGGGAGCAGGTTGATGTTTGTGAATTTGTTGGGCCTAAAGATGAGTCAACAGTCAGCTGTATAAAAGTCATGCCTCACAAGGACGTACGGTCCATGCTGCTCGCAACAGGTTACTCGCAAAGATGGCGTCTATTCGGTAGTCGCTCAGGGACGCGCCAACGGCTTTCGCTTGCTAAGAACGATGAACGGAACGGTATCGGAAATCAGGAAATTGAAGCGCCGGCGATAACATTGACAACTTACGTTCATTCCTGTTCATCATAGGGAACAACACTTCAGCATTCTCTTCGCGGCCTTTACTTCACTGTAACGTACCATGACTCGACAGAGGCGCATCGGCCGACCCAGCCCAAACAGCTTTGACGTTGTCTGCAGTCGGAGACAAAGAGATGCATGCAATTGTTAGAGGATGACGGGGGAAGAGACGCATTGGCGGGAACCTACCGGTGGATTCACCATGACGGACAATCGTGAGGATGATCATCCTATTTCGTCGAGGAGTCCCGGTAGATTCTGGTTGGCTTCGCGTTGTTTCAGACCTGATGAAAGCTTTGATACAGCGGGCGGTCTGATTTGTGATGTAGAGGTGGAAGGTCGAACAGCTTCTGAACAATAGAGGTGGCAACGACTGTTGATGAATACCTGGTTGACTTTGATGACCCGGGCAATACGTCTGGATCTGACTCGATCAACGCTCAACTCCGGTCTGAGAGTAACTGGGGCGCACCTGTCTTTCGTGCGGAAGCTGCGGATTTCGACAAGAGGGTTGTTGCATGCAGTAGCTGGCTGCTGGTTAGCTAGCTGGTTAGCAGCTAACTAGCTGGTTGCATAGACCAGCTTAAAGGCTCATGGGAAATCATATTATGCTGGCCTGCATAGGACGCGTGAATAGGCAATACGTGTATCATAATGCTCGAAGGGTCTAGGTATAGATCTGAATGCTACATGACAAAGAAACGAAGCAAGTCGGGGATACATAGCTACATCGGTTCAAACCTCCTCTAATTTGCGATCGGGAACTCGTTAGGACGCTTAGAGCGCAACAGCCAATCCACCGGAAACAAGACCGACAACGACGGCGGCGGCAGCGCCAAACGTTCCAGTGGTGGAGGAGAAGAGCGAGATGGCGCCCGAGGTGTTACCCGAAGCGGCGGACGAGGCAGCTCCGGACGCGGCACCGGATGTCGTGGCAGACGCGTCGCCTCCAGCAATTCCGGAGGGAACGGTACCAGCTGAAACGCAGAGCATGAGAGTCTGCGTCCAGGGTCAAGATGCCGACTTACAGGTAAAGTTGGCGCCACACTTCGAGTTGATAGCCCTGCCGATCGTTCCATCCGCAACAGACGAGTTCTTAGCCTTGACCTCGGCGTAAATAGCCTGGTTGCATTCTGTGCACAAGACCGACGAGTTCAAGTCGCCGATCTGGTTGAGCAAGGTCGTGTTGGAGCCGGTGAGGACCGAGGTGAGGCTGTCGACGCTCAATTCGGTGCCGGTGGCGTTTTGGATCGCGTAGAGGGTCTCGGTGATGCACCGGGTGTTGTTGCTTTACAAGGCGTCAGCATATGGAAGACAGAAAGGATTGACAACTCACGAGGTGTTTTCGAGACAAACGACAGCGCGGATGGTAGGGTACAAGTCGACGACCTGCTGCAGACCCGTGACGAGTGCATTTGAGCTGCCCAAGTCGGAGGAGCACGCCGATGTGATGGAGGACGAGGCATCTTGCAATGTCTGGTTGCTGCACGAGGTGGACGAGCAGAGGGTGTTCAGGTAGTTATCGAGGGGTGCGATAACAGAGCCGGATGCCTGGAAGAGACGTCAGCTTTATACAAAATGTCGAACGGGGTGTACGTACAGTGAAGACGCTGATGAGCGAAGACAAGCTCAGACACGAGTTCAAGTCGTTGCCGGGGAGGATGTAAGGCGTGAGCTTGCCCAGACAAGAGCTGACATGGTGGACCCGACGATTATTAGTTATGATAGATCAACGTGACTTTGCTGCATACCTGGACAATCTGTGCAAGAAAGGAAGTCAGACACGTTCGCCTAATCGTCCTGACGAACATACCCTCCGAGTTGCGCATTAGCTACAGCCAGACCAGCAAGGGTGGCGAGCAAGGTTCTCTTGGTGTGGGCGAACATATTACGGATATTCTATAGGCGTAGCTGCAAGGATCAGAATCAGCAAGAGTTGAACATCTTCGACATTTGCCCAAGCCGCGCGAAAAGTGGATGACGTATTGGCAGTTGGAGACTCACTGAAACGATTCTTCCTGCGGATTCCGAAACGGGTAGATGTAGCGTCCTTTGTATGCAACGGTCTCGATGAGGACGTCGGGCTTGTAATATAACCCTCGTTCTCGAGTAGCTAAAGTATCTCTCGACGATCCGGGGCCGACGTAATGCGCATAGCATGGTTGCATAGCCTGCAAGCCAAGTGATCGGGCCGCAGTCAGGAAGGCTGCGTGTCATTTCGAGCAGCGTTGCACATTGTCAACATCAGCATAAGGCCCCGGTTGAGATCAGTAGCCGTTAGTGTTTCACTTCATACACTTCATTCGATAGAGTGAAGGAGTACTTGTAAGGCGTTTCCTCAACTCCGCATATCTACACACATGGCGTCCTTGACACCCGGATCGACTCCGAGTCCCGCTGCTACATCTCCCTCCTCAAGGCCGGTACTGGAACACCTCAACTCGGCGGCATCACCAACAGCGCTCACGTCCAACGATGTGCCTTCGGTATTCGAGACCCTTGCTGCGGACGAACTGAGGGATTTGATACAGCCGGCATTCAGATACGTCCTTGCTGTGAGTTACTCTGAAGCTATGCGTGCATGCCGCTCACTCTATCCCAATGGACGACGGCAAGACTAGTTCTTTGCACAGCGGCATCCGAGGTATCTGCTGCGTCTCATCAACAGGCATGAGGAAGTGTATGCCGCATTCTTGTGCCTCATAGAGGGATACCACCTCCACATGTATAGTACGTTCAGGAATCTCTCTTTGTTCTCTTGCTGAGACGCCACCCTCTTGCCGTAGATTCTACCTTTACGGATCACTTTTACGGACTCAAGTTCCGTTCTATCGTGCCACACCTGACGGAACGGCAAGCACAATCGAAAGTAGCCGTACCACGTCCAGCACAGTTTCGTCTGTCAAGAAGACAAAAGCTGACGGCTTTGGCGTGTATAGTAAGTCGCTATGCTTGAAGACGGGAGATCGGGATCTGAACGGTTGCTTCCCCATAGGTGGGAATCCCCTATGTCCGGTCAAAGCTGCAAGACCTTTACGAGCGCCTAGGTGGGGGTCTGGATGTCGAAATGATGGGGATGGAAAGTGAAGATCGTGACAACATCTATCGGGTCAGTCTTTTGTCATTTCCGCCTTTCGCCTTGTCGCTTACCCCTTGGCCATAGATCACGCCCCGTCGTAGAATAGCCATCTTCCTCGCCAGATCATTCAAGATCCTCTACCCGTTCTTGAACCTCGCTTACGAACTGATGACGGTCGGCTATGATATATCCTTTGCGTTTGGCCGGACGAGGTGGTGGAGGTGGTGGATGGCGGTTGTGGGGATCGAGGTAGTGAGGACTGGAGCGGAAGATGCGGAAGTAGCTGGGTCCTTGGCTGGAGGGTTGGAGTCGTGGCTCGTGAGTAGGAAACCCGAAGAGCGTGAGGCGTGCGTTAAATTTATTGTTGTTCAGGCGAACAATCAGTCAACATCGCCGGCAATACGGGCTTTGGTATCCCTTCTGAAACCAATCAGCAAGCTTCTCGCCCTGCCTTGCCGCCTGCCATTCTCCATCAACCCTCTCGCATCCATCCTCCTCTCCCTTAAATTCCTGCAATGGTGGTACTCGCCCTCCTCGCCGCGTCTAACGGCACTGAAAGATGCCGAACAACGTTCTCGAGTGGATGTGAAGCCGCCAAAGATGATCCCGCCCGCGGCTAAGGGCCGGAGCACCGTCAATCTCCAGAGGGAAAAGGAGGAGGATGTTCCGGTCCCGCGTGACGCCGAGGACAATAGCGACGGCGATTCCGACTCGGACAGCGACGAGGCTAAATCCGACTCTTTGAGCGTACATGTAACTCCAGGAACACCGACAGATGCCGTCGTTCAAGGCGACTTGGCCTATCGCCCACAAGCATACGGCACTTGCGTCATCTGTACCGAGGAATGGGCAAATCCGACGATCACGCCGACGGGGTACATGGGTTGTTATCTGTGTCTGTACGGTTCAGTGGAAAAGTGGGGAGTATGCCCGGTGACGGGGGTGCGGATGAGGACGGATGAGTTGAGGAAGGTGTTAGTGTAGCTCGTAAGGAGGTCAGTATGCTATATCGCAACGAGGTCCGCTACGAGATAGCGCACTCAGTGGGGAAAGAACATCGCAACATTCTGCAAGAAAGGTTCAATAGACAGGTTCGGCAGGGTTGTATAGCAGGTTTTGTGGTGCTCCTAACCAAGTCGCAAACAGCTTCGGAGACTGGGTGTCTCTTGCCGCGAGCTGAGGGCATCCGAGGCTCACTGCTCTATATAGGTCACATTCTTGCTCGGTAACATGTACCGGAAGCTGGGCCTATCTATACGAGATGCCACGAATACTCCGACCTTGCAAGACCCCGTCATTGTCAGAAAATCAGGTGATATGGTACAATACACATGGTACTAGATTCACGCTGCCACATTTCCGTCTATCAATCCCCTGGACATCAGCTGGAGCTGTCCCGCGAATTGCTACCTCTTCTAGAGCGTGATGGCTGTCTTCATCCACTCCCAAGTGCGCTCAAGCGGTGTCGAGGGAGAAGATTTCACGTGCCTGGCCATATCCGCTCGCTGTCGATGCCGCCGTAATCGGAGAAGCCTCTGAAGCAGGGTTTTCAGCGGAGTGGCGGGTCATGGCGTCATTGCCCTGTCCTCCTGTCATCCCGGAGGTCCCATCGGTGGCTTCTGACTCTGATCCAAAGGCATTACTGTAATCCGAAGCCAAGTTCGGGTTGACGAACGCTCGGCCAGTGAATGGATCGGTAAACACAAGGTCGACAAACCCTTCGTCGGGAGTCGGGAAGACCGGTCCTAGCGATCCCATAACAGCTTCGGTTCCTGTCCACTTGTCTCGTACTTCCGTTACGATGTCCTGACAATCTTCCTTCGACAGACCGAGGCGCTGTTGACCCTTGTCCAATAGATCCTTCAATCTGTGTAACTGGTCGGCTTGATCGTCTTGGCTTCCGCTCGACGTGGCTAGTACTACTGACCCAACCATAAGCAGTATCTGGCGGTAGTGCAATACTGCTGTGACATCCGATCGGATCGGGTCGAAATCCGAGTTCTGAAGGCCTCTGTGGATCCACAGAATATACTGTAGCGCCGTCAGCAACTTCGCCTGAAGGCTATACATGGCGAGTAGATTTGATGGAGTGAGATACTTTCCTCAGAGAGACGGGTCACAGACTCACCTTTCACGTTCGTGCCTTTCTCCTGGATACTGAATGTAAGTCAAGCCATAGGGCCTGGCTACTTCGATTACAAGTCCGCCACCAGTATCCTGGCGAGCCTCCGGACATTGCGAACCAGGGAGAGGGGGAACGGGAATCGCATTCGCAATGCTTTCAATTGCACTAGCGATGCTACGACGAGCGGCGTCGGTAATGCTCTTCAGCATGGGAGTCTTTAGGCGAAGTCGTGGTACTGATAGCAAACAAGGAAGGAGGGGAATGTTCGCGGTCCTGTCAGTCGCATTGGGATGAGATGCGCTACAAAGCTATTGAGGCCAAGGTTTAAGTAGTCCCATATTCCAGGGCCGACTCGCCATGCATCGTCCTTGCCTTCGCTTTCCCTTGACAGCAAGGAGAGCCTTTCGGAAAGGAAGTACTCCATGCGTTTCAACAGCCATATTTCAGCCAATGACTTGAGCGTTTTCAGTCGTAGGACCCGAGACAGCTGCCACCTGTAAGGAGTTCCCGGCGCACAAAGCACAGTCTAGGACTGGTCTCTCGACTCGATGCTCGTCGCCGATATGCACATCGATCAAAGCCAGAAAATGAGAGACAAGCAGTCAGATATGAGCGTTCAAGAGCTGCCTAACGTTAATTTGACAAACTTCGACTCAGTCGCGCAGCATTGTCGTCATTCATCACGACTAGATCCGGAAGGGTCGCTCCTCACTATCACTTTTACGGTATTCTGCTTCCGGAAGGCCCTGCTCAGTCCATGCAGATTATGCCATCAAAGGGAGAATTGCAAACTGAGGAGCAGAGCTGACGCAGTTCAGTGTTTCTTTGATTTCGATCCGCGAGTCTCGATGCGACCGACGTTAAGGCCATATGTAAGCATTCGAAAAGACTCCGTGCGACAAGGCCAGACCTGCGATGTATCCTCCTAACGAGTGGTGTAAAAGCTGGGTGTAGAGATCGACATCGAACGCATCCGTAGGCCTTGTCTAGCTCCTGGCGGAATAGGATCGGCAACTCTACACCTGGCGCGCTAAACATCCACCCAATGAGAATGCCAGAAAAGAGCATTAGGTAAGCTGTTTTAGTCTCACTATGACGTAGCAAGCGATGGTGCGGAACCAGATGGCGTTGAATGGAACACGGGTCAGCCGACGAGGGGATGACTCTATATATACCTTGGTCAGCCTCAGCGTTGTCGAGTATCGATTCCCTGCATACTGAACTGTAAATCACTCAACCACAGCATCAACACCACCACCGCACAATGTCTTCCCTGCCCCCTAAGCAACCCGTACGTACGTCTCTCAATATCCTCCTCATCTCTGACAGCTTTCTCCTCTCAGGCCTCTGAGATCCCCGCCGGTCAAGCTGCCAAAGCCGGCGCGACCCTGAACCGATTCGCTAAGCGAGACCCTGCTCTTTACCCGCTGCTCATTGTCGTCGGCGGTATCTTCTGCACTGCCGGTTATATGCTGAGTGAGTCGGGAGGCACATCTTCTCAGTAGTATGGGCAGCTGATGCCGTTTGGCATGACAGGCAACAAGGCAACAAACGTCGAACCCGCAAAGGCCTTCATGAAGGGCAAGGTCATCAACCCGTGGGAGGACGACTCCAAGTTGGATGTTCACCCTTCGTAAGCACAGTGTACTGTTTTGCTCTCTGTGAAATCCGCTAATTGAACGTCATCCGAATAGGCAAGTCGCAGCATTCAAGTACCGATACAAGAGCCGTGATGGCAGCATGGAGGACGCGCCACCCGCCTTGTCCCAATCTCTGCGCACACTGGCCGGTCCCGCTTCCGGCAAATTTCGATGCGACTAGAGGAGCGGATTCCGCAACAGACCTGGATTCCGTAACTTCGACGTCTGCATCTTCAACTACCACGATTCTTTCACCCAACATCGCTTGTTCCTCCCCAGCAAGACGTACCCATCGTATTCGAGCTCTTCTCCACGACTCGATGCACGACAAAGACGTCTTGACCGGTAATGACGCCATGCTTGAAGTGCTGCGCGATGCGGTATTCTGAGTCGTGTGCGTTAAGGAGGACGGCTACTGTATTCGTATCGACGACCAATGTATTCGTGTGACGCCTCGCTGGACAGAAAAGACAAAACCATGTCGGACTGGATGGTGGATAGGCAATGTACAAATTATAGCATAATGAACAAGTGAATTCGCAAAACCAGAAGGGTAGAGGGTAGATTTGGAAAGACGAAGCCGGACTCCTTCAAGTCGAACCAAAGCCTACCTCTGAACATCCCCATTGGTAGCACGCAAGCGCGACACAGGGCTGAATCGGATACCCTTACGTTTAGTATGCGAATACGAATCCTTCCTCCCACCTCTACCAAACGATAGAAGCAGCTGTAGAACTCGAGTACATGTCCATGTTCTACAGCTAGTCCCGTACTCGCACCGCCAAGGAGGAAGTCAGACGACATGGACATTCACTTTCCTCGACACGGCTGACTTTCGTCCGTTTTCCCAACACCAGGTACCTCGGCATCTGGGCCCCATCACGGGCGCCGTTTTACACATGGCTCGATCTTGGTCATGTGGGGAAACGACGCGGGGTTGGCCAATTGTTTCTTGCCCAAGAGAATTTTGGAATTACCAACTTGGGACACTGGAAACGGCAGCGCTGCAGCTCGCAGGGGGGAATTTCAACAGTTTTACAGTAGCCATCTTGAGGCATCCCCGCCTCCCGACCTCGCACGACCCGCACGAATCGACATACGACGTCGGTCGCGCCGCACGAGCGACAGCTGTTGGTCGACCGTGGGCCTCTCGCAAAATCGACACGATGTCGTCTGAATCCTCCAGCAGCCCTATTCCTACGCACCGGGGAGAGACAGGAGAACCGGCATCGCTTTTAATCCCTCCGAATCCTGCGGTCCTGACGCAGCAGCCCCGCGGCAGTATTCTCCTCAACCGAAACGACCCTACCTGTGTCACGCCCTCGGCCGCCAACGCATCCCTCAAGTCCTCCTCTAGTGCATCCTCGGTCCTCTCAAACGTCAAGAATGCCTTTCTCTTTGGCGAAACTGCGAGACCGCGTCAACCTGGTCCTCCAGCAGCGGTATACAATGATCGGAATCGCGCCAGTTCCGTCTCGAGTACGGGATCCGCCGCGTCGACGGGATCATACGCTGGGATGGCACCGCAGAGCCAACCAGGGAGACGAAGAGCTCCTTCGCCGAGTGTATCGTTTGCGCCGTTGCCATACGTGCCGAATTTAGAGAGGCGGAGAAGTATCACGCTCGGCGTGGCAGCGCGGAGTAACCTGTTGAAGACGCAGGGCAGTGCGGCAGGTGGGATGGGGAATGCAGGGGCACAACCGATTCCGGGAGCGCTTCCGAGGAAAGAGGGACGGAAGGGGTACCTGATGATGACGGATGAAGAATG
This sequence comes from Naganishia albida, assembly GCA_001599735.1. Taxonomy (NCBI): domain Eukaryota; kingdom Fungi; phylum Basidiomycota; class Tremellomycetes; order Filobasidiales; family Filobasidiaceae; genus Naganishia; species Naganishia albida. The sequence continues at coordinate 386,675 of BCHV01000018.1, read as the reverse complement.
GGAATACTATAAGAAAGAACAGGCCAAGGCAGGGTAAGTGCGATATGGCCCTGAACACGGAGACAATCCTGACATTGCCCGTCTGATCCAGACAAGCGACAAGCCCCCCGGAACTACATCATCTCGTTCGAGACTCGGGGAAGAAGCTATGGCGGAAAGCGAGATCCCTATCTTCATCGTCTTCGAAGAGTCCATCATCGCCGAAAACCCTGGGGAAACAAGGGGACTCATCGGATGCTGTATCTCTGACATCGACGTCTTCACGCCCATCGCCGCCTGAATCTCTCGCCGAATCAGTCGAGAGCCAACCTCCGAGCGGAACCTCGACGCTCAAACCTAGACCTGTACTTCGAGGTCGCGTCGCTTCAGACCGGGGGGAGGCGGTCGTCGACGATGAGATTGGCAGCATCGCAGAAGAGGATGAAGAAGCGCTGGAAGCCGATGATGAGGTGCGGATGGATCCGATACCAAATCGGTATCTAGCGACGGATGGCTTGAAGCCAAGAGCGGAATCGATTTCGACCATGTCGGATGGGATTTCCAGTACTGGTGAATCAAGCTACGATGAGGACGAAGACGATCCGCCGGTCGCGTTGCCGGCGTATTTAACCAAAGATATGGGAGCCGAGCGACGACACTATATGCACGAGCACGAAGGGCACCAGTCGCGCAGCGGAACGGCAACGCCGACGGCCATGACCTTTGGACACGAGAGGCTTCATCATCAGCTGCATGAACAACGGTCACGGTCATCTGTCGACGAAAGCTCGGGCCAGGATCATATACATCATGCGCATCTCACAAAACACTTGATGGCGATGGACCTGAATCAGGTTCAAGGTGATCGAGCCGAGGGCGACGCGACGCCAAGAGTGCAAGGAAGTCCAAAGATGCGGCCGGTGGATTCCTCTGGCTGTTTCTCGGATGCACAGTAATGGCATGGCGAGAACGCAATGATGGTGAATGTCTGGAGATCTGTATAGAAGGGCATCGCTCCGGTATGTGGCGCTCAGGGGACACATATGCGGCACAGGTTGTACACGAATATTGTGTTATACCCTCATTAGACATCGTATGGGTTTTCGAGCCGCTGGGCGGCCGCGTAAGTCATCCAGTTACTTTTTCTGGACCGTAGAAAGGCTAGTGGACCTTCAAATGCATGTCGAGGATGCGTCTAGAGTTTGGCGTCATCTCATTTTATGTTATCCTTGCAAGATGCATGATATATTGCTGGACAGTAATACACCTACTCTTCCGTGATATGAGCAGCAATGACGGTGATACTGCGCGAGTACCAAGGTGCAATTTAGTTATCATGCATACTTTGCTGCAGAGGCGTGGGAGCGGTCCGACTTACTCGTCAATCTTGCCTCCGGGGTATTTGATTCCATGTCTAGCGGCTGCCTCTGCAGCAGAATGCGTATGAGCACGGCACAGACCGAGCTTCTCGTACACTCACGTTCGAACGGACTGACAACATCCTGACGCGACATACACAACCTCGCGTACGCGACCAAGACATCTGCCAACAGTCTTGCCCGTTCGAGCGCCTTTTCCGCTGGGAGAAGGAACGCATTCGTAGGGTTCGCCAGGGTATCATCGACGTGTTTCAGCAGTGCGAGAATCTGCGAGTTGTGTACGTTGTCGGCAAGGCCATCCGTCTGTTGGCGGATGCCGAGTGGTGCAAGGTCAGCCGAGCCCGAAGGTACGAAGGGCGATGGTACATACGAAGAGTAAGAGCATATCGCCTTTCTGCAGCTTTTGCTTGTATACATCCCCGTGCTCAGGCAGATCGTTGGCCATCCCTGCGGAAGGTGACCCCTTGGGTAGCTTGGTGAGTTGTCGCTGCGAGGGGGGGGGAAACATGGATTAAGTGATACATCGGAGCAAGCAGTGGACCTGCTTACCGGACAGTTGAAGTAATGCGTCTGGGCGGGAGCCTCAAAGAATATTTCGCCGTTGCGGATGATACTGAAACCTGAATCACCGAGACTGAAGCGCAAAGAGGTCTCAGGTGCCAGAGTTCCAGGGAAAGCGGTGGAGGCGACTGACTTTATAGAGTCCAGGGTACCTGTCGAACTGTCAAAGCTGCTCAAACAAGCCGTCGCGGAGCCTACGCTCATCGTGTCAGCCAACTTTCCGAAGCAACAGACCTTCACATACCACATGGCACGGCATCCTCCCTCATAACACCTTCATAGGCGCTCCTCAAAACCTTTTGCATCGATGCGCTCGGATTTCTGTCGCTTTGCTTGTAGGCGTGCCACATGAGCGCCTGCGAAAAGAGCGAAGGGTCTACGCCTTCGCTTGCCCAGCCACCGACGCCGTCGGAGAGACCGAGGATCGTTTTCTGTAACATCTGTTCAGATTGTTTCTATCCCTAAGGAGATGGGACAAGCTTACAGAGTCGCCCTGAATATCGAGACGTACGGTGGATTAAGTGCCGGAAGACCTCGCTGCGGCGGAAGATGCTTACCCCTTGTCGAATGAAGAAGAAATCCTCGCCCGCTCCCCATCGCTTCCTATCCTGAATCATCCCTTCCAACTCCTTGGCCTGCTCCACTTCACTCGGCTGCTCGCCGCCTTCCGCACTCGTCGTGCCCTTCAGCAGTTCCGTTCGCAACGTACCCATCCCGAGCATCTGGTCCTTCCATCGTGCGATCGGTCCAGATTGAAACCCCTTGGCGGAGGATTCATCCGCCTCTTTTCGTGTAGCAAAGGGTGGACTGTCTTTCGAGGCGTAGGAGACACCGACGTGGCATTGGAGAGGACGGAGCGGGGTTGAGGATTCAAACGTTACCCGCGTTGATGAGAAGAGGCGGGCCGACGGTTGCGCGCGGCATCGGAACTTAACCAGTCCGATTGCGATGTTGAGAGGGCGGGAGGAGGCTCTGTAAGTGGCCATGGCGAGGATGGTGAGACTATTTTTCTGTGAGAAAGCTCGAAGACTGTCATTCACGATTTCAGAAATCTATCGTGCTCAATCTCGATCGCTCATGCGGAGACCCCGGACGGATTTGGAATGGAATCTCGCTCAACTCTTCCGTCTCTATCGGAGGAGATAACGTCGACATCCTCAACTTATTAGCCTCAACGTACGCACAGCCAGCGCCTTGGTCGCCTCAAGCTCACGACCGCGATGACCAGTGCAATTCCAGCTCTATCGTCGATTACCGACTCCGCGACAATAGACGACACCCTCTCACTCCTCCTGGAACCATCGCCCATCCTTCATTCGAAGCTCACTCCCGCCATCACTGTCCACATCGCAGCCTTGGGACCACCATCGACATATACTCAGCTTGTTGATCTCTGTGCACGGGAGATTCAGCAATGGTCACTGGATGATAAAGCCGCGTTTCTGGGCGGCCATCCGTTGATCGGAGAGGTCAAGAATTTGTCGGCGTTGAGTGCGAACGAACAGGGCGGGAAGAGTGTAAAGACGCCAGAAGTCGTCTTGAGACGGTGGGTCTGCCGTGGGAGACAAGGTGTCCAAGCTGAAATTCTTGACCTCCACAGGCTGGCTCACCTCAACAAACTGTACACCCGCGTCTACCCAGGCTTGCCGTATATCACCTTTGTAGCTGGCAGACCGCGCGCGGCGATCGTCAAAGAGATGGAAAGAGCGCTCGACCTTCCGGCCTCACCTGAAACCATCCCGGACGATTGGGAGGATGTCGAACAACCGACAATCGATAGTGCAGAGGTGGACGCAAAGGTCAAGGTGTGGGGAGGTGACGCGTGGCAGAGCGAGACGCAGAGGGCTTTGGGTGATATATGGCTCATCGCAAAGTCGAGACTGGAAGGCATGGGATTGAATTGATTATACACCGCCATGCTAGCCGAGATCATTACGTCGGCATGTACTATGGAGAGAGCCTAAACCATTCCCGCCTCGTGAGCGGTTACCCCCCGAAATGGGTGAAGCGGTAATCGAAAGGTGAAACCAGACCGAACGTCGCATTACCCCTTTCTCGACGCCAATCCGCTATTCTTGTCCCATCCAAACCATGATCCCATACCATAACCTAATTCCCTTGCGTCTTGACGTATTCCAGATATTCTCGCCAAAGCGCGGGATCACACTTCTCCAAATAGCTGCACACATCGAGGAAACACACCCGCGTCGCCATCTTCTTGGTCGTTCCCGCGCCCAATCCAATCTTCTTACCGCCGACCTATCACGAGCAGCGATGGTTAGCGGGTATCGCTCTGCGGCGGGACGCGTCAACTCACCTGCATGATCGCCTCCCATTTTTGAGGTCCGGCGCGCATAGCCACGGTTTCGTACGAGATTTCCGGCTGGCCGAATCCAAATCGCTTGCAGTAATAGTCCATGAACGAGCGGGCATCGCGCAAGGTGATGGTCTCGCCCGTGGATAGCTGAGTGACTTCCTCGCTGTCCAAATCGTCTACGTCGGCGGCCTCCGGACTCTCGGCTGTCACCGCTGGAGGTTGCTCCTCGCCCTGCATCTTCAATCCGGACATCAGTTGAGGGCTAGGTTGACCCGTCTTTTCGCTCACTAATCCGGCTTTCACAAGTTGAAACAATGCACTCAGACAAGCTAATTTCTCCGCCTGCACACGAATCGGATCGTCGCCCACGCCGCGGATCGAGGGATGTCCAGCAACCGGTAGTATAGCTCTGGAGAAACAATCAGATCAGGCGGACAAGAATCGTCTCGAGTTGGCCCATCAGGCTGCATACCTGGTTACATTCCGTCCTCCCAACCTGCCCGTTTGGATTCGGTATGCTGGGCCTCGCGGACCCAAGCCGTTTGCACCACCTTTTCCTCCCGTCAAAAAGTTTGCCATCGGTTGCTTGGGGTTCTCGATCCACAGCGGCTTGACCATGTTTTTGAATTCAGCATAAGTTTCGAGGATATAGTCCTGACCTTGAAACGGAGGACTGAGCGTATCTTTCGGCACCTTGATCGGTGCCGGTGTGACGACGGGCGGTGAAGGGATCTCAAACCCGCGCCGAGGACCTGTGATAGGTTCGGTATTCGACCCGGTAATGGCTGATCCACCACGGCGAAACGATGAAGGTGGTGCAAGACCGCGTTGATGCCGAGCGTTACTGGTACCGGGTCGGGCGTAAGGGGAAGGTCTTGCGGTACTGCTGTGTACTGTGGAGCCCGTTGTCGGCAGCATTTTCGGCTTGGACTCTGGAAGATGCGCATTCCCATTCACGGCGACGGGGCTTTTGTCGAGACTGTCTCTAGGTGCGATATCATTGCGGGTACTTGCTGCCGAATGCGCTCTTCCGCCTTCATACTCCTTCCGTGGACTGTGTTCCCGTTCGGAACGACTTGAGACGACTGCTTCCCTCGGCCGGTCTTCTGCATACGTGTGCCGATCTCCTCGATAATCCTCGCGTGGACTCCGTTCCCAATCTTTTGCGTTCCTATCTTCTTCGCGCGGACGTTCATCTCGATGCGTACGATGCTTTTCCCGAACATCCCTGTTGTCCGAGAGCATTGGGTAATCTCGAACTGCACAAGATGGCATCAGGACTGTGAGCGATAAACAACGCGCCGTGAGCTAACCTTGTAACCTCCTTTCCATACTCCTATCCGTATCCTCGCTGCCTTTTACGGCATGCTCATCCGCCAGCCGCCGTCTGACACTCTTTCTAGGACTCCTATCGCAAGTCGCATCGTCGAAAGTCCTGCTGTATCCATCGCCATTCCGCGTGTCCCGTCGGCTTTCAGCATCTCCTCGTGATCTCCTATTTTCCCTATGATCCGCTTCTCGCCTTTCTCGCCGTTCTTCAGAGTGTGCTCGACCTTCCCAATGATCTCTCCTTTCCGTACTGCTTCCCCGCCGATGATATCGATCCCGATGATCGGTTTGATCTTGATAACGCGGTCGAAGCTCGTCGCCGGACCGGCTGTTTCGATCCCTACGTTGATGCTCCCGGTCGTCATAGCGAGACGACCGAGGTTCACCCATGTACTCGGCATCCGACCTTCTCCTCTTCTGCGGCAAATGCTGCCACGACGCATCTTCACTCCATCCAGGGCCATCACGATCGCAGTGCCTTCCCTCCCCACGATGTATCCGCACCGGACTGCGCTCGTACCTCCTGCCCTCACGGCCGACTCCGCTGCGGCGCGGCGGTGAAGGTGACCGAGGCGCGATATACGAGTCTCTCGTCTGTCTTGCAAGCGGAATCGGCGGCAACGGTACGTCCGGTGCGATCCATGTATCGACTGACGGTGAGATCCACGTATCGACTGGCGGGCGTGATGGCAGATGCGCACGCGGAGAAAACGAAGACGCGAGGGACGCGGGAAGTTCTGCCGGAGCCGTTTCCCGTCCCGGTACGGCGGGACCCATTCGGAGAAGCAACGCGGGGAGGTTGGATTCCTTGCATGGTGTCGGCCAGTCACGACTGCCTCCCGATGTACTTTCTGTGAGCGTTGGCGCGGTCCCGACCACTGTTTCTGCTTCGGTTGACGACGAGATGCTTGCATTGACGCCGTTTTCGACGCCGGACTTGGCCAAAGATGTCAGCCTCTCTGTAGCGTTGTTACCCCTCGGCTTCATGTCCTGCTCTGAAGTCATGTTGGCTATCTTCGAATCCAGCATCGTCGCCACTTCTGTTCTTTGATGCTCCGCGTCCAATGCTTTCCCATTCGCGCTTGCGAGATGTCCTACTTGTCCGCTATCCACTGCCGAGTCCTGCTCCTTCACGTGTTCCTTGAGTACCCGAGAGTCGCCTTGATCTTTGAGCACAGGCGTATCTACCATGGGCTTTGCGGTCGCCAGTTGTGCCATTCTAGCGCGTGTCTAGGAGGGAGACGACGTTTCGAGCTTCGATGTGCCGCCGCGTTTCACGCGTTCCACCAGTGGTCGATCGAGTTTACGTTTGACGGTACCCGAATCGGAGACGGAGGGTGATGTTGTGGCCGGGGAGCGCGCTGTTGCGTGATGTTGTGGAAATCCTCCCCAGACAGACAGAGTGCTCTCTTCGACATGGTGAAGAGCAGACACCCAGTGCGGGCATCCATCTTCGATGGGTCACGTGCATGTGAGACACCCGCTATAGCTAGCTGAGCAAGCTGGTGGGCATCCACATATGCGAGCCTGCCTGCAGGTACATATCCGACATCATCTGTAGTAAAGGCTAGGACTGACCCTGACGTCGGTACCACAAGCAAAGCATGTCTGTCCGACTCTCACCCGCTATCAAAGCTCTCATAGCCGGTCCAAACAACATCGGTGCAGCTCTCCCCTCACCCAGCAGAGTAATCTCCGACAAGCTCTTTGGCAGGCTCAGCTCAAAGGCGTCTTCTGTCGGACTCGCGAGGGATGCATGGCTCGTATTGACAACGGCAACGTTGGTCACCGTCAACTCTCCATCAGCACTATGTGATCTGTACACGTTCGCGGCACAAGAAGATGCTTCTCTTTCAGCACGTGTACGGACAGCAGCTGTAAGTTGTTCGCGATGCCTTGCAGGCCATACAAGGATACTTATGGATCCCATCGTCACTACCAGGTCATGCGAGAGACAGGGATCAAGTGTATCGGATTCAGTGGCGTATGTATCTTGTTCTCTGGGGGTGCAGCTGGTCAAAGTTGAACTTTCTTTTCCGCAGATTCCTCGCGTGAGCCTACAGGAGTCTAGGAGTATGCCATGGAGCTCATGAGCATTGGCTGCAGACAATCAACGCATTAGGTGCTCTACGATCTCACCTTCCTGATGAAGTCAAAACTGGACTGAGCATGGAGCCTTTGAGGTAAGCTTCTACAGCGGATTCGCTCCACCACGTCGTCTCTACAGTAATAATGATCTTCTGCTCGATCTTTAGGAGAGCAACTCCGGAAAATGTAAGCGCCGCCGACGCTCGAGGGAAAGCACTATGGGACAATATCTATCAACCATACTCGGAAAAACTCCTCGCAAAACTAGGAGAATCACATCCAGATCTTCCCGTGCACATCCTACACGCGCACTACGGCCACATGTTTGCCGATCCGCTAAACAAGTTCCCCGAGGGCCACTTCAAAGTCGGTCGAGTGCTGACCTCGGTCGTCGCCATGTCGTGTCTGAAAGCGCAACAAGGCGTGGCTGCGCAGCTGACGAGTCATGTATATGGGCTAAAGAAGAGTCTGCAAGAGGGAAGTGGAGCGGAGAACGAGGAGTCGTTGCAGGGTCAGGAATGGCTCGTTTCCGATGACGGAGTGGAATGGATCTTGCGTGCGGTCGAGGACATTTGCACCACGGTCAATCCAGCTTGGGCCAATGGCAACAAAAGGACGTCGAAGTTGTAATAACGGCAGCATCAAGGCAGGCGCAATATGAATCAAAGCAATGTTATTCGATTCCGGGAAAAGCAAGTCAGAACCTCAGATGCAGTATGTCGATATCCGAGTGTTAGCACCGCGTTGCCGGGTTGCTCGGGGTCTTGAGGCTATCGCACCGTAAAGCAGAGAGCCTGATGTACTCGCCGACCACGCAACAGATGGGCGCAGTCGCAAGCATGACATGGCGTCCTGTTTTCTGTATGGACATCGCCGTCTAGTGGCGGGAATGCGTCCCCTTGGTTGTACAGTCAGAGTACAGAATTGACTATATCCAACCCTTTCGCATGCGTTTTACAGACTTCTCTATATCCAAGTCTTTCCGCATGCGTTCTTCCATCTAATGCACGTTACAAACCCTCTCTATGTAGGCATGCGATGTACTCTCCCATATCCGTCACTTCGCGTCATCCGCCGGCGAGCTCCCCTTCCTAGCTAGTTTTCGCTTCACTGGCACCACTCCAGCATCTTTTCCTGTCCCGCTGTTGATGCTGCTGAGCCGCTATACCAAGATCAAGCCTGGTAAATCATTCTTAACGATGGCGAGGCATGACCCGCAACGTGAACAGCCACATGGAGGACGCCAGTCTGGCCACGAACGTCGTTGAGAAATGGCGGAGACGGCGAATCTTCCGAGCCCCCGGTGGCGGTCAACCCGGAAGACTGCCTTGCACTATGCCAGACGAGACACATAACGTCCATACAATGTTTTTTGACCGAAGTTTGGCAAATACAAGCTTCGAATATGTTCGTCTTTGGATGTTTGATTTTGCTTTTACACAGCGTGTCCTGTCAGCCTTGTTAAGCTGGGGGGTGAGTATTGTTTGCATGGCGGTGTATTCACCGCTGAGCCAGGGACTGCGGCGGGAATGAATAAATGCGCAGGCCGTGCCGGCATGCTCTCTAAGTCAGATGTTTCATAGTTGTGCCTATCCGGCCTTGGCGGTTGATCGAGATTCGGTGAGCCCCGACGGACATCAATCGATGGTCAGGTCGATGACCTGTTTACCAGGTTTCCGAGGTTGGATGTTACGCTTCGCGATGATTGGCAGAGTCAATATTTCTTCCCAAAATAGCCACGAAAAGCTGAGAAGGCGTCTGTCAAGAATATCATAATATAAAATCAGTCGCAGCCCAAGAGTAACGCCGACCAACTTACTTCTTGTCTACGTCTTGAATGTCTACAAGTGCCTCCTCCAGGTTGGTGAAGCTTCGGTAATCTTCGTCCTCCCAGTCCTCCGTCAAATGCTGGTGAGCTGAATAATAGGTCACCTGATAGACGGCGACCGCCAGCATTTGGGTCGACGTGATCTTCCCGCCCAATGGCGCAGAATTGTAAGCGCGACGCCGTGGACCGACCTCTTTTTCGTATTCCCGCAAAATCGATTGTTTCGCCTCGTCCACAATGATCTTGAAAGCCTCCTTGACGGGGTCTTTCAAGTCGTGGTCCTTGATCTTGCGCCTCTTGAGGTTTTTCAGTACCACGCCGGAGAAGGCTTCGGCTTCGGAAAGACGATACCGCAGGAGCAACTGCCATACTTCGGTATCGTATGCAACCTTTGCCTTTGCCACGATCTTCAGTATCGGCAGAGGGATGGTCGGTTTCGTAAGCAAGTAATCGACACCTGCTTCGACCTCTTGCTGGCTGAGCTCTTCGAAGACCGGTTCTGGATCAACAATGCGGAAGAGTTTGCCTAGTACCTTCGTCGATTCGTACGAGTGGTCGGGTTTGCCCATAAAGTCGGGCCATTTGAAAGCGCGGAGTCCCATCGGGAGATCCGCCGGTACACCCGTCTTTGCAAAGTCGACTGCCACACTGTGAAGACGTGCAAGTTCGCTGCATTCGTACGAGAAAGGGCTTTTCAGATCGGTCCATGCCAGATGATTATTCGCAATCTGGCCAAGCATGTCGTTCTTGAGGTGATTGACAAAATTTGCCTTGATGAATGGAAGCGAGACACGATCGACACGGGTTGGATCGGGTGGGGTGTAGTCCATCGGAAGCGCATTCTCCTTGATCATGAGCTTCGGATCCCAGATCAAGGTGTAGTCGTCACCGTCCAAATCGCCGCCTCCTAATTGATTGGGCAGATCACGCGCGCCTTGTGTATTGAAAACGATCACATTTTTCAGGTGGTGAAAGGCGGAGTTGTCGACCGCTTTGACTTTTCGGATATCGCCAGCATGCATCGCCGGTGCTCGACAGATGATGCAGTCTCCGACGACGATCTGAGGAACCGAGTTGTGTTCCTCGGTGTCTTGCCACTGACAAAAGACTTCGCCCTCTTTCAGGATACCATATTCATCTGGAATGCCTGTGATAACAGATCCCATTCAGCAAATACAAACCGCGGGTTGCACTGCTAGACTTGCCCATCAGAAAGACTCCCATCGGAACGGACAAACGGGCCCTCCATTTCAAGTCAAACAGCGAACGGACTTCCAAAACTCTCAGTAAGCCTTGAATGCACGCGTCTCTTCCAAATCCAGCTTCGACAAGTGGCTTGACAGGGAACTGCAAGTTTGTTTGACCGTGAGAATACAGACACGGGTGATCCGTAGGTGCAAGACTTACGTGACACATCATCTGCACTAGTTTCAGGTCGAGTTTCGGATCGTACGTATTGTCTGCGAATCTTTGTGGCAAACCTTGTATTTGACGGACTTCCGCCTTGAACAGATCAATGAATGTTTCATCCTTGATGCCCAACGCCGACATGAGGGCAATATACTGTCGATTGAGTGTCGCCTTGTTGTAGATCGCAGACTAAATCCCGAGCTCCCTCAGATCGAGTGACCGAGAACGCCCAACAACGACTCACCCTGACAACGCAGAACTCTGTGCGATCCGATTGGTACTTGATCATCGATTCCCGCAGCTGATAAGAGAATCCCGAGAGGCGTTTGGAAACAGCCAAAACACCTTTGGCGCCGCCAATACGGACTTGTATTGCCGACGGGTGAGCTTCGTGTCCGGAACCTTTGATGCCGAGTACTCTGGCAGTGGCTGCGGCGATTTCTGCCGAACAGAGGCCTGCGCCGTCGGTGAATGTGTACTTGCCAACCTTGATATCTTCTGCATTCGGCAGACGTGTCATTTCCATACCTCTGACTTCCCTCGTCGTACTGAAAGGGATCCCCATTCGAGAAGCGTATTTTGCGACGATGGTTTCCTCGATGTTCCCCATCCAGCGACGGATCTGCTTCGCCGACAGAATGGTACCGTGTGACGAGACAAACCAGCAACCGTGATCTCGCATTTGTGAAGCACTGGCGGCCAGGAATTCGAATTGTCGCCCGGCCAAAAAGAGACCGTGCTCCAAGACTCGTCGGACTCGAGCAAGTGTGCCAACAGAATCATTGATGCTGTCGGCAGCACGAACACTTGGATTGATCTGGCAAAGTCGCGGTTTCACAAGGTACGTCTACGTAAATGGAGGCGTTGAAACATACCTGTAATCTGTCGTCCTGGTCGGTCATGGTAACTCTCACGAAACACTCGGCATTCCCGAAGGCACGCAAGACGCTGTTCCCCGTCTCGGGTTCCGGTGGAAACATCAGGATCCTCGAAGGCGTAACGTAAACCCGCCGAATGCGAACGATATGAGGAGGATCATCAACAAAGTTGGTTGACTTGACGACCTCCGCCTTTTCTACACACACAGCTTTAGTGGCCAAGCCGATTGTGTCTACGGTGAGCACTCACTTTTCACACACGCATTGATATCCTTGATCCGTTCTTCGTTGAACATGGCCGTCAAAATCCTCTCCTGAAACTTGCGCTGTGTTTCCGCTTCATGGGAGTCCAGCCTGCCGCTTGGATTTGACGGACAGTACGTCTGCAGCGCTTCGAGCAGAAAATGCACTTCGAAAGGCAAGATGATGCCGTGACTGACCAGGCCCTCGATTAACCAGCGCTTGGAGAAGCGCTGATCCCGCAGAAGATCCGACAACTTTGCCGCAAGTTTCGCCATGTTGCCAGGCTGTGGCGAATTGACGGAAGGATTTCCCGGCAGGTCTGGCATGCTGTATGACTTGAGATATTTTCGTTGCGTATTCTCGGATCGCTGTGAGATGATGTTGGGATCCTGTCTCTGAGCGCCGTTGAAGCCGGCTATGCGGAGATCAGGTCGATTATTGACAGCGTAAATACGCAACCGCTGCAGAAGTCGGGTCAGGAGGTTGTATTGGTTGTCGGTGAGGTACATGGTAAATCGATAAGTGAGATACTGCGACATCTGTTATCCTGTCAGATCAGCAAGTACCAACGCTATGCGAAGGTAACCGAACCTTGAAAGTCTCTTGCTCAGCCCACACCAACAGGGGACCGGCACTGGCCTCTTCACATTCCCTGTTTCCCTCGATGTCATAGTCGACGAAGTCCCAACTCGTCGCTTGTCGTTTCCGAATCTGCCTCTTTCCGTCATTTACAGGCTGCTTCTTGCCGCTCTTGTTGGTGATTGGGACGTGGAATCGAGGAGGTCGTCTCAGCGAGATCGTCAAGACTACACGCGACGTCGTGGTAGGTATCAATTCGGTCACGGGGGACGGTGAACGTCTATCGTCATCTTCCGATTCCGATTCGACGATGACGGGCGACTTCAGCCGCCCATATTTGTTCTTGACTTGAACGCGTGTAGCCGAATAGTATTCTGACATGTCCGGAGGTGGAGCTTTCCGCCATAATGTCGTCGTCCTGTCGTCCTTGACGCAAGCGATACCTCGAGACATGATGTCGGTCATTTCTACTTGGGCATCGATGTATTGCGCGTGCTTTGGTGCCGTCGCATACGGAAAGGTGTGCGGGTGTTTCACCTGAGGCCGAGCGCCTTGAGCGAGGGCTTGAATGTTGAAGTGGAAGCGTGCTCTTTCCTTGTCGAATCTGATGCTGGATGCTTTGGGGTCTGTCGGATAGGAGATGCCCTGAAGGAAGGCAACTTTCGGACTCAGCTGCTATTCGTAAACGGAGATGCAATTCCGCAGATCCCTACCTCATAAAACTTGAGATGCGCTCCGTCCATGCTACCTATGGCAATCGCCGCAACATCAAACCGGTATTTATGATGGTCATCGCTGAAAGGATTTCCCAGACCGTCGAAGTTGTTGCCGTTGTTGCCGACGTCGCCATAGCGTGAGCGCGAGCTGAGCGACATCTTCGCCACCTGTCAACTAGCCGATTGCCGTAGATGAAGGGGCTCCTTCTATGCGACGAAGCTGAAGGAGTAGAGATGCAACAGTTCGTCAGTGCTCATCCAGTTCCATACGCTGTCTCGGCGTACAGTGGGCGAGAACTTACCGACGACTTTTCTTACTCTCCGCTCTATGCCCTGCGCATTCGACAGACGACCGACAGGATGTTCATAGGCGGTGCTTGATTCCTGGATGATCGACGTCTTCAGCGGAGATTACTTCATATCAAGCGAATGTTCGAGATAGCTCGGCGGTTGGACAGGGATCTATAACCTTCGGGTCCAGTGATCACCCCAATTTGCGCTGGATTGATGATTGGGGGAGGCGCAATCGTATACAACAAGAGGGTATACCGCAAAATTGAAGGGCTTCTTAAGAAACGGGTAACCTCCTGTCTCAACCACGACCGATCACTTGGGACGGATCCAAAAGAAACTGAAACTCTATGCTAATAACTTTATGAAGACTTGCGTGAAGCATCGATCGTGTGGTACGTTGCAGCTTACGGTGCTCAGCCCGTCGTCTCATCTTGACTGGCGTCGCGCAGATGTCCCAGGCTACACATACACATACTCTGACATGACATCCTCCGGCATCTCCACCCCGACCACGATCCGCCAACCCCGTATTCAAATCCCTTCGACGCTACCGTCACTCTTGCAAACCGAGCTCCTTCTGCTGGACCGTCTCCTGCGCAAAAACAAACCTCAACATCGCTCAGGGCTGTTCTATCAGAAGTGCAAGCATGTGTGTCGACTCATGACGCGGATGGCGGTAGTGATGAACGAAGTCGTCAAGGTGAATGAGAGCACGACTCTGGTAGGAGGGGGGATTGCCGCGCGAGGAGTCGCATTGCCTGGTACCAAGGCTGGACAAATTCCAACCGAGGAAAAGAACGTGAAGCGCTTTTGCGAGACTCTGGTCGAATTGGTCGAGAAGGTGAGTATCCTCCATGATGAGGTATCTCCATGAACGTCTCTGACCCGTGATCTAAGACGCTTTCCGCCATCGCCAAAGCGTCTGAGTAAGTGGACGTTTGAATGTACTCTCAGCGTTTCCTTATTCCACTTGCGTCGCAGAGTCCTGGAAAAAATGATCATACATCTCCATTTCCTCCCACTAACGACGACTCTACTCGCCATAACCTCTCGAATGTTCGTCATCACCGTTGATATGGCGTCCTACCTCGTGCAATATCGCGACGCATCGCACAATCGCCTCGCTGCCGATGCATCCGGCTCTTCGACACCTGTTCCTGGCAGCGGAAAGGACAAGGAGAAGGACAAGGTGTCTTTCAGCTTCGAGGATGTGGTGAATATGGTCATAAGCGGCAAGATGCAGAATAGCAGAATTGCCACGGCGCAGCAGCAGCTTGAAGCTCGGCTTCAGGTACTGAACCAACAAGCAAAGCAGGAAGACAAGGGCAAGGGCAGATCCGTTGGATCACTCGGACGGCCGGAGCGGATGGCGTTGTTGGAGATGGATGGGGAAGACTTTGGCGAGGCGGTCGAGGTCGTACCGCGTTCCGCGGACCTCAATTCCCGAACCGCTTCCGTCAAGAGGAAGATTCCGCGGACGACCACGACCATCGTCCTCGATCCCTCTTCGAGTCCTGACGAGCCCAGAGTTCAGCTGCCTGACGTTTCCGTCCTCACCGATATTGCCGACTCGAAGGCTGACCCACACTCGACAAAGGCGAAGAAAGTGTCAAGCGAAGAGGTAGATGCGACCGGAGTCTTCGCCTCGTCGTTCGGCGCTATCATGCCAAAACAGCTGCCAAAACCTCTTGCGTCGGTAGACGAATCTGCCGCTCCAGCATCAGACGAGGCGATCCCAAAGCAGAAAAAGAGGCAAGTCACCGACTATACTTCGGGGACAAAGATACCCATCAAACGCAAGAGCTCATCTTTGAGCGCTGAATCGAAGGACAAACCGAAGGTCAAGAGGAAGAAGGCGAAGGATACGATGGACGATATCTTTGGACTGTAGAATCAAACGTGGTTGTATGAATCTCTGAAGCGCTCTTTGCGGCATTCCGAAGTTTTATGATGTTTGCGAGTCGCATCGCCAGTGGCCCGTCAATGATCTCTGTATGCCTTGTTCCCTATGCATACCTCTGTGGCCTTGCTATGCCATCTCGCTCGCTCCAATGGCGATCTGACGAATCATCTTCCGCTTTCTTGGCCAAACGCGCTTATCGATCGCGTTCCGAGTGGGGAACGTCGGCTACTTCCAACGACGAACAAGAACGACCTCGACGTCGAGCGGCACCTCGCTTCTCTGCTATCAGAAATTTCCCACAGTACCACTACATAACATCACCATCATGGCGTGAGTCTGCCCCAGAATACTCGCCATCCGCAATCGCGGTAACTGATGATGCCTTGACTACCGCAAACAGCGCCGTTAAAGCTCGATTCGAACAGAGTGTCAAGGAGATTGGCGAGCTCAAAGCCGATGGACCTGTCAAGCCTTCCACCGACGACAAGTTGATGGTGGGTCGCTTAGCTTTGCCTTGCTGGCGCGCGAAACTGATGATCGTCTGCTCTAGTTCTACGGTTTGTTCAAGCAAGCCAACGTAGGTGACGTCAACACCGACAGGCCTGGTAAGTTTCGTATGAGCAGCAGGCCATTTACATTCACTCAACGTCATGGCTTCTTTAGGCATGTTCGATATGCAGGGCAAGTACAAGTGGGATGCCTGGAAGAAGAACGAGGGCATGTCCAAGGAGAAGGCTCAGGAGGAATACGTCAAGTACTTCTTCACAGTGAGTCTACAGGGTTTCCGAGGGAATCAGGCATTGATCATTACGACACCTAGATGTTGGACAAGAACCCTGGAGAGGAGACCGACGCCATCAAGGCTCGAGTCAACGGTAAGTTCGACAGTTCGTCGTTCTGGCCCACCGATCTAAGTTGTTCCTCGGCCTGTTTTTAGCTGCTGGTGAAGCGGCTTAGGCCAAGGCATAGAGGTTGAAATCGGTATGAATTTCGTAGAAGGAGGAGAGTAACATCAAGATCAAATATAAGACATGATTTCGGTTTCAAATGATACAGCTGGCACAAGACGTATATCGGCTACAGGCTGGTTTAGGTCCACTAGGCTGGAATCTACACGTTCAGAAATCGATTCTAGTATGCCCGCCCGACAGAATTATCGCCTGGCTCGCCGTCATCGATTACTTCCTGTCGAAGCGGAGAGGCGTGGGTCCCCCGAGAGGACTGCGTCAGACGAGCGGTATTTGCCTTGTTCAAGGGGATAGGCCCGGTCGTCGTAGTCGAGGCAGCGTTGGGGCCGTAAGATGAGGTCCCGGAAGCATTGGCTGAACCGTAAGAGGCGGCGCTGAATCGAGGTCTATCGCCGAATCGCGCTACCCAGGCTTTATGGCCGGCTGTGACGCTTTCCCTTTCGAGCAGTTCGTACTCGACGCCATCGACGGTCTCGATCCACCTTTCCGTGTATCGCTTCGCGCCGTCGCTGCCGTCCCGGACGAGCTTGTGGCCGAGGATAGCTTCCGCTGCCTCGTCTCCGTAAACTTCTCGGTAGTTTCCGTCTCGGTCTTTGAACAGGTGACGAGTTGGCATAACTCGAGGTTCGGGATCAGCGATAGGCTGCACGTAGGGGCTATGATGAGGGCGACGATGAGCTGCACGTGGAGCAATCCGACGATAAGTTATCTTACTAGATATGATATTTGTGGATTTCCCGGTTGATGATGTACAGGTAATACGTGACCTCGACCGGAATGACATGTTCCTGCGATACGGTATTCAGTAACGGACATAGTAGACGCCCCATACCTGAACTCACCTGGATTACAGGCTCGAGGACAGTCGTAGTGATGTCTACCGTGTCCAAAATCTCGAGCCTCTTCTGCCAGCCTGCGGCATCGAAAGCTTGAAGCTTTGCGCTGCTGACCGAGTCCAGGAGGGCGGCCTTTTCGAACCGTCGATTCGCGGCGACCGCTTCGTCTTCCATCTGGATCAACCTTGCAATCAAGTCTTCTCGTTGACGATCGAGTTCGACGTCTCGCGACATGGCGGAAACGACGGGCCCAGCTTGGAAGATCCGCGCCTTACCCGGCTTGGCGTGCGCCGCTCGGTGGGTACTGCTGGGGCTGAAGATGGACGCCGGCATGAGCGCGAGGTGTCGCTGAAGGTGAGCGGCGCATTCGGCCTCGGTTGCCGCCGGGGGGTAAGGGTGATCAGACAAGACTCGAGTAGCGACGTAAGCGGGATTCCAGGGCTTCCTGGTGGCGGGAATACCTTCCCTGTCGGCGCGTCCGAGCGGTCGTTCGGACTGCTTGGTGGGTATGATGGAGTAATTTCCCTCCATGATTTCCTCGACAGAGGGGATAGCGACGGGGAACAATTGTCGCGGAGGAGTGAGGTCGTGTTCCTTTTGAATGACTTGATCCCGGGAACCGGCACTCCAAATCAAGGCGGACCGAGAGCGATCATTGCTGGTGACGGAGACGGAAGCCGTAGGCGGCAAATGAACCGCGGCGTAACCGTCAGGCGCCTTGATTCCCTTGTCCACTTCAATCTTGTCGCCGATTCCTCGGAAACCCTCTCGTTCGTCCGGGGTGCGCAAGACCTCCTGTCCACCTTGATACTGCGCTCCGCCCAAAGTCAATTCGCGTTCTCGTTCGATGCTTTCGGCAAGAGGCGTGTTGGGTATAGTCGGGAGTGCAAACTTTCCGGGAGACCTCGGTATCGAGCCTCGTCGCTTGACATTTCCGGTAGCATTGTTCATCGCCCCCGGGACAGCAGGAAGGTCCTTGTTGGCAACAGTTGCGTCAATGGAGGATCGTCGCGCTCCAGGGACAGGTGAACCTTGTACGCCATGATCGATACTAGTCCGAGCGGGAATTCCAGGGCTAGCAGTGGAGACGGGAGTCGCAGAAACGTTGCTCGTCCTGGGAGATCCGACAGACGCAAGGTTTTCGCGATCCTGGCTCACCCGTCGGGCGGACGTGTCGGCAGACCTGGAAGGCGAAGATGGCGGCGAAGCGGCGGCGTCAGACCGTCGACGGATATGCAGCTTTTGAAGAGCTCCGGAAAGGGAAGGCATGATGGCAGAGGACTAGGTTGAGGATAGGCCGCGATGTCTAATGAATGAATCAACGAGGTTCGCAGCGCTGGAGCGTATGACGTCAGAGATGGATTGAGACTGTTGAAGTTGTCCGTGATGTGCAGTTGAGGATGATTTGCGACAGGTCGGCGCGGGTCGTTGGGGAGAGCGATTGTTGGTGAAGACGGCTCGACTGGACGGTGACTCTTTCACCACTGAGCAAGGACAGAGCCGCCATTAAAGCAGTGCGCAGAGAATGGATGGCCAAACGAGGCGGGGCAATGTGAGACTGTGAGGTTGCAACAAAAATCGGGTGCGCCCCGCCGAAAACATGTTGTTCGCCTCGTGCATACCGTGTGGCTACGTTGCTCCCATACTACGGAATCGACTCACGCTGCGGCGACATCGGCGACGTTTCGTTCCGCCACAACGTTACGTACAATGTGGGAATTGGATGAACAAATTCCAGGCCTCCAGGCCTCCAGGCCTCGTATGGTTTCCGTGGCAAGTGGTGGCCAGATCTTCTATTGACATTCTCCGTCTCAGAGTGGAAGAGGTAAAGGTTAGCTCCCGGAGTGGAAGTCTAGGGGGTCTTCGGTGCGGACTGGACCACTGGTAAGAAGCACTACAGACTCATCGGCTCAAGATGAGCATTCCTGTCCCACTCCTCCGTGTCGGGAGAATGACGGGTTGCTTGTGCCAGCCTCGTGAGGTCGCAGTTGCTTGCGTCACTTGCTGCGTCGGTAGCTATGCGTACCGAATGAGACGAGACCACGCATTCTGCTCCAGTCAGCGTGCACATGTGTAGCTACGCATGTCTCGTCGCTCCCAGACTGGCACCACAGCATCGGTGATCGGAGCTGGTCCACCTAGCTGTTCAGCTCTGCATAGGCGGCAGATCCGTCTGATCCGAGGCTGCCCCGAGTGCCCGCGTTCAGCTCCGCGTTCTGGAAACGTCGTCGGTTCGCACGCACAGCTGCGCACACCCACACCCACAGAGATACAGAACAGCTTACAGAACCTTATTGGGAAAGGCGCCGCGCTAGTAACCCTGCAATCGACAAAAGATAAACACGATGACGACGATGGGAGTGACCTATGACGTAGGGCCCTCGTTTACGCGTTCGGCCCTGGTTTGCTTCCCATTGCTCCAGGTATATAAACATCAATTCCTGCTTGTCCCCTTCTCCTGTCAGCTTACCTTCTTCACTCACTACCAAAACAAATTCGCTTCTTCTTCTTCCAACAAAACAATCTATCACAATGTCCGGAGTTGTCAACCACGCCAAGGAGTTCCTGACTCGATCCAACCAGGCCGACTCGTGAGTATCAGCAACGCCTTACCCCTTGAATCGATCTGACCTTCCCTCCTACAGTACCGAGGTCTGCTCTGAAACCGCCCCGGAAATCGTCCAGGAAAACATCAAGCAGAGGGAGAAGGTCGAGACCGTCGAGGCCATTGACCGAGAACGACACATCCACCACCACCAGCACCGAGTCCAGCCCATTGTTGACAAGCAGGTTTTGGACACCAAGCATGAATTCAACGTTTTGCCCGAGGTTGTTCGAGAGTCCAAGCACGACATGATCCCCGAGCACCGAGCCAAGTTGGAGGAACAGCGAAACGCCTACCAGAGCACCCAGACTGTCGCCCCCGTCGTTCGTGAACAGGTTCACGGCGGTGTTCAGGCCAACGAGCACGTCCACCACCACGTCCACGAGACCATCCAGCCCGTCATCCGTGAGTAGCCTTGATATCTGATCTTGACGCATATGGCTGATTCTATCCCTTGGCAGAGCGAGAAACCCTTGCTTCGACTGTTGTGCACACCACTGTCCCCATCCACGAGAAGATCCACGATGCCCCTGGTATGTCGCGACGCAAAACCTGTCTTCGTCATCCGCTGACCTCGTCCCTTCTAGTTGTTCACGAAATGACCACCCTCCCCACCGTCACCCTCGACGAGTTCAAGTCCAAGACCGGTGGCGTCCACGCCCACTCGCACAAGGACGGTGACCACTCGCACCAGTACTACGAGGGTGCTCCCCGAGTTGGTGGACCCGATGCCGCCAAGGGCACTTCCGCCACTGGTCACCCCGGTACCACCAAGGACGTCCTTTAAAGCACGTGGTCGGTGTTAGACATTAGCATGATGGAGTTCTTTCTGCGCAGCAGCATGTATTGAATCACGAGAAACTTGTATGCAAGCCAGCGCTTGCTAATTGATGTGTTCGAGAATGTATCGAATAACTTATAGTATCAATGTTCGAAACGCACATTACTTTTCGCTGTTTTCAGATATGTAGACAGCTGTTTTCTAGCTTCGCTGTATTGCCTCACTGAAGTTGCAAGTTTCAGAACCAGGTCACCTGGTTACCTTGTTGCATTCGGCTTACCAGCCGACCAGCCGCTTCTATTGCATTTGAATCGCGCATTTTTCAAACCCTGTCAAACTGAAGATCCCCCTTGCCGACAGACAACGATGGAGGAGTGAAAGTCCCAAGGAACGCTTGGAGTGAGCGCGCTAGCACACTGGCCTCAAGCCTTCACCTTTAACAGCCCTGGCCTATTCACGGAGCGAAGGAGGTTGTAGGGTATAGCAGTCAACATATAGAAGAAGGCCAGTGAGTCACCTTTCGGGTGTACCAGTACAGGCTTCGGGCGAAGGAGACGCGCTTATCCCGAAATTAACCAAGCGCGTTGCGGGGAGCCGGCAACGACTCGAGATGGACTGACTATTTATCATTTGCCAGTCACTTGCCGTTGCACTCGGATTTATACACACCCTTACGCCACCTATACAGACATGTCGTTCCGATCCGCACCCATCCTCAAACAGTCTCTCGGCCTCATCGACCGGAGAGCGGCACCCGCTGCGTCCAGATGGACAGCTTCTTCCGTTCTCTCCAGAAACCAATCAAACGGCTCCCGACCTCCCAAGCCGATCGACGATTCCACCAGTGCCCTTGACTGTGAGTCGAGAGCTCGCTCAGGCTGCAAGAAATCTCCCAGAGCTGATCTTGGCTTTGAACCTTTCAGACAAGCTTTCCAGCAAACGAAGAGCGCCGCCGCCGTTGCCCGCTTTCTCGCATCCTCGAGCTCCCAGCGCTGAGGAGGCCGTCACCAACATCCTGTACAACACTCCGGCGCCGAGCTCGGAGCCGTTCAAGAAGTAGGTGGCCGTCCATCAGTCCTTGAAGAATCTCAGCTGATAGGAGTCTTTCAGGCACACCTTGAACTGTCTCGTCCAGAACGAGCCCGGTGTCTTGTCGCGAGTTTCGGGTATCCTTGCCGCTCGAGGATTCAACATCGGTGAGTATCGGTCACTGCGATAGCACTTTGGGCTACGCTAAACCTTGAGGGCTGGACAGACTCCTTGGTTGTTTGCCAGACGGAAATCCGGGACTTGTCGCGAATGTGTATCGTTCTGAGGGGTCAGGATGGTGTCATTGAGCAAGCTAGGCGTCAGCTGGAAGACTTGGTAAGTTCTTAAGGTCCCGCTATATATGATGGATAGGATTTGACGGCTCTGCATTCACCCATAGGTTCCCGTCTGGGCCGTTCTAGACTACACCAGGACAAGCTGCATCTCGCGAGAACTCCTACTCTGCAAGATCTCCATCCTCGGTCCCGAATACGCCGAACAGCAAATGTCCGGTGGACCAACCCATGCGCCCGAAGTACCGGCCTTTGTGACTGCCGAAGGCCAAAAATCACAAAGTGATCCCGCCGAGGTCAAGTTCGAACGTGAAAAGGCTATTGCAGAAAACTTTGAAAAGTCCGGATCATCGCTGCCGAGCAATCTGTCGTCTTACGCCTCTTCCGAACACCACAACCCGTTGAGCGCGTCCGAAGCGTTGATCGCCAAGAACCTGCATCTGCGATCCGTCAAGACCCTCACTGAACAATTCGGTGGACGAATTGTAGACGTAGCGGAGAACTCGGTGATTGTCGAGCTGACGGCCAAGAGTGCACGAGTCGAGGCATTCTTGTCGCTGATGAGGCCATTTGGTGTGTTGGAAGCCGTTCGTTCAGGTAAGTCCCGCAGTTTCGGCCTGATTCAAGCTCCGATGCTGATCGCGAGTCTCATTTGACGCAATATAGGTCTTATGGTCCTGCCTCGAACCCCTATCGCAAGATCGCCGTATGATGATGACGAAGTCTCGGAAGCTGCCGCCGCCATCGACTCCAGTCTTCTTCCCCCTGGTTAGGCGAATCCAGAGCCTGGCCTGCTCAAACACACCTAGAATTCTTCAAGTTGTATCAACATGTCAACTCAGGCAGTAGGGCGACTATCATTGCATAGATAGCTAGAGTGTATGCCAAGCTATACAACTAGATGCGACATGCGTTTACCACGCTTTGACTTGAAAGCGTCGTCGTCTGCGTCGGATTGCGTTGCAGATTCTGCGTGGCGATCTGCGAATGATGAGTCAGGTATATTCGAATCCGCAAAAGGTGAATTCGGAGAGGAATCGTCTGGAAGTAGGTAGCTCAGGCGAGAGGGCGAATGTGGCCTTGTCTCTTTGCGTCGAGCCAAGGAAGAGCTGTGCATCTCTGCACGATGTGCTTGCTGAACGATGCCGTCGTATATGCTGTCAGCCTCGTTTGTGTCCATTGAGGAGGGCGACTTCTCCTCGCGCGACCGATTTGTCTCCCGAGCCACCTTTGGAGTTGTTGCAGGCGGCTTTGCTGGTATGATACCCGCAAGCAGCGTCTCTCCAGACGATGAACTCATGGTACTGACAGTGCTGTCAACAGACATGCGATGGAGGTCGAAGCGAACCATTGAACGACGAGACATCTCGCGGGCCTCCGCTACCTCCCTTGTTGGCTCTTCCTGGCGCACCGGAGCAACGTCAAACTGCGACTGTCGCCTCAGAGCGCTCTTCTTCGGAGGCATCAACTTCGACTTGTCCATTGGTGTGTGCATCAAATGTTGCTTCGGGCGAGTTCGGGCAGGAGCAGCTGCACGCTCAGGCGGCTCAGGAAATTCCTGCACTGCGCTTGGAATCAGCTTGGAACTCGAGCCCGAACGGTTAGTGGCTCTGGTGCTAGTGCTGAACATGCTGTCCGGCCGCGGGAATTTGACCGATTGCTTCCCTGATGCAACGGTCGACGGCGTGCTCGGCTCCAGCTTGATCTGTGGAACCGATTGTCCTGTAGCGAATCTTGGTTGAACTCCCTGCACCATCTGCTGGATAGAAGCTGGTAATGCTGAGATGTCTGGCGGGATCGGAGGCGGAGCTCGCAGGGGTTGCGCTTGGAACGCATGACATTGAGGAATGGTCCCAGACATCCCATTGGTCGCGTTCAGACGGGTGTTTTCGATAAGCTCTTCGGACAATTCGTCCTCCTCCTCCTCCTCCTCTTTGGTCATATCTGATCTGCCGCGTCTTATAAAGGATACTGCCTTCTCCCCCGACATGCCGGGAACGTGTCTCTCGGGATCATCCAGCGATCCAGATGCAAATGTTGGGTATTCGACTGTTGGGTCTTTCTCATTTTCGTACTTCCCAGGTTCATCGAGACCAGCTGATCTACCGAAAGCGTCGATGCCGAAGAAGGCCTCGGCTGGTATATCGGTCCAGAATAGCAATCTTTGGGCGATGTGGAAGCGGAGATAGACGTCTCGACGAGTCCCCAACTGTCCTCTGTTCTTGCGCGATTGTCGGAATTTCAGTAGTGATCCCTAAGGTGGTCGAGTGAAAGAAACAGCAGGAACCCTCAGTCGCGAAAAAGTGCGCTCGTCGGACAGCTTACTATTACGATATCAATAGTGCCAGAGCATATCAATAGTAGACCAGGTGTGCGTTTAGTCGAGGCCACGCTAGACATGTCGATGCCGAGTCAGAATTATCTCGCCCTCGCGAGGCCTCCCGAGTCGATGAGAACCTACAAGTGCCTCTGCATTTCCGTTCCTATCCTGAGTACCAAGATAGGGGCAAGTCGTGAGACCAACTTTTACAGGTAAGTAGTCAGAATACATACCAGACTTTGCCGCTGCCTAGTGCGAGGCCACTGCTCCGCATCCCCAGAGGGGGCAAGTGCAATAGAAGAAACTTCTCCGGCCAACCGACTTGCCCGAGTAGCAAGACAACGAGACCGAAACCTGCCAATTCCGGCAACAAAAAAATTACACTCATCGGCTTATCTTCACAAAAGGGAGAGTTCAAGGAGACATAAGTTGCTTACTCGTTAAGATTCGTTGAAAGATCGCGAATCTGGTACGCATAACAATTAAAGAGGTGGCCGACTCAACTTTGCAACAAGGCAGGACTTACATCAAACCCCCGCTCTGCTGTGGCACCGTTGAATCAGCAAAGTATTTGCTGTCTGAACTTGTTGTTGCAGTGTTGTTCTCCGTCAACTCTGGCTCCGCTCTCTTTCTTAATGCTTGCATTCCAGGGGGCAGGTTCAGAATGGGCGCGGATGTCGCAGAGGCCGTAGGGACATTCATAGAGGTAGGGTATAAAGCGAGTGGCACAGCGCCTGCTGTTGTCGTCGTTGGAACGATGCCGAGTCCACTGGTTTCGATGGCCTGGAGTAGGCTCCCCTCTAGACCGAGGCTAGAGGAGCTCGGAGCTACTTGTGCCGACACGACTGGCGAGTGCGTAATAGGCAGCGCTGAGGCAGATAATGTTACGGAAGCGTTTCCGGAACTGATGACGGGAATCGAGGCGTTTGACCCTACAGCCTGTAGAGTTGCATTTCCTTCAAGGGGCGAAGCGGAGACCGTTGCAGTCCCCCCGCGAGCATCACTGCAAGGCAAGTGCAAGTGAGCTCAGATGGAGAGCGAGATCTGTCCAGGAAGAATCTTACGAAGAGAGCAAGGCCACCTGCACGCCGATAGCCCAACATATTGCTATAGCGCCGAACAAACGGAAAAGATTCAAGAACAGCCACCGCCCGAGAAGTGTAGCCTGAGAGGGAGTCGCCGCCGCCATTGCCGGGAGAACGATACAAAGCGAAGGGGACCGTGTCGAAGCGGCACTACTAGGCAAGAGGACGGCGATAGACCACGTAACCCTGTATAAGACGGCGGGGATCTTCTTTAGTAGCTTTTGCGAAAGCAAGCGACAGTACCTTACCCTGAGTCCCTGACGATCCACTCTGAAACTTACAAAAGAGACGACTTTCAAAGGGGCACTTCGCAGTCATGGTCGTTTCAAGGAATGACCAAACGAAAAGACGACAACTGCCTCTCCTTTGAGCAAGTGAAACCAACCATATTCGCGTCAATTGCGTCGGATCAGACGGTGGTATTATGCGTATAGTTACCGGCATCTATATACAACATGTGACTCTAGTCGGACCGCAATCAAGCATTGTTGCTGCCGTCCTCTATGACATCCTGAATTTCGGGGTTGTATCCTGTAAGAACCATATCACTGAGCCCAAGCTCTTCGTTTTGTTCGTCCGTTCGGTCGTAGACGGTGACCTCCATATTCGGATCCGGGTCGGGCGCGTAGAGGTTTTGGAGGTACGAGTTGGCGACGGGGTCGTCCATGATCAGGGTGAATGGGCGCGATGCGGACATGACCTGTTGAAGTAAGAAAGGATGTCAGTCTGGACCGCAGTAGAGGAGGGTTCGCACATACAGCTTTCATGTCACCCAAGAATTTTTCAAACTGGTTACGCTCGGCGGAATCCATCGAGTCCCCGCCGGTCTGGAACACCTTGGTGCTGAGTTCGTCGTAGACCTGGTTCAACATGCCTTCGAGAGTCGTGAATCGGCCACCGAGGGTTCCCGGCTGCAGGACGAGGTCGATTTCGGGGATTTCGAGGCCGCACGTTTCCGACTGTAAACGGAGACAAAGTCATTAAGTTGTGGTCGTCGCTAAGATGGACGCAAGACTCACCTTGAGGATATCTCTGCTCAGATCCTCCTCGTCTTCCACCTTCAAGACAATCTTCTTTCCCTTCTCGGAGATGGCGGCGCCCGACTTAACTTCATTATCACGGTACCCGCAGTGCTCGCAATTCGTCGACATGATGATGATATCCTTGAAATGCGGAATATTCACACGCTGCATCAACGTGTCAATCTGGTGTCCGCAACTCGAGCAACTGCCGGGGAACGCAAAGATCTCCTCGGGGACGACGGAGCCACTCATGGCGTCCTGTACGGCCTGTCCCTCGAGCTTGCGCGCGCCCTCGGGAACGTCGGACGCCGCCGCGGAATTCGCAGTAGCGTCCCGTCCTTCGGCGGCTTCCTCTTCCGAGACGAGACCGAGCGCGACGTTCTGCGCCCGGGTCCGGTTGTACACGCGCATGCTCCACTTGGAATCCGCGGTCGAGCCGACAAAGGAGACGAACGAGTTCCCGGCGGGATCGTCAATCTTGAACGTGAACGGTGTGAATTGCCTATGCTTGGCCGGCTGGATTTCTCCCGTGGCCGTCTCCTCCTCCTCATCGTCCTCGCCGAGGAAACACTTGAGTCGCTCAATGGTCGTCGCGATCTTTTCGTACGCCTCGGGTTCCGTGATCTTTCGTAGCGGCTGATCGAGGGACAAGTCGCGGACGGTGTCCCGGAGGATACCCTCAATGTTGGTGAGCTGTCCCCGCGATGCAGGGATCGTGAGAGCGACTTCGGGAATGGTGACTGTGCCGGTGTTGGATTTGACCACTTGACGGTTCAGGTCAGATGGGTCGAGAACATGCACAGTATGAACGCATCCTTTCGCTGCAGAAGAGGGAGATGCGTCAGTCAAGAAGGAGTATTGATCGCCGCAGTGGAAACTCACTTTGGATTTCGCCCGCCTGCTGGATCTCCGTGTTGCTGTTGCCACAGTGTTCACATCGGAAAGACATGACGATGACTTCCCGGAAATACGGAATGACAGTCAGAAGCATTCGTGTTACACCCTATGGAGATAGCAGGAGCACGCTCAGCCACAAAGAAAGACAGGTAGCCATCTCCCCGCATCGCTCGACTCACATTCTTCCCACACTCCATGCACATGGACTCGACCTCTTGCACTTCCCTGTTCTCATCCTCGAATCCGACGGCGACGTCTTGCTGCTTGCCCTCTTGTGGGCGATCGACTTGGGCATCAATGTTGGTAGCTACGTCGCCGATACTTTTGAATAGGTTCTCGGATGCCATGTTGGTGTTTGTGGGGGAAGAGGGGGATGTTTCAAGGTGGCAAGTGAGGCTGGCTGATATACTTACTGGTTGCAAACGAACCAGAAAATGCTAGTGGCAACGATGAAAGCTGCTCACAAATCGCCATCTGTTTCCGCTTCTTAGGTAATATCCGAGGTCACCAAGAGCAATTCACCATCTTCAGCGTGTCTACCGTGGATTACTCGACTCGAACATCTACGCATGAACTAGAACGCAGATCGTACACGCGAACACTGCCCGAGTCGCCACCCTGGGACGCGAGTGGTGCCATCGGTATGGCTGACTACACCAGGAGGCCGCCAGGTGTTCCTGCGGTCATCCCCTCCGTCTTTCCAGGTACGGGTCTTGTTTCCGCCGACATATCCCGTGCTCACACACACACCTCTACAGAAATACCACCATCCATTGTTCATCCTCGCAAGGACCTCTTCACCGCCCTGGATCTCCAACCGCTGTACGCACGCTACGTCAAAGCTCCCGTCAATCCCTCTGCGTATCCGCGGTCATTCGTGTCAGACGTCAAATCAGAATCAAGGAGGGGATCGAATCTCGCGGATGGGAGTGTGCCGGGGACGCCGGGGGGAAAGGATGGTTCCTCGGGGGGCAAGAAACCGCCAAAGCCAAAGTTGTTTAGCAGTGTCTATGAGGAATTATTGCAGGAGATTCCAGGCGAGTCCCATCTATCCGGGTCTCGACTGATCCATTTACGCCTTGGCTTTCATGCTGCAGATCCCGTGCCACTACCGCCAAATGAGAGCTTGTTAGACATCCCATACCATCGGTATCCGAATCATCTGGACGACCCGAATTTCCAGTTCTCGTCCCTCGTTGCGTCGGATAGAGCAAAGATGGCATTAAAGCTTCAGGTTGGACACGCGCAAGGGGTCAACGGAAAGGTAAGGCCCACGCTCGGCAGGCGGGACCTTTGAAACTAATCCTTCTCCTTGTCAAGTACGTGGACGGCATGAAGAGCGGCGTCAAGAGCGCAAATCAGAGACGAAAGGTAACCCCTACTCACCAGTCTGCTGAACGCACACTGACCACTCTTCCGCAGGAACGAATCCGCAATAAAAAGAACAAGGACGCCCAGCAACGCGCCACAGCGCCCGCCACCCTCGCCGGCGCGGGCGGCGGCGGCATCCTGTCCGCCGCATCGTCACCGGAAACACGAGGCGCGATGACGCCGAGCTATCAGTCTTCCAAACGCGCGATGACGCCGACCTATGCCGGCGTTGGGTCTGGTAAGACGCCCGGGTATGGGGAGAGGACGCCCGGGTATAGTTCAAAGACTCCGGGGTATAGTTCGAGGACGCCGGGATATAGCGGGAAGAGTGCAAAGACACCGGGATATTGAGCAGCGGGGAGAACGGTTTGTTTACTAGATGTATTATGGAAACCGCACCTAGCGTATCGCCGTGTATTACTTGTTCGGTCTTGTGCCCGCAATGCATCATACAAGAATTCAAGCCATACAACATGTAGTGCCGCAGCATCGAGCCGCCCCCAGTGATATGCAACGCGATCCAAACGTCAAAATCGCTATTACGATTCCGTGTCATTGCTCGCCGACGTCTTTGCTCGCTTGGAACTCTCGCCCTCTCCCTCGATCTCGCGGTCTCGTTTCGTAGCCACATTGCCCGCAGCGAGACCCATACCGGCGGCGAACGCGTCGGAGGGCATCATGGTGAACTCGACGGCGGTGCTTGCGGCCGTCTGCATCATTTGATTAAAGTCGATCGGCCCGCCATTCGGGTTCATACTCTGTTGAAGCTGGAATGACGAAGCGTTAGAGAATGAAATGGCTGCCGGCGATGCGACTTACACCGATCATCTGAATGAACTGGGCATCGCTCGTTCCCGAACCGCCCAAGGGATTCCACATCGGAACCTCTTCCGGGTTATGATAGCTTTCCAGAATCTTGTCATAGTGCGCAGCGCTATACCGAAGGGCATCATTGACGCCTTGATCTGACAGTGGCGGGACACCGACGGACGGAGGAATGTTGATGGCAAAGCGCTTGGCGGCTTTCAAGTGGGACAGATGACGCTGCGGAGGAGGGTCAGGGGGACATGGGATGCGAGAGCAGGGCTGCGCGTACCTCTAGCATTGAATACAGTTGATCCCGTGAGAAGGGCTTGGGAAGCAGATCCGTCATTCCTAGGAGGATTCGGTTAGCTCCGCTTTCTCGGTTTGCAACGCGGTATACCTACCATGGGCGTCATAACGTTTCCGATCCGCTAATTTTGGCAAAAAAAGGAGACAATCAGTCGGGATAGTTGTTGCAGCGAGGACGCTGGCTTACCATCGCCAAACGAGCTCGTCATGGGGATAATCGGCAACGTTACATTCGACGCTCGCAATATTTTCGTCGCGTCATGCCTGGGGAGCACAACCATCAGAGACGAACTTGCTCCAAGCCGGGATCGACTCACCCCGTCATCTTTGGCAAGACGATATCCATAAACACGACGTCAAACGGCGCCGAATTGATCTTTGCGATCGCCGACTCGGCGTCTGTGACTTGATCTACCTCGCAACCGATGAGTTGCAAGAACCGGATAGCGAGGTTTCGTCTGCCGAACAGATACCATCAGCATATTCGCCGTCCCCACATCTCGGATACTCACGAAACAGCGTCATCCTCGACCACCAACACCCGAGGCGCTTTGGTCCAGTTGCTCATCGTATGGCGTTTCGTCGGGCCGACTTCCTTTGACGGCGGGACCATGACCCCCATCGGCTCGCTCACGTCCACCGGATGCATCCGCATGACCTGTCCGTCGTTTTGGTAATCGCTCGTGGGCATGCTGACGCTCTGGCCGATCCCGTCGTTGCCGGAGGGTAATGACATGTCCATGGAACCATTGCTATTGCCCGTACCGAGGTTGAGCATGGGCGCCGAGCTAGTCGAGGCCAAGACGTCTGCTTTCGCGGTACCCGGCATATCATCCGTGACCCACGGCGCACCGTTGGCCGTCGGCGGCATCCGTTGATCCATGTACGGGTACATCGGGACCTGTTTGTTCGCTGCGGATGATGATCCGCTCGCGCCGCCGGCCGAAGCCATCGTCTGCGGAATCGTCGGCTGCAGGATTTCTTCGAGATTGACGAGATTGGGATTCGCGTTGTTAAAGGACGAGTGCAGCGAGTTGAGCTCGGTCAGGATCTGCTCGGCTCCCTCCATGGCGTTTAAATCTGGGCCGCACTCAGTACGCTTGGCACCGCCCGACGCCCGAAAGGTGCTCACTATTCAGATTCCTCACGATAAACGCGACCAGACTCGGGAACCACTCTTCCTTTCTGCGATCCTTGTCCTCCTTGTCCTTCATCTGCCTCTTCAACCCTTCGACCTCACCCTCCAAATTGCGTATACGCGATGATAAACTCGAATTAAGCTGCATCAGACTCTGAACTTGTTGCTGGACTATACTATCCCCAAACGTCGGTGCCTGGCCGGGTATCGGAGGCGGCTTTGATGTTGCCCCGGGGCCGGTGGAGAACCCGGTATCCATCGCTTCTTGCTGGCGAAGCGCTGCATCACCATTCGCGCGAATCTTTTTCGGATTCGCCGCTTTCCGCTAGTGATTGCCCGACGACGGTCAGTCGGTCGGTCGTCTCGTTGATACGCCCGACACCGGAAACTCACCTTGATCAATTCCAGCACGATCTGTCCGTCTTGCCGGAAATCGGGATGTCGAAATTCCCACCACTACGGCGCCCCGCCCGGGTGTGTTCAGCGCGCATCTCCTGCACCGAGGGAAAGAAACCCACCTCCTCGCCCGCCTGCGAACCCGTTTCCTTGCCCTTGGCCTTGCTCCTCTTGACCTGCATGCACCCGCCCACCCGATCAGCCGCTTTCGCCCTGACACGAGACCCGCCAAAAGCGCGCACCTTTTTAAACCCATACTTGTTCAACTGGCGGACAAACGACGAGAAATTGCAATGCCTGAAATGCTGGACGAGGATATTCTTCTCGAAATGGTGCTTGTCCTTGATGATGAAGCTATCCCCCTGCGGGGACCAGTCGAGGTATTTCCCGTCTTGACCGAGCGCGCCCTCTTTGGAAAATGCTTGCATCTAGGGGAAACCGGGGTTTTCTTTCGGTAAGCCAGGATGAGCGTCGGGTCGGGAGGGTACGAGAAGCTGACCATGGTCCAGAGCCGACGAATGAAATCCGCCGTGCTCACTTTCCCCTCTTTACCCGCCTCATGAGCCTCGTCATCCTCTCCCTCATCCTCATCACCCGTCGCCCGGCCCTTGCCCTTTTTCCCGCTCCCGCCGCGGCCGCCCGTGCCCGAGGTGGGCGTCCCTTGATGTTGCTGCCCCTCTGTGCGCAGGACGGCCTTGATCTCGGGCGTACTCTGTTCGTTACTTTCCGTCCGGACGAGCCGTTGTTCGGCCGGGATGTTCAGTCCCGTTCGGACGGCGGCGGCGGCGGCGGCGGGGAGGGATTCCGTCGTGGTCGATGACATGGGGAGAAGGGGTGGCGAGATGGATTGGTACGGTGGTCCTCCGCCGCTGAGGACGCTCGCGGGGGCAAACGTCGAACCGGTGCCGGGGTTCTGGGTGTAGTATTCATAGTACTGTGCCGCCGACGTGCTCGAGCCCATTTGCGGCGGGTACGGAGCGTACTCGGATCCGGCCGATCGTGGAACTTGCGGCGGCGGTGGGATCCCCTGCGGCTGAGTGTGGCTGTAGGATTGGCTGTAGGATTGGCTGTAGGATTGGCTGTAGGATTGGTCAACAGGCGCGCGTCCTCCTCCTCCTCCGCCGCCGCCGCCGCCGCCGCCGTAATACCCCGCATGTCCCGCCGCGATCTGTCGCGGACTCTGGGCCGTCGGCAAGAGGTTCCCCTCGAACCCATTGTACGGTCCGTAGTACGACTGCTGCTGGTGCGCGATACCCTGCTGCGGGCGAGACCTCGACGGTTCCCCGGGACCGGGAGGATAACCCTGGATGGTGTTCATCCCCATCGGAGCGGTAAAGTCCTTGATGGAGGGGAGACTGACATCGGGCTGTTGTGCTGTGATTTCGGTGTATGGGGGGGCGTACGGGGTGTATCCTTGACGGGTAGTGGGAGTGAATCTGGGGCGTTCGGCTTCCTTTGTGGGATCATACATGCTGTGATGATCAGATCGGGGAGGCGGGGCAAAGCACGGACTCAAGTGGTTCTGGGGGAAAAGGGAAAGGGAAAAGGGAAAGGGTAAAGAAGCAGGGAAAGGGAAAGGGAACGCCCTGCCCAGTGTCGACTCTGCTTCCGCTCACGCCCATCTCGACCGGGGTTCCCGTGTTCCGCGTGACTTAGAGGATTCATGGTGAATATGTATACACTTGCGCCCATCTGATCTGATCCTCGAGACTGTACCATCGCACAGCGGCTCAGCTATCATATAGATCCAAACGGAAAGAGCAAAGACCAGGCCCTGGTGGCTGTTACGTAAGCTCGACCTTCAATTGACCAAGGATATTCCAATTCCAATCGGGCTTGGCGTCGGTATACCTCGAGTGCGGGATCATCTATCACAACCTCATTACACCTAGCCTCCCTCCCCCTCCCTCCCCCTCCACACCAGCAATGCCACCCTTCCTCTACCCACCGCCCGCGACCGCCCTCCTCTCCTTCACGGACCTATGCGTCGACCCTTCATCTAAGCACACCGTCATCCTCGCAGACGCGACACAGGCCCGGTCGAGGCTCAGGAACGCGTTGAAAGACGTCGAGGCCCGGAGCGGCGGCGGGGGCGGGAACGCGAGCGGGGATTGGTTGCTCGTCCTTGATGTGAGTCGAATGCCTAGGACGGCTGATGGTGGAGTGCTGATTCGTGCTCGTGCGTACGGGCGGCAGGCCGTGCAAGGGTATCTGCCGTTCTTGTTGGGAACGATCAATAGCTTGGAAGCCGATGACCTACTTGAACGCAACGAACCCCTCTTTCCCTGGAAGTCAACCATCGCCGCGTCGCCGCCCGGCATCGCTTCCCCCGCGCTGCGCAGCCTTCCCTCATTCGGCGCGGAACTCGTGATGAGCCTGACCACGTACGCGCTCGCGCTCGCCAACCTCGCGCACGGGACGGTACGTGACGCCCTCTCCGCCGCGGCAGGGGCAGGCGCAGGCGCAGGGGAACGCCGGAGGATCACCTCGGCGGCGGACGATAAGCGCCAAGTCGATAGACTCGCGCAGGGCGCAGACATGCTCTGCCGTGCGTCCGGCGTATTCGAGTATATCGCTCTGCGCGTCTTGCCGGCCTGGGAAGCGAGGATTGCGGATTCGACGATGGACGCCAGGGCCGGGTTCAGGTTGGGCAAGGGCCGCGGCCGGGCGAGGATGCCGGCCGAGTTTAGTAGGGATGTTCAGCGCGCGCTCGCGATGTGAGTCCAGTCCCGCGTCGTTGTTACCAAAGGTGAAAAGGGCACTGACGCTCGCGCGCGCGAGGCAAGGCTTGCGCTCGCGGACGCCAACGCCATCGGGATCGAAAAGCTCCTCGCGCCGTTCCACGTCAACACCACCTTCCACACGACGACCCTGCCCCTGCCCCGGGGCCACCCTTCGCCCGGCCTCGTCGCCAAACTGCACATTGAAGTCGCCTCGCTCTACGCGTCCGCCCGGAACCTGTTGAAGACGCTCAAGAACGCCCCGCCCGCGCTGGAAGGCTTGAACATTGATGATGAGCTCGAGCCCCGGTTGATGGCCTACCTTAGAAAAGAATGGGGCCTGGCCGAGGTCCGGAGCCGCAAGTGGCTTGCGGTCGAAGCCGGGGAACATGCCTCGGGCGACAAGGTAGGGCAGGCGATTGCCATGCTCAAGGATGCGCAGGCGCGGCTGGACGAGTTGCGTAAGCACGGCGATATCGGGGCCTCGACGATGAAAAAAGTCAAGGGGTTCGGAGCCAAGTTTGGCGGGGCCAAGGAGGAGCGGACGGAGCAGAGGGGGAGGATGGAGAGGGAGATGGCGGATATCGAGGCGTTTCTCAAGACGTATACGCATATGAATAACACAGTCAGTACCAGAAAGGCCGTCCGTCACCCATCGTATCATTGCTGATCGTCATGTTCCGTCACTAGGTATCATTCCAGCCGATCCCACCCTCATCGGCCGTCCAGGCGCTCATGCCCGGCGGTCGACCCGTCTTGTCCAGTAAACAATTCACCCCGCCAGCACCCGCGTTCGGACCAGGTTCGAGTTCGTACATTCCCACGACGGTCAAGGGACCCCTGGCTTCCGCCGCAGGGCAAGATTCGCCGTCGATACAAGCGCAGACCGCGGACACGGGCACGTACGCCGGTGCTGGAAATTACTTCTAGGTCCCGACGACGACACTACAACCTCACAGTCCCGCTCCGCGACGCTGTGCGATCAGTCAAAGGGGATCGGCTTCAGACCGCTGCGCGGCTGTAACAATCCCTGGGTCGAGCTTCCGTCGCCTTTTGCTGCCGCCGCTGCTGCAAACACGGATGGCACTGCAAGATTCCGCGTCTCAGATTGGGACCTCTGGTCCGGAACGGCGTCGCGCAACGCACCTGGAATACCGCAACAATCCATCGTCCATCCGGTCTCGCTCTTCCCGTGGATATGCCCATGTTCGTCCTCTACCCCCGCTTCCTCGGCTTCAAGACTGGGATCGTCGGGGAAAGGCAACAGCTTGCCAAAGTAAAAGTGCTGTACGACGGGCAATTTGCCGAGGACTTCGGCTTTATACATCTTGATCATGCCTTCGTTGACTTTTGCCCATGTCTTGACCTGGAACGTATGGGATGCGTTAGCAGACGGCCTCAAGTCCGGTTCAGGGCCGTACAGCAGAGATGTCGTCCAGCATGGGGGAATGCCATCGCAGCGAAGCCGTCTTGATCTGCAGCGCGACAAGTCAGCTGCCATACATCGTTCGACGCGAGCCGGCGCACCGAATTAATAAACTGGATGCACGCAAAATACATGTAGTCCTTCGAAAACGCCTCGAGAACTTCCGGGTCGTGAATCGCCTTGGGTCGAAGATGCTTGTGATCTAGAAGCGAGGATCACCCGCTCAGCGTGACACGGCGCGCACCGTGACGCTGGGCCCGACGTACCCGCCAACTGGCCGCTCCCCCAGAGGAACGGCAGGAAATGGTAATCATCTAGTCCCCATACACCGTGAGACCCGGCTGGCTCTAGCCAATACGTGCTTTGGAGGACACGCATGATGGTGATGTAGCTAAAGGCGAGGGGGGAAGATCAGTAAACGATGTACGTTGCTTGTGACAAGTGTGCGTACCGCCAAAAGATGGACAGAACGACTGCTTCATCGTCTGCCTTGTCGATCACGCCGAGTTTGCGGAGGCACAGTCTGGCATTCCAGCATCCTATTAGTACCAGAGCACAGGAAAGACTCGAGACTCGCAGCGTGACTCACAGCCAGCACAAAAAGTTTAGCTCCATGCCGCTGCCGTAGTCTATGCGCGTGCGGTTTCCCCACGACTCGTTAAAGTAGATGCGTAGTTCGGGGATTGCATCTTTATCTTTCAGCAAGCCTGCAGACACGAGTTTCTCGTGCAGTGCTTCTGATCTCTGAGGTGGAAAGTGGTTCAATTATTCTTCACTCTCATACATGCACACGTCGGAACTGCTCACGTCTTCAACCTTGTCGTAGAACGTCTTGAACGCGGGATTTCCAAACCTCGAGGCGGCATTGTCCACCGGCGGTGTCTCCTGTACGACCTTTTCCACCTCGTCCAATATGCCCAGGATCGTACGAACAGCCTGTCAATCATGCCTCATTCAGCTGACTATGCGCCGCAAAGGGCTCGGACTGGACATCTCTTACGGGTGATGCGTTCCGCGCGTCTGACAACTTCTTCCCCACGATAGCCGCATTGAGCTCTTCCACGAAATCCACAATGTCTGTGTACGTTTCGCTTTCCTTGAACGCCTTCAAGTGGGCCTGGGAGAGGATTCGCTTTCGAGGGAGTCGGACGTCGACGGCGACTGGTACCATTGTTTGGGGGCTGGTGGTGGTGTAAAGGGTGAGAGACAGCTTGGACTGTTCTGTTGTCCGACTGCCTTTAATTTGCCAACGACAGCAGTCATCCTGTCCGATCAAAAGATGTCTCACATGACGCTTCGCTTGGTCTCGACGTCTTTTTACCTGGGAGCAGTGTGATATCAAACGCGAATGTCTCTCTCTTTCCATCCAGAGAATTGCATCCTCGCCACCGCCACATCAACAGTAGTATCAATCATGGCTACAGTCGTCTGGTGTGTAATTTACACGCTTCTCGTTCAAGTCCCTGTTGATCTATGGCTGATCCCCGTGTCCGACACTGTCCTCAGGGACATTCTCACTCCAGGCTTACAGAAAATAGGAGTCTACACCCCTGCTGATCCAAGTACGTACCCGGTTACTGAAATTCTCTGACCCTCTTCGCTGAACGCGGAATCCCCTATCACGACAGCATATGGAAGATATCTAATCCCCCCCTGGGCGCCCGAACAAGCACTGGACGATGACCCAAACATCATCACAACCCGCCGAAGGATCTTCTTCCCACTGAACGCTCCGGCCGATAGCGTTCACGTCGAGTACAGCGAGGATGTGGAGCTTACCCCGGAAGAGTTGTCTCCCGAAAGGCAAAGGACTGGACGATGGGTGTATTACAAGACGTGGGAAATGAAACCGGAGGCGTTGGAGGGGAAGGAAGCCGGTGGAAAGGGTGTGGATATGGTCATGGTACATGGTACGTGCTGTCGCCCTTTTTTAAAATGCTCTGGCCGAACGATCGACATACCGTCCATGGCATCAGGCTTGAATGAATATGGGTAAGCTAAAGGTCGCCTCGAAGGCCGAGCCTTCTACCAAAGTCGCTGACACACTGCGCAGTGCTCGGTATGCACCGCATTTGAGAACCTTCCTCGACGTAGGCTTCAGAGTAATCGCCCCAGATATGCCAACGGTAAGCCGGGATCATCGTAAGAGATATCCGGGGAAACTGATCGACATGTTCACAAACAGTACGGGCGATCAACAGGGTGGGTCGACTCTGACTGTCCGCGTCTAATCAGCTGCAACGATCTGACACGGAAAGTAAACAGCATACACGCCAATCTGACCGATCCACACTTGTTGACGTCAGCGGTCTATGCCGTGCTGCAGGATGTGGTACGGGTAGATGTCCGGCACGGCAAGAAGCAGAGGGAGGTCTTTATGGCTGGAGCGTGAGCTGGATTTCAGTGCGGTCTCATCGTGATCGTTGCTAAAGCTCCACGTTCCATCCACAGATCCATGGGTGGATGGACAATGTAAGCTATCCTGATCTTCCTCTTATGCGCCTGACCGATCTCCTTGGTTTCTTAGCTTATACTACCTCATGCAAGTTGCCCATCCTCGACCCTCCACATCCTCGGTCTAATTTATCGCGCCCTCTAGCACCTTCCCGTCTACATCCAACGTCAACAAGATCGTTGACTCCGCCACGGACGAGCAAGCGGAAACGGAACCCAAGGCCGAGGAAGAATACCGGCCAAAGATCGCGGGCGCTTTCGTCATGTGCCCTCTCGTCAATGGTGGGTTCGAACCAACAAGGCGTCACGTCTTTAGCGACGCTAATCGCGGCATGGGCCTCTATCGCCAGTCGCTCCGGCTTCAAGGCCAAACTTTCTCGTCGAAGCGATCGCGCGAGTTCTCGTCAAGGTCGCTCCGAGCATACCGCTTGCGGAGGCTGTCAGAGGTAAGGTGCCACTCAGATCTGTATCCACCCGTTACCCGGCGGGCTATTGACGGACCTCGTGATAGGCAATGTCAGCGATGATCCCCGCGTTGAAGAGGAATTCCGAAAAGATCGTAAGCAAACGATGACAGAGTCAACCGGACGGTTATCTGATCATAGAGCTTTCGTTCAGCTCTGACGTATCAGGGAAAGCTGCGTGCTTCCACCGGCTTGTCACTCCTTCACGGTTTGAATCAGCTCGCGAAGCGCGCCGAGGAGATCACGCTTCGTAAGTCAACCATGACATTCGTCCGCACCGGCGTGACTAACGACAAAGCCGGGACTAACAGCCATCCGTATCATACACGGCGATCACGATCGCGCGACGTCACATCTGGCAACCGCGAGTTTCTTTAACCGAATAGCAAGCAAGGACAAGGAGATCAAGATCTATGAGGGATATGAACATGTCATGTGCAAGGTAAGTCAGAGCCGTGCCCCGGATGCATCCAGGCCGCTGAGTCGATTCTTGTCGTCATATAGGTCGGTATCGACGAGGAGGACGACCGGAAACGGCAAGCGGTGTTGGCTGACTGGAAGAGCTGGCTCCTGAAACGTGTTGCCATTGATCGCCGAGCGGGGTACAATCCAGAGGCTCAATAAAGCGTAGCCCCGAAGCACCCGTGGATGTGATACTTTCCGAAGCTCATGTTGGCTCTTGTACGGGTACCTGAGATAGACTAAAGAAATACACGCCAGAGTACGAGTTCTGCTATATGCCAGGTGCCTGATCTGCTCAGTATTGCTCACAAATCTCGTATTCACTCGTTCGCTTCGCCCCCGCGCGCATGCTGCATCTCGCCCAGTCATCGGAACTAAGCGGGACTCGACAAATGATGAGAGGACATCGAAGAAGCGATTATTGCTCTGAACGAAATCTCCAATTCACTAATGAGATCAAATTTGATGTCATGTTGTGCGTATGTACTACAAGAACTTGCAACCCCGTCCACCTGGTACTTGCGGTACTAAACGCAAGCACCCAGTACACACCGACGACGCTGCACCCAAGACTCGTTGCGAAGGTGGTAACCCTTCTGTTCTACACCGCAAGATATGACGGTCAACAACCTAGTAGAGATGTTCGCGCTCGACCGAAAGGGAGGCAAACGAGTATGCAGGTTGCTGATGCTTTTGAGCGGTGAGGATTTTTGCGTTAAGGAAGAAAAGGACAAGTTCAAGGGATAAGGCGAAGTTACTTCACGTTTATAAACTGCAGCAAAGGTGGTTGCTCCGATCGACCGCGCTTCGAAAAAAAGAGCAACACGTGACCAGGAGATATGCTCGCGCTTTCTTGCTCGCGTTTCACATTGCTGCTGGCGCGCGAAGCTCGGAAGCTCGGGCAGTATGTTGATCACTGTAGCTGGCTGGCCCGACACCAGGCTGCATGCGCCGCACCGCCCGAAAGTTACGAAGCGTATCAAAAAAGGAGGGAATGATTTTATAACTCGCTGAAGGGGTTTTCAAGCTCGGTCAGAATCACAAATTCCAGGCCTCCCTTGTGGAGAATAGCAATATCGGTTTATTCGTCATGTGGCTATGCTTCGCACCTTGCTCGTCGGTACCGTTGAACTCCGGAGGAGATAATGGCTCAGGTACTGCATGGGATAAAGTGTGCAACGGGGAAGACCGCGAGCTTGGCCTCGATTAGCACACATACGTCCTGTGCCTGTGTACGAGTTTTTAACGCTGATATGCAAAGCTTCTGTCAGAGCTGGGATACATCTCAAGGAGAAGCTTGCGCATTCAGGCAGTACTTTGCAGTGCCCTCATTTGACCTCGACAGGATTGTCAGGACGCCCTTTTCGTCCGCCCAGGTTGCAATCTCAACCCGAAGCTGTTCCGATACCTCAAGCTTAGAGGCAATCCCAGAAGACCGGGCACAGGCATCCTTCTCATCGACATATTGCCTTTCTTCCTCCCAACGCAATGGGATTGACCAGGATACACTTGTGGAGATACATAAAATCCCTCGGAAGATCCGTCGCGCGCCTCGATTGTCGGTCATTCACACGCGACGTCTGGATCTCATTCGATCCGCGTATGCCGAAGCCATGGTTCTGATACTACAGGATGCCCGATCAAGTATCAGACGGATTCTTGATTTAAGATTATCCGGATTCAATTCGTGCTATGCTTTCGAAAGCTTCGAAGCGGAATTTCCGACTTATGCGAGGCCCATCTTGCTAACTGAAGCTCTGGTGAGAATGCTGTCCGAGGTGCCGCAAGCTTTTGCTGTCCAGCGTGTCGCTAGCAGCACACAGCGGAGACTAGATGCAGAGCTTGTCCACCTGAGGCGGCAGACACTAGTGGGTCGACCAGATATGTTGGTCAGCATCGAGCCTTCTGTAGATAATGTGATCGTGTCGATCGGAATTGACGTGCTCTATGGCGTCTGGTCGAAGGCGATAGCGAGTCCACTTCTCCCGGTCACGGCCTGGTCACGATTCCTCTTTTCTCATTCCGAAGACGTTGAACGTTCCGCTTGTGATTTCGGACACATGTTAGCTTTCCAGAAGCTCGTACGGATGAAACTGAATGAGCTGTTCCTCCGATGGATACACGACTCTCAGCCACCGGATGAATCGGATTTTGCTTCGTATTGCGAGTCCTCTTTCGATGACGAAAGATAGACTGGGGGAAGGGAGCAGATATTGCTAAGCTTCATCGGACGTGAGAGGAAGTCGGACTTGGTAGATGACATAGTCGCAGCCGAGATGCGGGATAGTCAAAACTACGCCATAGATACGCCTTGCAACATCGGTTGACTATACATGAACAAGATATTATAATGCCACAGGAACCTCCCGGAGCTCCGCCAAGTTTAAAGTACAGCCGGCCTGCTCTAGACGGCTCTACTGCTTGGACCTATTGAATCCCGACTTTTCCGTCATTCGCTTGACTTCGGCCAACATCTCATCCGTTCCGGCGCCTTTTCGTCCGTGCATTCGCTTTCCACTGACGGGTGCCGTCTGCGCGCCCTCACCAATGTAGGTCGGCAGAATATCGTGCACGCTTTTGAGTATGCTTCGCGGGTCGTTTACACTGGCATCTAGGCTGAACATGGAGGTCCTTGTGTTGGCTGGCGGGAACCTCGTCAACAGGTCTGCGATGCTGATCCGATCTTGTGGTCGATTTGGATTAGACGGGTCACTTTCAATGTTGTCTTTCTTGAGTTGCTTGACTTGATCGCGTGTCACGGTGAACATGCTTTCCGGCAGTTTTTCCAGGAAGAAGCCTTGGATGTAGCCTACCCAGAACGGCAGGGAGATCACGAAGCGCCGAGAGGCGAGACCGGCGTAGTTGAGGGTAATCTTCATCAGGTCCCGATATGTGAAGACTGGCCAACATAGGCATGGTGAGTCTCAAATCGCCGAACTCCGCGGATCGGTTGCTGTCCACGTACCTTCCGGTCCACCAGCTTCGATAATCTTTCCTCCGACTTGATTCACAACCTCTATATCGTCCCGCGAAACCACCTCGACCGCCTTCGCTACGTCTCCCACATACACCGGCTGAAAGCGTGATTTGCCTCCACCAAAGACTGGCAAGAAGGGAAGGAATTTGGCGAGTTTTGCAAACCTCTGCCGACGGCATGGGTGATCAGTTTTCACGCGCCAAAACACCGTCACTTCCGGAAAGCTTACAGCGAAGAATTGATCTCCTGGGCCGAAGACGAGCGAAGGTCGAACTATAGTTGCGGTTGGATGCAACGTTCTGAAAGCCTTCTCTGCTGTCAATTTCGTCCTCGCACTGGAAGCACATCTCGGCTGAGCGCCCATCGACTTGGACGGCGGGAAAGACTCACTATGGCGTTTCTCCTCCATCGATTCCTAGCGCGCTCACCATGACCACACGCTTAACTCCTGCATCCTTGGCCGCTTTCGCAACGTTTGAGCCTCCCTTCTCCTGAAGGTCGATGAATTGCTTCTCGGTGCCGGTGAGAATGCCGACGAGAGAGATGACTGCGTCTGCGCCTTCTACTGCTGGTGTTATGGTGGAAGGCTGAGTGATGTCCACCTTTGCTGGTGGTAATAGTTGAGCTCCTAGGCCTTTGAGGGACTGATATACTAGAGAGAAGTCAAGGAGCAACTCCAGGCGCCGACCGTTGTGTTCTCCAGCTTACGTTTGTCGGGATTCCTTGATGCTAGAACGACAGTATTTCGGCTGTCACTTATCAAAGCCTTGGCGATATACGAGCCTAGAGAAGGGTGAAGAGGTTAGCAACGAGTGCGAGATTGGGCGATCTGAGCTACTCACCGACGAAGCCTGCACCAATAACAACGATTTTTCGTTTCTTCTCCGCCAAATTCTTGGTGGAGGAGGAGAAGCTTCGACGGATTCCTCCATTCGCGTTGGGAAGCGTGCTCGACAGTACCGATCGGGATGCAGATATCATTCTGGAGCACTGTAAAGACGGACGGCGTGTTTGTGAGGA
Source organism: Naganishia albida (assembly GCA_001599735.1). Taxonomy (NCBI): domain Eukaryota; kingdom Fungi; phylum Basidiomycota; class Tremellomycetes; order Filobasidiales; family Filobasidiaceae; genus Naganishia; species Naganishia albida. The sequence continues at coordinate 343,794 of BCHV01000018.1, read as the reverse complement.
TTTGTTAAAAGGATACCAGCGTTCTCGTCGGCTTGCGTTGTCTACCGATGAAACGCGAGTCGGTCCATCAGCCCTGAGCCGCATGTGAGCTGGTCGACGTCGTTGAAGGATCGATCGGATGCTCGGATGACGAATGTGAGACGCTCGACACACGGGGCGCGGTCTGGGCCGTTTCAGCGACTATCGCGTTGCGACCACTGGAAAGCTAGGGACGAGCTGGCATGGCTGCATGAGGAGCTAGCTTGTCGTCTCTGTAGAGAATGAACTCTGCCACCTTGCAGTGTGAAATGGTTCACCACACGAGGTAAGTCATTCCCAGATTGACACATCTCCTCGCACAAGCGCATTTATGCCATGGCGACGGCGACCATGCATGTCAGCTGTCGATATGCGTTTGCAACGTATAACGGAACAAAAAGAAATGCTGGGGTTGCTGCCAGGTGCTAGGCAAGTCCTTCCTGACTCAACTCCCAATGATGCTCAAGTAAAATACATAGGATCACACACCGCATACATGAAAGTTTTAGGTAACATGCATAGGATGACAAATTGCATGTAAAAGCTTCGCCGAGAGGCGAACTCGTACCGTCTGAGCGACGGAACCCGTTCTAGCGACTAAACGACGAAGGCATTTCCTGACAGCAAGCACTACGCTCCCGAATGTCATCTCAGCCAGAGCCGCTCGGCACGGGCAAAGTCGCTATTTTGAAAGTTGGCCCCATCGCGCTCGAGTCGAGCCTCCAGGTGAGGATCTGCTTCACCCAGACGTCAAATCGCTGTGAACAACATGGACAACGACCAGTCAAGGGGGCAGAATCTCCGAGACTGTGCAGTCCGCTTCGCATTCCAGTATGAATGTGATGTCATACAGCAACCATCCAATTAAGCTACTGCTGATACTTCTTCAACCCAGCCTTGCTTATGCCAAACCAGCATCCTTCATAGCCTGTAAAGATTGCACCGCAGCTCGTCAGACACATGTTCAGCAGACATGACTTGAGCAACTCACCTTCAACATCAAGGAACCAATCTGCGCCGGCGAGCTGGCAATGACCGCGCCAGCCTTCTCCAAAGCGGCAGTCTTATCCGACGCGGCACCCTTACCGCCACTGATAATCGCACCGGCATGACCCATACGACGACCGGGGGGAGCGGTAGCACCGGCGATAAAGCTGACGACCGGCTTGGGGTTCTTTCGGGTCTTGTTGTGCCTCTCCAGGTATTCGGCTGCCTCTTCTTCCATGGAACCACCGATCTCTCCGATGAGGACGATACCTTCCGTTCGGGGGTCCTCCAGGAGGACCTTGACGACATCGATGTGTTGGGTTCTAGATGAGATCTGTGTTAGGTCGCTTGACTGGCTATTCATCGGGAGTTGACTTACCCGGGGAAGGGGTCACCTCCGATACCGACGGTCAAAGACTGACCGAGACCGACCAAGGTGGTCTGGTTGACGGCTTCGTATGTGAGGCTAGAGGAGAAACGAGCAGGTCTAAGCACAGCTCACACTCCGGAAACCCAGAACCAACTCACGTTCCCGACCTCGAGACGACACCGATCTTGCCCTGGCTGAAGATATGACCGGGCATGATACCCATCTTGCAACCCTCGGAAATGATACCGGGGCAGTTACCGCCGACCATTCGGGACTTGGACTGGGATCGAAGCGCCTGCTGAATCATGAGCTGGTCCCGCTGGGGAATACCCTCCGTGATGGTGACGATCAAGGGGATCTCAGCTTCGATGGCTTCCAAGATGGCACCCGCGGCACCGGCGGGAGGGACGTAGATGACACTGGCGTCGGGCTTGGCGTCTCGGACGGCCTGTGTGGATACGGGAAATCAGTGAGGTGATGGAGGGGTATATCAAACGGGCAACTTACATCTCGGACGGAGGCCCAGACTGGCAAGCCGAGGTGTTCAGTTCCGGCTTTCTATGAGGCAGGACACCACCGCTGAGTGAGTCATGTTCAACTAGCCGAGCCAACTTGGGAACACACCTTTGGGTTGACACCACCAATGTAGTTGTTCTTGCCGGCAACCTTTTCGGCGAACTCGATGGATTGCCTGGCGTGGAAGGTACCCTGCGGACGATAAGAAGAGAGCTCGTCAGACAGTTTCATTCCCCATTGTTTGCGTTCAGCCTTACAGTCTTTCCGGTGAAACCCTGAACCAAGACTCGGGTGTTGCTGCCTGCAAGTCGGAAAGAGGGATTCGCGCACAACGTTGACAGTAGAAGGAGGGATAGATGGGATGCAACGACGATCAGCTACTACCCAATGCCTGACAACCCACGAGCCGAGTGACTAACCGATCAGCAGGTTCTTGATGGTATCGTCGTAGGACCTCCTTGCCGAAGTGGTGGAGAAGGCTCGGGCGTTGGCCGCGACTGCCTTGATGGATTGTTTTGTGGCGAACATGATGTGAGGAGTCCAGGGAGCAAACGAGAGAGAGCAGAAGAAGACGGGTTGATATCCAGGTTGGCACCGATGAAGGGACCGGCTCTTGCAGTCGAGTATTTCTTTCCGCGCTTGGATGTGAATGGAATTCTTGGCCGGCGCGACCGTGCAAATCCGAAGCGATAAAGGCCAGAGTCGGGCGGAAGAACTTAGGCTCAATACTGATCTCGCGTACGGTCCGATCACTCGGCTCGTCTGTATTCGTCAACCTCGAGCTTCCATTGAGCGTTCGATGACCCCTATCTCGCCTTGTGTCCTCTGGCATACATATCGGCATCATCAACCACTACGATCACTCGAGCTCAATCTCCGCTTCTGTCAGATCTCCTGCTGCTATCGAAATGGCGTCCATCTGCCGTGATAGTCGCCGTGCGGTCATTCGACATTCATCAGTTTCGTACAACGGACCAGTATCTCCTTCTCGACCTGTGTCTGAAGTGGCTCAAACAAGCCTTGACTCCAGAAGCGTCAGTAAGCCGGATTACTATGGTATCAAATGTCCCGAGGTGAGTCCTATCCAGTCAGATAGTGCCCGTGAGCTGACTTCCGACGACAATAGGCATATCCAAACGAGAAAGTGCATACGGGGTCATTGCTACCTAGGCATTCCCAGGATCTCGCCGTCAGCCCTGTCAAGATCAAGAAATGCAAGTCAAAGAAGATGCGGAAGATGGTGCAACTCGTCGGATCGTTCGCAGTCACATGGCTCTTCCTCAATGCGTTGTTCGGCAACCATACGCCTTCGATCTCGGGTGTCAGGCAATCGCTTTCCTCCACGATGACGCGCTTTACATCCCATCTTACGAATGAAGAAAGCCATTCAGGCGTCCTCGCTTTACGACCGCTTTCCGTGGAGGCGCAAAGCATCAGAGATCGCTGCAAATCCTTGCCGCCTTTCCCTCAAGACGTATATCGTAACCGGATATCCAAGGTTCGTCAAATCCTTCAAGAAATCCACCAAGATACCTCGATTGGACCAACGGCTTCAGCCTCCTCTGGCGAAATATACATAATGGAGCCAGGGCCATCGTCACTCTACTACACAGGTGCTGGCTCCCGCGAATGGCACACGAGCGAACGGCCATTCTTGTTCCTCATCCGCAATCAGGCCGACGAGAGGAGCAAGACGGTCTTGTCGATCTTGACCCCGGCCTTTGAGGCGTCCCGGGCAAAGGCGCTTGGCTTTCCGGGTCTGGACAAAGATCAGGAGGTGGACTTTATCGAGTGGAAGGAGGAAGAGAATTGGGCAGACGTTCTCGTGCGGTACTTGACGAAGGGGACCGAAGCCGCGCAAAGCGACAAGTCAACCTTGAAACTCCACTTCGACCCCGCCGTTCGAAGTTTCATTTCCGCTGGAATCGCACATGCACTGGTCGGCTTGGACAACAATGTTCGGATCTCGATGGATGTCGCAGATCCGAGGGTTTTGAGTGTTCGAGAACGAAAATCAAGCGACGAAGTTGCGGTATTGAAGTGCGCGAATGAAGTGAGCCCTCTTCCTCGTTGACTCGACGAGATTTCGGGCTGACGAAAGTATCTCCTTTTCCAGCTCACGCTACAAGCGATCAAGGCTACCAAGGAATCCATGTTTTTCGGTATTAGAGAAAGCCAGACGTCGAGTGTTCTCACCCGGTATTTCGAGGAGCTAGGCATGCCTGGAGGTGAAGGTCTGGTGCTTTTCGGCGGTACGTGTTTCTTACCTTGGCATTTCGCATTTCGTTAAGAGGTTTCCTGTAAATCAGAAAACGCCGCCTTGCCACATGGCACGGGTACAGACAGAGCTCTTGGCCGGAAGGACTTTGCGCTCATTGACGCCGGTGGAGAATTCAGAGGGTATACCAGCGATATTACCAGGGTACGTAGTTGATTCCCTGTTCATGTGGAGAATGAAAGCTGAATGACACCTTGTCCTGCTAGACCTTTGCTTTACCAGGCTCGGAAATCTCTCGTACCCAGAAACGACTCTGGTATCTAGTCAAAAGCGCGCAAACAGCGGCCTTGAAGGCGGGGAACGAGGGTGTCTCGGGCAAGGATGTCGATGCTGCCGCTCGGAAATTGATCGAGAGCTGGGGCGAGAGGAAGGTTGAACGGGAAGGATTCACTCATCGTCTAGGTAGGTTCCTGCTGCGAGATTTGTATTCTCAGGTCAACACTGATTGCATCTCTTCCCACTCCAGGACACGGCATCGGTCTAGAAGGTCACGAGTCGCCGTATTTGGTCGGCTCCAATGATCAACCGATACAGAGGGGGAATGTATTCTCTGACGAACCAGGTATCTATATTCCGCGCGAGGTCGGGATTAGGCTTGAGGATTGTTGGTTTGTCAACGAGGAAGGCAAGGGCGAGTTCTTGACAGGTCAGGCAGAGAATTACTGGAGTATCTAAGCCTGAAATCACGGGTTGTATCGCGCTGATGCGCCGTTGTAACGATAAAAGTCGCCCGATGCCATGGTTATACCGCACATCACTGGTACGGGAAGTTCAGCTTCTAGGTTTCCTTGTGTCGGTCCCAAGCGTGCCATTATTGACGTCATATGCGAATCGCCAGTCGATCGACGATGGTTGTGGTTTCAAGGTGAGACATCATCTTCGCGTTTCAACTACGCAAACTATATAGCGACGGTCCGGACGACGAGTAGCATCGAACCGTCTGCGCATGCTGCACACCTCCCCAACCACCATGTCTCCACTTGCACCGCCAGCGGGACCGCTCATCCTGACACTCACCTTGGACAAGACATCGCACCAGTTTCTCACCGGTCTACGTTCAAAGTATTTCCCGCCGCACCGCAATTTCTTGTCCGCACATGTCACTTTGTTCCATGCGATATCGCCGCAACGTATACAAGAACTGGACGGATACCTCAACGACATCTGTAAAGAGCAAAATGCATGGGAAGTGTTTATTGGGGAACCGAAGAAGATGGGCAAGGGAGGTGTCATGGTCTCCGTGCGAGAGAGGCCATCGGGAACGATCGAAGCGATTAGGGAGGACCTCGTCAGCAACCTAAAGCGGAACACCAAAAGGGATCAAGACAAGTTGACGGAGCAAGATCAGCGGAGAATGGGAAAGCCCCATGTGACAGTGTTGAACAAGGCGGAGAGTGAGGAGCAGGTTATGAAGTGCTTGCATGAGGTGGAAGAAGAGTTTGAGAAGCTCAAGCAGCCAGGGCAAAAGGTGGGGCAGCAGAAGGGAATTGCTATCGGATTCGAGCTGTGAGTAATTATACAGAGGCTTTCCTCTTCCCCATGTCTGACATACACCCCACAGATGGGAATACCTGCGGAATGGATCATGGCGTCCGATAAAGGCATATTCATTTCATTAGAATATGACATCCTCGTCTATGCTGTCCATCACGCCCTGAAGGATCCTACAGTCGTTCTTCCATAGCTGTTCAATCATACGCTTCGCATCAGCGACAGCTTGTCCCGACTCGGGATACTGCAGGCTTGAGACGGCCTCCAGGCTCTGTTGCGCCTTTCCTAGCATAGTATGGCATATCGACCGAAGATCAGCATAAACCGCATCCTCGTTCTCGTCCGAGATCCGGTCCGTGAACCCGGTCAGCATATCAAGCCAGGCCTGCAGATCGGGTTGTTTTTGCTTGTCGTAAGGAGCATCGATGTATCTCTGCAGAGCAGATGCTGGTATTTGCGCATGTATTAGCCGTAATGCGGTAAGGAGGCGGTGTGACGGATGCGCGGGTGATGGCTCATCGTGCAAGGTATATTCGCTGGTAACGGGGGCTAGTTAGCTTCCTGAGTGAATAAACGCATGCCTATTCTTACTTATGATAGCCATTCAGTTCCAAGGCTTGGTTCTTCAGATCCACAATCTTCCGACCTTCTCTTTGACTCCACGCCACATTCACCTGGACGTCCACGTGAACATCGTTCCACGGATTCGGGTCATCAACGGGAACGAATCCATATTCAGAGAACAAGGTCTCATCCGAATGCGGCCCATACGCGAAAACGACCTCGTCCCCTTTCCTCAATCCCGCTGATTCCGGCGCACGCAGCTGAAGCGTCCGTTTCCGCCAATTTGACGGGCCGCGGTTCTTGAGCTTTGAGTTATTTCGCTGGACCGTGGTGTAGTTCCCGCCTCTTGTCTCTTCTACGACCAGTACGTCGCACAAAGGGGGGCGCGGGGCGGGCACGTTCTCTTCCTCCGACACATGTAGACGGAGATGATTGTGATTGGCGAGATCTATAAGGGGTCCCATTGTGTGGTTCTGTTGTTCGCTGTCGGCGTCGCTGCGTTCACGTTTACCCGGGATGCTCGAAGCGGCTGGAGCGGTCTTTGGTAAAGGCGGGATGTCCAGGTCCAGGTATAATGTTCTGGTGTTAACTGTAGTCGTAATTCAGCCACGGAGGCGAAGCCATGGCGCAAGGGAACGACGAACCATTAAGCCAACCCCAAAGGAGGTCCTCCTCGCTCAAATCAGACCACCGCCATCCAAACGAACCTTCGCCTTCCTTCTCGATCGCAAGATTTACGCATCGCTCCATCGTCTTTAAGTCCCCTCTATACCTGCCCAGCATGTCCTGCAACTTGTCATATGTAGAGTCCGGAAAATAGTTCTTGGCGAGATCGTTCAGCGAGGACCACTCCTCGTCACCTGGCACACCCGGAATTGGCCTGACGAGCCACGTAAGAGGATGCCATGGCCGGAATGAGTTTGGTAAAGTAGCGATGTAGTCTGCCCAGGGTGAGTATCGGCTGTTCCCTCTTTCGGGCGAGGAATGTCGGTTAAGAGCCAAGTACAGTGATAGCGTCTGGGTGGTGGTCAAGCGGCTTTGCTGACCTTGAAGTTGGTGTTTGTCCCGTTTCAGGGGCGACGGGTGCGGGAGTATGCTTGCGTGTATCGTAAGTGGATTCGGGGTACCGGCTTCTCGAGCTTCATTGTCCACCCTTTCGATATTCCTGGGATGGAGTAGTGTTGCTCTGGGCATCGTTAAAATGGTCGATCCTGCCTGAGGAGACGATAAATTTGGGACGGCCGGCAATGACGGGAAAGATCTCACAGGTATGTCCGCCTTGGCGAACAACGCCCTTCCGGCACCTGTCATGCACCGTTCAAACCACCTTTCGAATCCTGTATGACCGTTCACGTACCAGGGACTTGCCGGAACTCGACCTCGAGGTCTCTGCGCGACCAGATTCCATCTGATAGCTCCTCCATCCATGCCAACAGGCGGTTCCATTTCTCCACCTCGACATCCATCCTGGGTATAGCCTTGATTATACTTGTTATTACGTATGGATTCTGTCATAAGTACTGCAATGTGTCAAGAGAAGGAGGAAAAATCAAGTGGTCGCGAGAAACAGCCTCAACCTTCGATCGCCGGCGCGGAGGCTGATGAGGGAGGTAAAGGTCAAGGCCTGACACGTCAACTAGGGGTAGCAAAGTCTCAGAGTGTCATTCAAGTCGCTGTTGGACGACGCATACACCATGTCTACGGTGTACCCCATATCCTATCCGGGATCACCGTCAGGCCCACTTTCACCTCTTCACACCCCGACAGGCAGCAACGCCCTCCACGTCCAGCCCGCAATCACGCACCGCGTCCGCAATGGCTCTTTCCAAAACCGCAAGGACTCTGCCTACTCGGCTCATGGGAGACCATCTTTCAGCGGATTCAGTCAGCTCGGAGGAGCACCGGGGATGAGCCGGCAAGGGAGTCGTGCGAGTGCCGCGCTGACAGATGCGACGATCAAGAATCAACCATTTGATATGCCGAGACGCGGGACGGGCCTGACGGCGACGACGGCTCAATTCACCAGTGCGAGTGGGTATCGGACGCTGGGGAAGCATCAACGGCGTCCGCCAGATGGGAGTTGGGCGACGATGGATCCGGATGAGGTGTTCCGGAGGTTGAATGTTGCCGAGGTGAAGAAGGTCGAAGCGCAGTTACGGTCAGTGCTTCCTCGCTGACGCGTCGGATGCACAGCATTGACGGTTCGATTTACAGAGCGTCTGCGGGAGGGAAACAGGCCGAGCTCCGAGCCATGGTCAGCGAACGCTATAGGGATCTTCTTCAGTCGACAACGCAAATCGCGACGATACACGATTCATCCCTGAAGCTCTCCCGCGCGCTCGAACGCATAGAAGTGTTGTGTTCCGACCCGGCTCGAAGGCTTACGCCAGATGCACACAATCTTAACGCAGCGGTCGAGGGAAAGGACGACGCGCTTGTCATCAAATCGCCAAACGAGCACAGATACCCAACATCCCTTGGGAACAAGCCTGAAGCTTCGGCAGAAACGAATGGAAACGCCATCACAGAACAATTGCCTGCTGCGGCCGCCGTCAAGTTCTTGATCGATGCTCCAGAGGCAATGTACCGGTTTCTATCGGCGAGGGCGTATCTACAGGCGGCGTTCTTGTGGCTCTTGTCAAGAACGGTCAAGGAGTACATGTTGTCGTCTTCAGAGGACTCGGTTGAAGAGGAAAACAACAAGGTGTGTCTTCAGAATCCGTGGAGCTCAGTGACGGACGCTGATGTGATGGACGTCTCCAAGGTATATGCGCCGTTGGTGCAGAAACAGTGGGAAACGCTTGTTCCGCTGCGTGCGCAAGTCGTGCATAAAGCGACAGCCTCCATGAGGGATCTGAAGCGGCTGTTGAAGCCAGGTCAAGAGCAGGACCGAATTGTGAGTCTGTTCCCAGCCACAAGCTGAATACCATGTGCTGACCTGCTCTTCCAGACCTTCGTACAGACACTTCTCGCGATCATGCTCCTCGACTCCAACACGTCTCTAGATGCTCTGACGTTGTTCCTGGACCAGAGAACACGCTCGATCGAGGACATCTTTACGGCGTCCCAGTTTATCCGTCCGAATGTAAGCTTTGTCCGCGATTCGACCAATACCAACACCAATTCGGCCACCACGCCAATTGATCGGCCCAAATCACGGCATACGAGACAAGCATCGAGACTGGATGCCGCACAAATCTTGAGGGAACTGTCACCGGCGCCACCAGGGGCAAAGGACGCCATGTCACCCTCCGGCACCTCGGAAACTCAAAAACCGAACAGGAAGGATATCAAGCGCAAGATGATCCGAGATCGCGCTTCGAAAGCGTTGAGCGATACGATCAAGTGCATCGCGAGTACCGTCGGCATGTCCAAATCCAGTTGTCTTTCTCGACCCGAGGCGGATTTCAGTTCCAGCTTGTTGGACGAAGCGATTGACAGGATACAACGTGGCGAGCGCAAGGCGAGCATTGCGCAGAGGAGCCCCGTATCTCGACAGACGTCTATGACCGAAGGTCAAAGGAGGACGTCGCGACTACCTTCGATGTTACCGATCATCACGGATCAGAATCCCGGTCAGACACCGTTCACGTCGACTTCCACTATTCTGAAGACCTTGCCATCGTCCCAGATGCTGGTCACATATCTTCCTGAAAGAGTGCAGATGTTCGCGCCGTTCATCACACCCGTGTCATGCAAATCAAAATCGGAGCAAGAACGACAGGTAGTCGACAAGCTGGACTCTTGGGTTTCCGATGCGATAACAGCATTGGCGCCTAGAATCGATATTTGGTTAAGCAGACTAGACAACATTTCCGATGTCTGGAAAATCCGGACGCATCTGTTTCGACTCTTGGACGAGATCAAGAGCAATGAAACGATTGCGCTGTCCAGCGAACAAGTCGACGCTATTCGCAAAGTCGCTCAGACGGCTTTTGAAACAAGAACGAAGGCCATTTGGCGAGCGCAATTGGATCAGCTGCTGGAAGACACCAGATCTGGCCTGATGCAGAGTCTCGAAAAGATCAGGAGTCATGACACCAGCAGTATGACTGGTAAGTCAGCTGAACGTTCGCGCCTTGAGTATTGTATTGACCGGCTTGCGTCTGATCTAGACCTACACCCGTCCCTCATGTACTTTTCGAGCCCTATGCACTTCCCGAGTGTGTCCATGGGTGCATTCACCTCAGGCACGTCACAACAAGCGGACTTTATCAGCGCCGAGCTTCCTAGATTCCAGGCGGATTTGCGGACTCGAATATTACATCGTACCCATCTACTGCAAGAACGTCTGCTCACGGTGGAGGCAGGCCTCGCGCAGCTGCAACATGATGCACCAGCCTTAAACAAACACCGCCAAGGACATGCCCTGGTCGAAGTCTATCGCAGAGATCTCACCAGTGCTCTTTCCAGTCTCATCGACGTGCTCGAAGACACTCTTCGCGCCACTCGAGAAAACGCCGCAAACGACCCAATCTCGGTAGATCTGGCCATGTTCATCGGACGTTTTGCGCTGCACGTGGGGACTTTACCGGTTCTGGAAGGCAAGGGTTCCCTCGAGGTTGATATTACCCGTAAGTACATCGCCACTTTGTCGTGGACGTGACTCTGACCGACACTGCGTCTTCTCAGGCGATATTCAAGCAAAGTTACAGCAAGTCTACACGCAGTCGGTCACGCCTTGGAAGACCAGAACGGTTGAAGATGCGATGCAAATTTTCAAGAAGGCTTTCGAACCACAATCGTCCGTGATTCCGGATCTGTCTGCCTGCATCTTCAACGCTTTCGCGGACATGGTGGCAGCTATTCTGGACAGCGGTGCTATCCAGCCTCAAAGGATGCCCTTGCAAAAGGAACTCGCTTTCGACTTTGCTAATCAGGCCATATCGGTCTGGCACGACAGCGGATTTGATGAATCTGCCGAGCAGGGTAGATGTATGGCGCTTCTGGCTTTGATCGCTGGTACAGCGACAGCGCAGCAAGTGAGTCGAAGCGATTTCTAATTCACGCGACAACAGAAACTTACTCTCGTCTCAAAGGCCGAATCAGCCATACCGTATATTAAGAGAGTGCAACTGTTGCTCCAGCCCCTACTGGAACATACGTTGCCCTCGGTGTCTGCCATAGTGCCGACCGCAAGATCCGCCTCGGAGAACCGCCAAGCAATCCTGCTACCATTCGGTCAGGCGCCGATTTCGAATGACTACGTGTCGCCAACACCCGTAATGAAACCATCCGCGCGGTTTGCAATGCTGTCTCTTGTCTAAATGCATATCTTCGGACATGATGATATCGTTCTTTACAACTATGTTGGTTTATCCTGGGAGGTGCTCCTGTCCAACTGATGCGCCAGGCAGTTACTACCTCATCTGCTCATCGTGGATTGCTCCGGCGGGTAGGCCGTGTGGAACGCCCCGGTTTCTGCTTGGAAACCGCCCCCTCTGCCATGGACCCATCATCGCCATCATCTTGCTGAGACAATTTGGCTTGCGAGCTTGCAGAAGAGTCGTTATCCTGATTGCTCCAATTCGTAGAATCTGCGATTGGCGAATCCCGGGAATCCGCGTGCGGATGAGGTCGCTCGGACCCATCGAGTGCGTGGGCGGCCGGAACGCTCTGGAGCGAAGAAGCGATCGGTGTGGATACCCTGAGACGAATTTTGCGCGCAGAAGCGGAAGCAGGAGTAGCATGACCATTCGTAGTGCTCAAAGTGGGTGTCGAAGGGAGTGTGCCGGTCGACATCGGATCGTCTGGGTTTGGCGCGGCGAGCTGTACTTCCTGAATGCCATTGACCTGCCTGGAGGGGTCGTCCGCCGGCCTGTCAGCGCAATCCGCGGTGGGCCAATTGTGACCGAGACTGAGGAGTATCTGTGCGGCGTCGACCTTGAAAATACAAGAGTCAGACAAACGGGCGGGAATGCCAAGCCGTCGAGCCAGACCTACCGTCGGATCCATTGAGACATTCTGGGGATTCTCCTCTATCGTTGGAAGTTTCAACACCGCTTGATGTGGCGAGGGGAGATGAGAAGATGGAGCTGATGACAGGGGCGATTGGCCTCCGAAAAGCGATTCCACCGTATAGTTTTCTGCCTCGTTCGGGTGAGAATCCTGATGCTCTGTCTTGACAGAGATTGCTGCCGAGCTATCCGAGATGATGCTTGAGTAGGATGATGGGAGTAAACGAACACGAGATCCTTACCTTTGAGAAGAAGGAACGGCAGAGGAGCCCCCCTTGATTCCAAGCTTGGTCCAGAAATCGAGATGAATAATTCTCTCCGGCACCTTATACCTCTTTCCGTTGATGAACATATGCTCATACGCGATCCTGCGCTTTTCGGCTTCCTCATCTATGATTTCGACTAGACCATTGTTCGGCTGCCCGGGCTGCGTGACGTTAACCACTTCAACGCCGTGTTTTAGTAGCCGCTTTTTGGGCTTGAATAGGGAAAGCAAACAGGATATCAGCATTATATGATGAATCCGCGCCTAGGAGACATACCAGCACTTGCGCAGCGTGATTTGGACACATCCATTTCCGTTGTGAATTTGGCATATTCGCCGCTGGTGGATCCAGACAATCAAGATGCCAACTCAGCGGGCAGTAATCACAGGTGACAATCTTCCGCCCGATGGATAACCCTTGAGCCGTTCCTGGTCCCACAGGCGCTGCCGAGCCTTTGCATTTGTAGCATAGAACCACATTTCCTTTAGTTTTCAGTTTGTACGAGTCCCTTCCTTCGGGGAAACCGGCACGGCTGTGACAGGCAATGGCCTTAGCGGAAGGACGCATCTCATGGTGCGCGAGACATACTCGAATTTGACTGGTCGCGCGTCGACTGCCGACCCAAAAGACCCATCCGGTAGTGTCTGGACTGTCAGCCGCAATACAACCAACCTCAGGTCAGTGATATTGGATGAATAAAGCACACGAAATGACCACTGACCTCCTGCAAAGTACGTTCGAATATCTTCGGGAAGCTTGAAAACCTTGGGGTTGCAGTCGTCCATGAGCTGCAACAGTTCCGCAAACAATCCCGTATATGGCGACCTGTATGTCTTAGGCTAAGGCGAATCGATGCATCGTAAATCGTCTGCGAGAGGGACTTATGATACCCTGCACTTACCCTTCTAGCCGCCCTGCACGCTTTGCAATACCATTTATCCTCGTCCGGCAGCTCATCCTTGGTCAGCGGAGGATCGAGGCATATGAAGTGGAAAGATCGAGGGCATCCATCACAGCACAGGAAGCTGCCGATACCGAGACAGGCTGCGCAATAGTCATTGTTTTGCTGACATCATCATAAGGGGAAACCGTTGAGCGAGACCTCTGCGATGGCTGACATCTCACCACATACCACAGCTTCTGGAGCACTCGCAGAGTTGGTCTTCGCCTTCCCCTTGCCTTTCTGTATCCGGCCAATCGCGTAGGGCGACGTGTCTGTGCTGACGAGACTATGAGTCTGCTGGGGAACCGAGATCGACGTCCGCGGATGTCTTGGCGGTAGTGCCGAATCTGCATCGGCTACAAGTGATTGCGGTGCAGAGGGAGAGGCCGCGGCCTTGAGGCTGGAAAGCGAGAGTTTGATTTTCGGGCCGGTTGATCCATTCGGACTACTGAACGGATTCGGCGACGCCGTGCTGACTTGTAAACCAGTGGGGATCTTTGCAGGCTGCCCAGCAGATTGCAGAGCCTCATAGAAGCTTGGAGATGGTGGCCGGTCGAAGATAGCAAGGGCGGCAGAGGGCGGAGGCCGAAAAACGTTGTGTGGTGACGCGACGTACGGCTCCTGAGGGGAATGAGCGCGCTGATTAGCCGCTCTCTCGTTGAGCTCTTGTAAAGCCGACGCCGTTTCCGGAGAAGGCCCAGCAGGTGTGGATGGAGGTTGTACGCTAATGGTTGTACTGTCGCGAGGCGGAGTCGAAGACGTGTCCTTGCGCGTTCTTCTCGACGCCGCGTGGTTTACTCTGGGGAATGGAGGACATGTCGGCAAATGATCGTAGTGACAAAGTGGTGGACGTTACCTTTTGCGAGAATTTGTTCTGCCATTTGGAGGTTCCATTTCCACAGATAACGGCGACGACGCACGTGATGCGTCGAGTTCCTCCGTGGCTACACTGCGATTGGATCGAGCTCGCTTTGTGGGTCGTTCCTCCAGATCCGTCAATCTTTCGGTCAGTGAGCTGGTGATTGACGTTGCCCGCGAGCGCGACACGGATCCTTCGGCAATGTTGTTCGAGTCCCCTCTTTCGTCGTCCGCAACCTCCATCATGAACCCATCTTCAGGGCCCATCTCCGATCTGGTTGACATGCCTGAGACATGTGATTTCGTGCTGATGACTTCCATTCTCGCTTCAAAGTCGCTCAGTCCGTTTGCCTGAGTGTCTGTGCTCTTCCCGGTGTTATTGTTGGCCATGATTGCGACGCCTGTCCTTTCACCTCCTCATCGCTACGGCTATGAAGCGAAGATCTGTAGATGGGCTGAACGCGTGTCAAAGTCAGCATTTACAAATCGCGCCAGTCTGGTTCTACTCGCAAGAGGCTCGAGGGCGGATCAATGGCGGACGGGCTTGTGGGCGGGATCGGTAGTGATGGCAAAGGACCGCTTCTTCGTGTTTCTCGAGGCAGGTTTTGATGAGCAATTACATCTCTCATTCAGCTCCTATTCGTGTCCTCGATCGCTCGACCAACCTCCGGAATTGCGCTCGAGTCACGACTCCTCAATCCCATTTTTTCTCGCTGCGTTGTTTCGTCTGACTGCTTGCCTGATCCATTTGCATATGTGTAAGGCGTGGCTTTATGTTGATCGCCTGCTGCTGAAAAGCTATGTGAAGAAACAGCATCAGCATGGTAGCATAGGATTTACAGTGATACGCCCATCTGACAAGGACTTTGTCCGTCATCGTGTCGAGGTGGCCTCGTCAAGCACTCAGATCGAAATCCTTCGCCAAGCCGAGCACATACGTACAGCAGGATCTGCCTCGGTCCGTAGTCGACGAAGGTGCGCAACCATTCTCATAGATCCTGTGTCACGCCATAAGCGATGATCCCCGACCCCTCCCCGCCAACTAGCTACAATCCAGAATTGCGTCTGCGATCCGAGCCTGGCCAAGTCAGGTCCTAGGGAACCGGCTCCGTAACATATCCTGATGGATGTCAGACTTATGAGGTATCTGTAGTGGACGCGTTGAGCTTACACGGCATTGTTTTCACAAATCCGGGATTGCGTTGGGAGATGCTCTCTCCGCCCCTTGGCTGGTGTCCCATCGATCAACATATCTAACTCCAGGGTCCCCGTGCTCTGTTGCTTCGATCTATCCTGTGAGACTTCGTAGGGCGCGGATAGATTCGATCCCCGATGACAGTAAAGACTCAGATTCACTCGTATTGACGCAAACTTTGAATTTGCACGGCGCGTACCCAGTACTAGTAATGGACATGCAACACCCGCTCACAGAGATTAGGCACACCGGACCGCTCGTAGAACGCAGGCAACACGTCAAACAACTCGACATACTGTGCCGTCACTACAGTTACAGACACTCTTGACTATAGAGGCAGGACATTGTGTTTTGTCTCTGAATAGGCCTCGGAACGGCCTAAACAGTAGTATCACCGAGATGTCACTTTACTGCGGCTCCGCAACACCCAGGGATTACTGGCGGGGCTTCAGGCCATGATAGAGAGCAACAGCCAGAGGCAAGTACCCCAATGCGCCGTTGAGCCCTGCGTTACCGGCAGCGCCGTTAGTCGGCCGAGCGGTCGAAGTGGCTTGCGGAGCGGAAGTAGCAGGGGTAGCGACATTCACGGTGAGTGCAGAAGAAACCATCCCAGTTTCGGGGAAGGGATAGATGTAGGTCGGAGAACACATCCACTCGTTCCAGTCGGTAGTGTCGCACTTTCTGAAAGACTGCCAGCAAGGGGTACCGGGTTGCGAGGTGGCAGATGGGTTCACCGGACAGTCGGTACCGTTGACAAATCGCGCGTGGTGCTGCTTCGCGGAAGAACCCTCTTCTTCGACATGGCTGCCAGCACCTTAAGTGAGGGATGGTGGCCTCGAGCCAAAGCTCGAACCACCGTCGGTTTCACTGGCAGCGGAGGTCGTCGCACTAAATGCAGCGGCGGAAGCCGCGGAGAAGGCAGGATCGATATCGATGGTTAAGTATGTCGGGGTGAAGCTCATGATGTGCAGTGAAAAGGCAGAAAGCACTGATGACGCACAGGAACGGTACTTCCCCTTCGGCCGCTTCATATATGTACATATTTATATATCCCATGTAGGCGTCGTAGAGAGTGCTGAGAAGCGCATCGGCTCCAGACTGGCTGTCAGCAAAGCTCGTCCTTTCGCCCACCGCATTAGCTCGATAAAGGAGGAGCTCCAGAATTGTTGGGAAATAGCTAGATCCGGCCAGAGAACAGGAGGGAACAGCAAATCTGAAGCACCGGCAGAACTCTCGTTCTAGCTAGATGCCCCTCGCCGACGTTGAGCAATAGAGCCGCAAGGTAGAATGGATTCTGAAAAATTGTGAGGGTTACTGAACCGCGATTAGGTCTCCACTAGTCGACTACACCTAAAGGGTTGAGCTAGGAGCTTCATGAGCGAGTCGTGTCGGTCGGAAGAGACAGCTAATGCGACGCTGAAAACTCAAGCGTGAAGAAGCGTGAAGGTCGTGAATCGAAGGTGAATGTCTCCTCTCGCCAGAGTTGGGCGGGAACAAGACTGAAACGCGACGTGTAGCCATGACGAATAAGAAGTCGAGTAACCATCCTATATACCTGTTTCAACTCGGCAGACCGGTCTTTCGTGCGTGTCAGCTATAGACCGCGCCGTGCACCATGGCTTCACGGAAACATCGCTACGCCGTCGATCCTTCCCTCGTATCGCGCCCGGATCCCGTACAACAGCCCTCATACGGGCAATCCGCGCAGTACGGACAGCAACAAGGTTATGGTTTACAGCACGCGTACGGACATCCGCAGCAGAATGCTCAACAGAATACTGCTCCTCAAGGAGAGTACGACGTTCAGCAACCTAGGCAGCGGATTTGGGCAGAGGATTTAGAACCGCCTCCGGCTCCATACGTGCCCGCTTCAACTCCGCCACCGACAGACGTATACCAGAACTCAAACACACCTCTCCCGCCGGTCAATCATATCTCGCAGCCGCCACATGCCGCTGGTCCGTCGCTTCGAGGGCCAAAGCCCAGGTTGGATCCGAGCCAGGTGCCGAGTGCGGTTGATGCAGCAGAGATGGATCAGAATTTGTATGATCAGGAGGATTTTGAGAGCTGTAACACGAAGGGCTTGGTTCCTCTAGGAACGACGGATTACAGAGGTGTCGATCAAGGTGAGTCCTAATGAGGTCAGTTCATCATCAAGTACTGACACAGCTCACAGGCAACTCGCTACCGCGGTACATTCGTTCCTCATTGACCCATGTTCCGGCTACCAACTCGCTTCTTGAGACATCACAGCTTCCATTTGGTGTCATCATCAGCCCGTTCGCCAACCCGAGATACGACGAGGAGCCGATACCGGTCGTGACCGATTTCCTCGATCAGGACGCTTCATCCGATGCCGGAGCTTCGACGTTTGGCGGACCGCCACGATGCGGAAAGTGCAGAGGGTATATCAATCCTTGGTGCAAATGGATTGATGGAGGGCAAAAGTGGCAATGCAACCTTTGCACTGGTACAAATCCAGGTGAATCCGAGTTCTGTCTCTTTTCGAACGTCGGTGCTTACCCTTGTCCGCAGTATCACAATCCTACTTTTCGCATTTGGACAGCTACGGCAGCCGCATGGACCTCGCAACCCGCCCGGAATTGCGATGCGGTACCGTAGACTTTGCCGTCCCGAAACCCTACTGGGCGACCAACCCTTCCTCCCTGCTCGACTCGTCCGGCCTTTCCACCGTCTCGGCCGACCTTTTGGCGTCTCTGAATGAAGCGGTGGATGCAGCTGCGACCGCTGCGACCGGGTCCGAAGTCCACTTGAGCCTTGCGCCTGCGGAAGCCGCCACCGGTGGCAAGGGGAAAAAGACGAAAGCCTCGGCACCGGTCGACGATCAGTCGCTTCGTCCGCCATTACCGATCGGCCGTGTATTCGCAATCGACGTGTCGTGGAGCGCGGTGCGGTCTGGAATGCTATATACCGTTTGTCAGGGGATCAAGGAGGCGCTTTATGGACCGGAAGGTGTGGATGCGACGGCAGAAGGTCCGGAGGGACAGGTGAATGGGGAGCATCAGGTGCCGTCGGGAAGGGTGGCGATTGTCACGTTTGACCGGGCAGTCCAGTTCTACAATCTGTCGGTGAGTCTATGTTGACTGCTCGGTAAAGATGTCGCCTCACTCCTCATTCCCTGCAGCACGAGATCGAGAAGGCTCAGATGATGGTCTGTCCCGACGTAGAGGATGTTTTCTTACCACTGGCACGAGGATTCCTGGTCGACCCTATGCAGTCAAAGTGAGTACGAAAGCCGCTTATAATTCTCCACGACCTTGCTTATCACTGCGTCCGCAGAACTCAGATCCTTGGCTTGCTAGATCTTCTGCCACGGCTGTACCAGGAGACTCAGTATGGCGAGGTGGCTTTAGGTGCAGCCGTAAAGGGAGCATTGGCTGGACTCGTAAGTCTCGGGCGTCTGTATGATGAAGGCCCTTTCTGACATTCGAGCGTTCTAGTCGAGCTGTGGAGGCCAACTCTGCATTTTCATATCGTCATTGCCAAATTGGGGTCCAGGAGCCTTGAAAACGCGGGAAGATCCCCTCCTTTACGGCACGGACAAGGAGAAGTCACTCTACTCTCCAGCAATACCGTTCTGGCGGAACACTGCCGAAGAGCTGGCAGAGGCCGGCGTCGGAGTGAATACGTTCTTGTTCCCAGAGCGGTACATCGATGCAGCATCTGTCGGTAAGACTTTGGTTCGTCGTTTGCTCTGAACAGACACTTAACGGCGATCTTGACAGGCATCCTATCCACAGTGACTGGCGGAAGCGTCTTCTTCCACCCACGGTTCGATGCCGCTCGCGATCGTACAAGAGTCAACGACGAGATTTCGAGAGTCTTGGTCCGGGACATTGCGTACAACGTGGCCATCCGCATACGATGTTCGAACGGTTAGTCCTTGGTAGACTACTTCCCTCGCAAAGCCCTGACCTTGACCCGCTTTCCTAGGACTCCGAGTGCAAAGCCATGTCGGCAATTTCCATCAACGCTCGTTGACCGATTTAGAAGCCGGTACTATGGACGCTGAGCAATCCCTCGGCGCCGTTCTGAAGCACGATGGCAAGCTTGATGAGCGGTCAATGGCCTTTATTCAGGCGGCCGTGTTATATACCAGTGCAAGTGGAGAACGACGTGTGCGGACAATGAACCTCTCGTTCCCAGTCACCAATCACATCGGCAATCTGTTCAAGTTTTCAGACTTTGACACAGGGATGGCACTCTTGTATAAGGATGGTGAGTAGGTTTCCACGTAAGGGCGGGGTCAGTCAGCTTATACTCTTTGTTGCAGCCGTTACTCAGGCTTTGACGAAGAACTTAAGCGATGTCAGACGAGGCTTGACGGAACGGTGCGTTCGCGTCATGGCCATGTACCGCAAACATGTCGCCGTGCCAACTAGCATGGGTCAGGTATGTTGCTGCCACCTGCAACGACATTTCAGGGCTGATCCCGGTTCTTCTGTCAGCTGGTTCTGCCCGAGTCTTACAAACTCATGCCGATGTATACGCTCTCCATGATCAAGAGCAAAGCCCTGAAGGGCGGCCAGGTTGCCGCCGATGTCCGCTCTCTGTACATTCGCTCTATTCGGTCAATGTCGTTCCCGCAAATCACGATGAACCTCTATCCTCGCATGTTTGGGGTTCATGATCTCCCGGAACCCGTTGGCTATCTAGGAAACACTGGGCGACTGGAACTGCCTCGTTACATGCGCATCTCCTACTCATATATGGTGGCCGATGGGGCATACATGCTCAGTAAGTGCTGTAACCTTCGAGCTACATGGGTTTCCTGCTCACTCAGCCTCGCAGTCAACGGAGAAGTGGCCATGCTGTGGCTTGGCCATGCGGTTTCACCTCAAATCATCAACGACCTGTATGCCGTGGAGAATTTGGAGGAACTCGACATCAGAATTGTAAGCATCGAGAACGCGTCAAGGATTTGCATGTGCCAACTTTGCCTAAACAGACACAATTGCCGAAATTACCGAGTTATCTCTCCACCCAGCTTCGCAACCTGCTTGCCCATCACGAGCGAATTCTCGGACACCAACTGCCAGTCATTGTTGCAAGACAAAATCTGGATGGCACCGAGATCGAGTTTGCCAACATGCTGCTGGAGGACGCAAACAACGATGCATATTCGTACATAGACTGTAAGTGGCGCCCGCCCGGTATCGCGAACGCAAGCTGATTCATTGCACAGATCTCATGTCTGTGCACAAGAGTGTGACGGAAGAGATCAGTGGATCAAGCTCAGGCCAAGGATGGAAGGCGCCCTGGTCGTAAGAACAGATCGACTGAATGCATATACAACTTTGCATGGAACGCCATACCGGATAGCATTTAGACCTTCCTCATCATGCCCACCATTCGCCCTCCACAGCGGTCTCCTTTCGCGTCCGAACAGATTGCATAGGCGCTTGCTGTGCTCTGGCCTCCTTGTTATTACTGCCGCCTTTACCATGATACTTAACAACGGTACTCAGACCGCTACTGATGCCTTTACGTCCTCCACCGGGGAAACTCTCGTCCACCACCTTCTTTTTCTTGCTCTTTGGCGCATCACCGTCCCCATCCTCGGCATCGGATTCCACATCTGGTCCCTGCTTTCGCTTTCCAGCCGTCTTGCTTTTGAAGGCTTCGGTGGTTTTGCGGGCGGCCGCTTCCCATTCCGACATGTGCAATCGGTACAGAGCCATTGTTGCTCGAGCGTCCGTGACCTAGTGCTAGATATCAGCCAAGATCAGGTTGAGAATCGCCCTATGGCTTACCGAACTATGCGCCCCCGATTGGATCTTGAGTCCGAGCTCCAGTTCTGTCAGCTTTTTCAATCCTGGTTTCTTGGTCTTTGCCACTTCCCGCAGCGCCTTGAACGTTTGCGTATCTCGAAGCAATGGCGAAGGATGCGAGAGCAACAAAGCCTTTTCAAGACTCGTCAACAGTCGTCTCTGGGCGAAACGCCTAGTTCGAATTACCTTGGTATCGTTCTCCACAGCATGTCCGATCAAAATCTTCCCCTCCACAAGTTCTGCCACTTCCTTTTGCACCACCTCAAACGACTTGGCATCCACCATGTCGCTAGCACGAACACCACTGACCCATGTTCGCCAGTCAGTGACCCTTTCCTTGGGCTTGACGAAGCTGTCAACGAGGATGTGGCCATGGTAGTTGACAAGAGAGACTCGCGCCAAGACGGATTGGGAGCCGTTGGGGCCTGTTCCGACCATTTCACAATCGATGGCCATGCTGAAGGGGAAGTGTTGAGCATGCCGTTCATGCTAGTCGCAATACTCAAACCTACTAGTTGCCAGGTCTGAATCCGAAACATACTATCAACATCAGCTCCTTCCAACGATCTGACGAGCAGGTCTACTCACGCTTTCTGCGCATCGCGCGTCAATGGTTTCAAACCACCCACCATCGCCCTCAACTCCTGCACCAATGGATTGTTCTCCTTTCCCTCCGGTATCGGACCCAACACGACGCCCGTGTCTCCCGGTACAGGTGGCGGAACGTATCTGCGAAGGAATGATGCATGAGAACGCGTTGATACAGACGATAGGAGAACACAATGCGGGAAACTTACCGTTTCCACGGTGGAAGCTTGGAATCGTCCTTTTCCTTTCCCGTCCATCTCGAACCGCCAGAAGTAGGCGGTGTCGTCTTCACTTCCTCCGTCTTCTCGTCTGGTCCGCGTACACGCGAGGCATACGCTGCTAGACCCATCGCTTTTGCCTTTGCTCCCCTATTTCCGTCTTTTATAGGCTTTGATTGCTTCGACTTGACGTCTTTCGGCAGAGTCTAAATGTGCGAATCAGCGGCCGTTCCATGTGCGAGTCGTTTTGGTTAGTGTGTGGTACTTACTTTCTGCAGTTTGGCCCAATTACCGCTCGGCACCGTGACAGCCGTCGTCGCGTTCATCCCCGATGCCTCTGACTTCTTTATCACCTGTTCCGCGGGCGCTGCCAATGATTTGACGGTGGTGCTCATTTTGTCCAGGAATTGTTTGTACAATGGTCTCATTGGCGTCGGGCGAGGCCTCCCCTGGCATGATGATAGAGAGATGCGGGTGAAGAGGCGGACAAAATGCAATATCTCAGATTTCGCTTCCGGTTTTGACAAAGTAAACAGCCATCCCACCGGGCGCATATGCATGCTTAGCAGCTCATGTCGCCTTCAATGAGCTCTTCAATGCACCATGCCTCTTGGACTTTCGTTACGATCACAGAGTCGGAAGCCTGGAGCATCGCTCGGACGAGATATTGTGGTATGTCTCATGGTCTTATACAATCAAGGGAACCAAACAAGCATTACAACCAAATTTACCGAGGCATCTCTTTGCAAAAGATCCGTAACAAGCTAAGTTAAGGGGAGTCTATTAACCTGATCAAGGCCATCCTCTATTTGTATCACGCCTTTAGAGAGGGTACCTGGAGAAAGCAGTTGGGTGAAGGAGTCAACGAAGAACTGATATGGTTAATATGCACGGACTGACCTGAAAGACAGATTCTGCTTGTCGGTGAGATCCATGAAAGACTTGTCCACCTTGAGAGTAATCGTGGTACCGTCTTCCTGGATCTCGTCGATGTAGCCATACTCCTCCTCGATCTACGTGATGAAAATTGCTTCAGCAATCAAGGAGACGGCGGTTTTCCACCGACATGACTTACGCCACTTTCTGCTTGAAGCTTGTCCCTTTGCTTGTTTTCGTAATTCAAGCGCCATCGGATTCCGAGCATCATAACTACACAAATGGAGTAGCTGATGATGATGATGGTCCATGGGACTCGGTTTCTTGGCTTGTACTTGTCAAGCCACCTACATCACAGAACAGATCAGGAAGCGTTTCGCGAATTTCTTCAACAGCTACTCACATCAAGGGTGCAAGAAGGTTTCCCAAACAGTAGCCAATCAAGAAGGCCGCGTTGGTCGTAGTCTATAGAGGGCGACAAGTATAGTCAGTTCCAGCCTTCATGCTGAAAAGAATTGTGATTTCGAGACCTGCCTTTTTGGTATGCCCAGTCACGCAGTTGTTGATCCAGGCAAGCGCAATGACGAAACCTGGTGTTCCCACACCGGTAACATACAGGCAAACAAGAATACCGGCTTTGTTGCTGTACGGAAGCGTAACAATGAGAATTGCGCCGATAACGTTGGGAACGAGCCAAGCTGCTCCAATGTAACCTCGGTGGTTTGGCCATTTTTTCAAGGCTAGGGTGCTTGTCCAAATTGTGACGATTTCCACCTATGAAGGTTATGTCAGCCCCTGACGTACCGACGATGTTTGAAGAAGCGTACCACGCCTGACACGCATCCCAACAAGGTCGTCTGCCACGTCTCGTATCCCTACAATTGGGATATTAGTAAACCAAGCTGCTTATCGTCTTACACCGAGTATGGACCGCTTACCAGACTCTTGATAATCAGAGAGTTCTGGTTGGTCAACGAGTTTGGAACCTACGGGACGCGGTTTTTGTCAGATCAACGTTCTATCGCACACAAAGCTTTGTGCAGACATACGTTATTGAACGCGGCGAAGACGGCAAATGTCCACAATTTCCAGTCAAGAAGAGCTTCGATAAATCTAGACGCATACGGCGTGGTGTCAGCTTGTTGCTATCCACAAGCTTGGATACCCGTTTGAAGCACTCACTGCTCCCTCTTCCACGTCTGAACAGGAACAACGATTGTTCAGACCATTTGATCGATTCTTCTGTGACAATGTTGACGCATACCTTGTTCTCAACACCGGTCTTGTTCTCCCGAATCCGCTCGATCGCCCTGCATGTTGACTATAAGCGTGCATCGGGCGGGCAGAGACGCTCGTTGACCTACATTATCTTCTCATCCTCTGTCAAGAATTTGGCCGTCATCGGTGAGTCGGGGAACCAGATCCAATAGGCGAGCGCAACAACTAGAGTCATCCCACCCGTCAACAGGAAGAAGACGCGCCAAGGCTTGAAAGAGTTGTCCAGGCCAATTTGCAAAACGCCGTACGAAAGAAGACCAGAGACGACTTGTGCGCTATGCAACGGATCGAAGAGGAGGCCTCGGTACACGGACGTGACGTTGGGGAAGTTGTGAAGACTCACGTTCCGTTCATCAGGAACCAGTATCCTGTTCGTACCTATAAAGTAGGAAAATCAGACGGGTTCGTCCAACAGCTAGGGTTACGGATGGACGCACAGCTTGTTCCGAAAGGGTGTACCACGAGCTCGTCCTGCGAATACGACTTGTTAGCCGCGAGGAACGTGATGCCGGTTGGAGCTACACGAACACGATCATGAAGCCGGCGGTGATACTGCCCTCGCACATGCCCAGTCCAACTCGAAGGACAGCAAGACCAGCGAAGTTTGAACAAGCCGCAAAACAGCATAGGAAGATTGCCCAACAGGTGATATTCAAGCTCTATAGTTTGAGGATTACCCAGTCAGATGAATATCTACGAACTGTTCGAGACAAGTGCTACTGACCATCCATTTTCCGACTGGGAAGCGCTGCAATGCCCAGTTCTGCGGATACTCGAATGCCAGATACGCGATATAGAAGAGGGATCTGCGTAAAAGGTAATCAGATGACTGCACGCGGGAGCTCGAATACAAGTCACAACGAACCCGAGTAAGTTGTATTGAGTAGTCGACAAGTGAGTGTCGGTCTTGATTCCCAAGATGGAAGAGTTGCCTAAAGTCGTCTTGTCGACGAATTGCATGGCGTAGAGTACCATCATTAGAGGGAGGATGTTTCGGTCGATTTTGCGGAGCAGTCTCTTGGCGTCGACTGGATCAAGCTGGTGTCCGGCCGCTTTAGATGCTAGAGCTGCCGCAGCGTCGACTGACGGACCCCAAGACCTTACCATCAGTAGCGAAGTGGCAAGGGTAGTCAACATGTACTGACCTTGACGTACTCCCGCATGAAGCTGCTGTCTTGCTGGATGCTTGTTCTCAAAGTCTAGGTCATCGACCGCGACGACATTGGTTCTAGTTTGGAAGTCCTCCCCCTTCTCATCCCTGGTCTTTTCTTTCAGCTGAGCTTCTTGCATTCTCGCGCGGCGTTGCGAGAAGGCTGGAGGCGAGTTGGATACCAAAGTCTGCTGTGTCTTCTATATGTTATCGAATTCCTAACAGCTTGATGGGATCTGGCGTTAGTGAGACTGGGAGAGCAGTATCAGTCGAGGTCTTCCGAGAGTCGAGATAGCCAACTCACTCCTGGCGCGGGGAGATACGACTATGGAGACGGGCGTATCTGCGCGTACGAGATGCTCCGGATCGAGTCGGCCGGTCCCTATCACCAACATTTTCACTAGGGCGGTACTGGATTTCTCCCACGGGGGTGGTCCAACTGCTGCCCATCACGCTGATACTGGTTTCGCGCATGTCTTGAGAGCTTTTGGACTAGCGAATGGCCTATCTGAATCAGTCCGGAGGCGCTTTCACGATAAGCCAGAGGGAATCCAGGAACCTTACCGGAGCACAAATTGGGATCCTGTCGGTGTTCACCCAAACCCCTTGTCTGGAAGTCTTCCGCAGGAGTATGCATGGCGAGGGAGGTAAGGATGTCGCCGATGAACAAATATCGCAAGTGTATTTTAAGCTCAAAGCTAACAGTTCTTTATCTATCCAGCTATCTATCCCGCCTATCGGTCCGGTTGGCGAACTTGAATCCACGTCATTCAACCGCTTCAGTGTGTCAGCATATAGCAGGATCCGCCTCCCATCGCCATCGAGCTGGAGTGCGCACTGTGCACACTCACAGTAGCGGACAGTATGCGTGACACGAATGACTTCAACGGCACTGCGCATGTAGAGCTTTGCAGAACCGCCTCCTTTGCGACATTTCAGCGCTTCCCACGGGACAGAGTCTAGCAGAAACAGCAAGGCATGCATGATTACTGCGCAAGGAATCATCGAATCCGCTGATTTTCAACGCATACTCATCAACATCTACATCTCCTTTGAGGCTCGTTGACTCGCTCTCTGTGCCGTGCTACTCATTACGGAGATGCCACGAAGCTTTGGATACTGTCAAAAATGGCCGTCGAGAACGCAGCGCCGCCCAAACTGCTCACCCGACCGTACCTTTCAGCGGAAAGCCTGCTCCTTTGAATTTATCTCCGTAAGGGAGTCTACGACCAAGGTCAGGAATGGAGCTCAAAGGGTGAGCGACCATACCAGTTACCTGACGCTGTTGCAGACGTGTTCTGACGCATATATCTGTAGCGTACTTTGTACTTTGTAACCTTTCTGCCGCTGCCGGTGTCACTCCACTCTTTCGCTCTGCACAAACAACCCTTCCGCCCATACCCTTCGCAACTTACCACACCATTTTCAGTCCATCTGCAACCTATCACGCAAGATCCCGAAGAAAAGGGTTCAATTCGGTCACGCACACGTTCTTTTACAGTACCCCCACTGTTGCGTCCCGGCGAAGAAGGAACGCTTTACCCAGGTTCTTGAAACCTCATTCTAAATTCTAACAAGCCTCGATCACCATGGCGGATCGAGAGAAGGACTTCGAAGAACAGCGAGCGAGAGGGATGGACGTAAGTCAGAGTAACGGAGCGATCCCCAACTGTGGCTGACGTCCGCATTCGGTACCAATCTCGCGTTCTTCCATACGTCCAGCCGGCGCAGAGGTATGTGTTTGGGATCTTCTGAATCGCAGGGCTCAGTAGAATGACCGAGCTTCGCTTTACATTCTCTACCTTGGTATCATACTCATCTTGTATCTCTCCTGAATACGCATCAGGATATGGATGTTTGCGATGTACATCTTCCACTGGGCATGCATAGGCGCAGCAAGTAAGACCATGCAACCCCATCGCCGTCAACCCCGTCATGCACTGACACATATCTAGTTATGATCATTGTCGCTGAAGGTTTCGTCGTAAGTCTTTTCTTCGGCGGAGTATCTGTCCGTAAAAACAAGACTGACAACTCAAGTCCTTCTCGTATAGATGGAAAACTCCTTAAGGCGATTCACCGAGCAGTTTGGAGTCGGTGAAGCTCGTAAGTCTTGCTTCTTTTCTGGTTCGGTCTGGGTTCTGATATGCTTGGAAACAGCGGCACGAGGTTACCAGAACGATCAAGACTATAATCCGACATGCGGATACGTTCAGATGACCAATGTCCCTAAACATCTGGGCTCCGTGGTCTGGTCTGCTGGTTGGCAAATCTTCATCAGTAAGCGCACTTTCTTGTAGTTCCTGGGAGGATGCAGACGACTATGCTCGGCTCACCTGAAAACAGTCATTGCGGCGCTCATCATCATCTTTGCGGATCTGGCTCTCGCATTACCCAACAACAACAACATCTGCTGGAGAATAGTCAAGTCGCTGTGGCTTGATGGCATGACCTACGATCAGAAGACGGCCCAGGCCGATCCTTATGGTCAATACGGTGCATCAGGCCAAACCACACCGAAACCTATTCCCTTCTTTTTAGGCGCCCTCGCATTCTTCAAGGTCTTCCTCACTTTTGGCTTCCTCTCTCAATCATTCTACGGCCTCGATACTGGAGAGGACCCTTGGGGAGAAAAGACAGGGCCAGACACACAACTGTTTTGCCTTTGGGCAGGCAAGTACCTCTTTATGCGGTCTTGCCGCTCCATGGTAGTCTGATCGCCTTTCATAGGTTTCATCTTGGCTGGAAGCGCACTAACGGGACTCGTTTCTGGGGCAGTGAGTGCACTCTGGAATGCTTCAATTTGACGTAGCAAGCTGATAATCTGGTGTTACAAGTTCCTATTCCTGGCCAAAGCTCCTCGAGAGCTCTCCGACGAACGTTATCCCTATGGGCTTCGAAACCCGCGACCTGCTTATCCAACTTCGAGATACCCAAGATTCCCTTTCAACAGGTATTGATGAAGAAGGGCTGATGCAGAGGAAGCATGGCGGCAGAGATACTAGCTCGAACAGGACAGGATAGAGGCGGCTTGTCCGCTGAAACGCGCGAGATACCTGTTGTACCACTTCTGTCCTGTCACCTCTTCGGTGTTGTCGCGATTCCGGGGACCATGAGAGTGACTTGGCACAATATGCAGTGATCTCGATGTCCTTGGCTATGGTGAAAGCGTGCTGAAAGCGACTTCTCCGAGCCCGCGGAGTGGCTCCAAGCTCCTTGAAAGGAATCATGCGCGGTGGCAAAAGCCTTTGACTCGTGTCTCACATGGATTTGCGGGGACGCGACGCGTTGTAAAGGGTTCGATCATTTTGATTCATTTGTTCGATCTCCCCCTTTCATGTGAGGGTTGGGCTGAAATCTGCTACTTCGCTATAAAGCTCAATTCCCCGTCTCCTTTCCCTCTTGCTGCCAGTTGCAGTCCAAACGACACCTGCTCCTCACCCCTCAAGGCCCTGATATCGCACTTGCCAACAGCTGAAGTCCTGCGTTACCTCACGCCAAATATCGGTACCTTTGATCGGAACATCCGAAATGGCAGTGATTGATGTATCGACGTCAAAGACGTCAGTCATGGACGAAATGAAGCAGGAGGACAAGCGAGAGCAGAGCAATGCCGCGAACAACGGTGAAACGATTGCATCTTCCTCAACTGGGACCCCTTCGACCGCAACGGAACCGACCATGGCCACCGCTCCACCTGTAACTACCATCGATCCGGATGAACAAGCATCTCAGCTGCGCCTCAAGTTCTTACTGGAAAAGTCCTCGATCTACGCAAAGCTTGTTGGAGATCGAATGGAACGACAACGACAGATGAAGGCCAAGCAAGAGCAAAAAGCTGCTACGACCAAACGCAACAAGGAAGTCAAGGCGGTCGAGGAGCCGCCTTCGAAGAAGACCAGAGCGACGAGGGGCGCTGCGGCAGCGGCAGTGACACCGGTCGAACCAGCAGAGGAGAAGCCGACAGTAAAGAGAAGACGCACAAACCGAGGAAAGGCAGCCGTGCCTGTCCCGACTGAGGACGTGCCGGAGGAGACCGACGATGCAGCTGTCGACGGTCCCGACTCTTCTGCGAATCCTGCTCAAACGGAGGCGGAAAATGCTTCAAACCAGACTTCCAAAATATACATGGGCAAACAACCGGCATTGATCACGGGGGCAAAGCTTCGTGACTATCAGCTTGCCGGCGTCCAGTGGATGGTCAGTCTGTACGAGAACGGGCTGAACGGCATTTTGGCAGACGAGATGGGTCTGGGAAAGGTTGGTAATGTGGTCGCCTGATGATCCGACGTTGTGCTAATGCTCAAACGGCACAGACCATTCAAACGATATCCTTCCTCGCACACTTGATGGCGATGAATGCTCAGGGGCCCTACCTCATTGTCTGCCCTCTTTCCGTTCTCGCCAACTGGGTCAACGAATTTGCCAAGTTTGCACCAGACATTCCTGTGAGTCTGCTTTTCCGAGCAATTCTGCGCGGACGCTGACATCCAGTGAACAGGTCTTGATGTACCATGGCTCTCCGCCTGAACGGGACGTTATGAGGCGGGAGCAAATGAATCAGAGTACCGCATCTCAAGGGAATAAGCGAAAGAAAATTGAGGGATCGAATGCCGTTATACCTGCATTCCCTGTGGTAAGTCGTTCTGCATATATGGACAGACCTTTCTTCCCTGATAGCGGCGACTTTGTGATTACAGGTTATAACGACTTATGAAATGGTCATCAAGGATCAAAAGTACCTCGCAATGTACGACTGGAAGGCAAGCGTCGGTCTCAATGAGTCTGATCCTAGGCTCATCACCCTTTTTCACCAGTACATTGTTGTCGACGAAGGTCATCGCCTGAAAAACTTGAACTCAAAGTAAGACTCTCCCTCGAAAACTTTGTGTAACTGTTCTGATGCGATAACTCAGATTGATACAAGAGCTGAAGACTTATCGAAGTGCGAATCGGCTATTGTTGACCGGTACACCATTGCACGTAAGTTCGAGGAACCTTCGCTTTGCAGGCGTCTCTGATCGAGTAAATGATTCATTAAACAGAACAACCTGACAGAACTCTGGTCGCTTCTAAACTTCATCCTTCCAGAGGTATTTGACGACCTGACGACCTTCCAGCAATGGTAAGGGTTCCTTCACCCTTTCGCTTGACCATAACTCATGATGTTCATTTCTCAGGTTTGATTTCGATAATCTACGGGAGAATGGCGACACCAGCGGCCTAGGCAAGGGCGACATTGTTACCACCCTTCACGAAATTCTCAAGCCTTTCTTACTGCGGCGTTTGAAGATCGACGTCGAGCCCAACATGCCACCGAAAAAAGAATATCTGCTGAAAGCTCCGTTGACTCAGCAACAAGCCGAGATCTACAAAGCTATCGTAAATCACGAGATTCGTGACTATCTCATTGAGAAGATGTCCGGCATTGCTTCGCACGAGGCTTCTCCTGCGCCCTCGAACGACACGGCAGACTTCACCGACACTGGTAACGAGACAGCCGATACGGAAGGTACTCGAAGGTCAAGTCGACGATTAGCAAAGCAGACGAGACTGGATTACCGCATCGATAATGACGATGAACGCTTCGCTCAACGCATCGAAGCCGGACTTCCTGTGAAGACGAAGCAGATTGAGGTGCCTGCCAAGACTATGGAAGAGACAGGTCGGGAGTGGGCTATCAAGCATGCCACCAAGACGGTCAACAACATGCGACTTCAAAATATGATCATGCAACTGCGAAAGGTTTCGAGTCATCCTTTCCTGTTCGACTGGCCAAGAGACATGACTACAGGCGAATTCGTCATTAACGACGACCTAGTCAACGCGAGCGGAAAGATGCTTCTGCTTAATCGATTGCTGGATGCCTTGTTCGAACGTGGCCACAAGGTATTAATCTTTTCGCAATTCACCACCATGCTTGACGTGATCGAAGACTGGGCTACCGAATTCAAACAATGGCGCGTGTTCCGGATTGATGGCTCGACGAAACAGCCTGACCGACTTTCCCAGATGAACGACTTCAATAACGGCGGCGATTCTCCCGATGCCGTCAAGCTCTTCCTACTGAGCACGAGAGCCGGCGGTCTCGGCGTCAATCTCGTCGCTGCCGATACCGTTATTTTCTTTGACCAGGACTGGAATCCGCAAGCGGATCTCCAAGCCGCCGATCGAGCGCATCGAATCGGCCAGACTAAGCCAGTGCTCATCTTCCGGCTGGTCACGGCACATACGGTGGAAAGCAGAATTCTGGCAAAAGCTGGCAACAAACGAAAGCTGGAAGCTCTTGTCATTTCCCGCGGCAAGTTCGGAGCGGTCGATAAGAATGGGAAGATCTTGCTGGGCCGGGAGAAGAAGCAGGCAAAGACGGAGGATTGGGCAAAGGAGCTGTTGGCACTCGATAGTGAAGAGATCAATTTCGTTACCAAGGATGATCGTGTGATCAGGTACGTATTTCCCGCATGCTTCGATGTCGTTAGCTAACGCTTGTTCTCGGACAGTGATGAAGATCTTGACATCCTGCTTGACCGATCCCCAGAAGCCTTTGCTCGAGGGCAAGGATGGAGTGCTGGTATCGGTGCGAACGGCCAGACCGATGAGCGTACGAAAGACAAGATCGACAAGGGAGACAAGACAGCGTTCGAGGTACGTGGGGACCCGCATAGGATCCCGTGGTAAGACTCATCCTTTCCTGCTTTTATAGGTCTTTGTCCCGGATACGGAAGAAGACGCAAACAACGAATTGGCCAACATGTTTGCAGAAGACGCTGCATCTGCTTAGAGCTTTACGGCTCTACCTGTATTTTTTCCATAATGACAGGTGCGAGAGTAAGGAGTAAATGGGAATCGTTGTATGATTGGGGTCCTTGTACATACATAATCTAGGGACAAGACATTTCACGATTTTCGTCGCAGCAGTCCGGTTTATGTGTTGGGATAATCTGATCTAGTCCATAAAGTACAACTAAGTTTATTGTTTCGCAATGTCCGACATTGAGGATAACATGTTCATTCTTTCTTGAGACGTCTCACTGGTAGCCACTTGATAGGATGCGAGTTGTACACAGGCCACGGTGGGACAGCAATCTGTAAGACGAGCGAAAACCGAGATGAATAGATCAGTCAATCAGTCGCTCGAAGGGGGCTCGCGATCTTGATGTCTGAATACCAACAAGCAATATCACGAGAAACCCGAATCCGAACGTGAATATGCTGTATTTGACGGAACCCAGGCCTAGGCCGACGAAGTAGGCCATGATCTATTCCGCATGAGACTCAACACTGAGCATTATCGATCAGAGCTGGCTGGCTGCACACTCACGGCTGATACGATCAAGCCATATCTCGCTATCCTTTCACTCGACTTCTGTCCCTCAAAGTCCTGGATGAGTCTCATGTGGTCAGTTGAGCCGTATGAGGGTTCGGCTGGGGTGCACTTACTATGGTACCCTCCATAACATCCTGTAGCGGTCGAAGAAGTGAATCCATGCTGTCGTGATCCGCCCGATCTCGCTTTTTGTTCACACTTGTGCTGTAACTGTTGTCAGAGCGGGTCTACAGCTTGGAGCGTCTATGCTCTTGATCACGGAGGGTAGGCGGGAGCTCAGAACAAGTCGTTACACAGATGAAGCAGACTCTTCATGAGTTGACTGACCCTGCGAACAACTATCTGCGATTCCGAGGTGGAGGTTCATCGATTGCTCGATATGACTCTACCGTAACATCTGTCTTCAACGGTTGTCGACAGTCCGCAATCAGAGCAGAACACTACTTCCGCCAGCACCTAACACCGAGTTTTAGCAAGAACTATCAAGCATGAGCTTGCGCCGGACATACGTCGCCAAAGACGAAGACGAACAGGACGTACCGGTACAACGCAAGTCCCTAACGCTAATGTTCACGAACGATTCCTGACTTACAGTGTTCACGACAGGCGTAGCATTGGATGAGGACGGTATCTACAACGCGAATGTCAAGCTATCCCTCGCATGTTGAGAATTTTCTCTTTCGCAGAGCAGGAGGAATTGATCCAAACCCTTTCGCGGCGAAACGAAGAAGAGACGGGATTCAATCTCCTGGCTCTGGATGGGTTGATATGCCTGAGCTTCATCTTGTAAGCAGAAGGCGCATCCTATAGCTGTCCCTCTCAGTGTTGTGATCTTCTTCCGACAGGTACTTGGTCCGCCTTGTAATGAGCTTTGATGGCAAGGCAAACCTCTCTCTGCCGTTTGGACGCCTAGCTCTGCTATTCCTGGCAGCGCTACATCCCGTTTTGTTATCTGCGACCAACGTCAAGATGGTTCTCTCGAGACTCGGCTGGAATGGCGAACCGAATCTGTATTTCCGGTGCATTCCGTCCTTGCGCTTGCTCTTAATACCAACGTTTGCCCCGATGACGGCCAGTTTCCTTCAAGGTCAACGGGCGCATGAGATACTCTTCTGGGGGTTTCCCTTTTTGCTGTTACTTCTTGTCATACTGCAGAGGGAAGAGGAAGCAGCCACACAGCTTAGACTCGAGCGGCTCAAAGGGCTCAAGTACCGGTTAAAGGGGGCTTGATATTGTAGCCGTAGAACGACAATGCAGATGATAGTGTACACAAGTATTATTCATATTGATACAGTGGAAGTACTCGATTGGAGTATCGCCTCTACATACATTCCGTCACTCCTGTGTATTGGAAGTGACATGCCTGATACAAGGTCGTGTCGTTTTAAATTTACAGATACAATTAGCGGACCCACTTCCTCCAATCGAAGCGGGTATCATTGCGCTTGATTCGGCATTTGACTATAATATATCGTTTGCATTGGTTGCGACTGTTGCGGATCCTGGTAAACGGGCTGCATTTGCGTTTGCCACCCCGAGAGAACGACCTGGGGGGGTCCCATGTTCAACATGGGCTGATTCGGGTATTGGGCCGGTACCATGTTGCGCATTTGCGGATCCTGGGAAGGTACTGGTACCATCCACGGATTGTTTTGCGGCGCCATCGAGTACTCGCCGGTCGGATTGGCGAATTGCATCCCGATTGGCGGCGCATATGAGTTTATCGAGCTGGTGGCGGGGCCGGACAGCGACCGCATCATGTCTGGCGGTTCGGAGACCGGCGACAGGAGTTCCATTTTGGCGTCAGGCGCATGCATATATTGATTGGACACGCCAGACCCCATGCCTGTCGCCCAGCCTTGAATGGGCAGAGAGCTCGCCATGGTCATGTCATCCAGCGAGCTGTAGCCACTGAACGAGCGCATATGCTGGCCATTCGCTATAGACACGGGCGCCTCGGGCGTAGTTGTGGCGAAGTGAAGTTGAGGGTTACCCTGTTGATCGTATCGTGGGGTAGAGCAATCGCCTTTTCCGGGCGCCACCTGGTGCATTTCGTTTGGCGAGCCCTGGGACATGGTCGTCTGCGTGGGCGAGAGCTGTATTTTTGGCGGTTGAGTTTCATACGGTACTCCCGCAGAGTTGACCACAACTGTATTCACCATCGCTGGGCTATTTGTGACCGTTTCCACGACTGGCGTCATGGGAACGTATGTCGTTTGCCCATTTTGATAAGATGGTGTTCTCCGCATGCTGGTCGACCTCGCTGCGTGACCGGGCAAGACAAGTTGCATGGCTGTCTGCGGAAAATTCGCTTGGTCCGGACTTCCGTAGGGCTGATATCGTGAATTTGCTCGCACTCGCGCGGACATTTTGTCCTTGCCGGCGCCCTCAGACAACTGCCGGGTCATGACCACTCCTCCACCGTATTGCGTAGTGTGCGGGCGAGAAGCTGGCGACGGCAGAGGCAGCTGCCAGCCGACTGGTGCAGTATTTGCCATTGCTTTCTGCTGCTCTTGCTCGAGATAGTTGTCGTAATAATTGCCATTCGTGACGGGCGACATGGGCGTGATTACGCTTCCATGCGAGGTTCCGGTACTCGGCCGACTGTGCGAATTCGGATCAAGCATGACTTCCTGCGGAACCGAAACGAAGGCATATCCTTGCGGAGACACGTTGTATACCGTCTGCTGGCGCATCGGAGCGGTCGCGGGTGGCGCTGGCACGGCCGGGGACGGTGAGAACGTGTCTTGTTGATTCTGATTGTTTGCCTGTCCCGGGATACTGCTGGGCTCCCCGCTATTAGGCAAACATGTGAGCCTTCGACGCGCATATCGGGACAGGAAGAAACGTACACATAGCGCAGTTTGCCGTCCGCCGACATCCCAGTCTGGATCGGCAATCTGAAAGAGTCGGACCGCAGATATTCGTCGCCTATATCCAGATTCGCCAATATCTGTATGTCTCTCGGTCGGAATAGGCGATCTTCGTGGACATCGGTGGGATTGTAGTAGGAGACTAGATGCTGATGATATCCATTGACCAGTACGGATATCGTCTGCAGGGGCAAACGATCAGGATGAGATCGGCACGGACCAGATTGACCAGAGACTGACCCTCTTGACGAGCCCATTGGGCCGCCAGAAATTCTTGGCCGCATGTCCTCCCTTCTTTCCCACTCGACCCGTTTGGAATGGCTGCTCGGGCTGGGAGTCACTCGCGCTGCGCGGTCTGTTCCCGGTGTTAGCAAGTTCAAGACCACTGACGCTGGCGGCGGACAGGTGCGGTCGATTCCGTGCGGTACCGGGAAGAGGATTGCGAGGATACGGACGCGAGGTCATCGTTTGTGGGATGCCGGAAACCTCTTCACCTGTCGGTCCAGCGACATTGGATGTCACGGTCTCCGTCTTGTCGATGATCTCCCGATATGTCTGGCGAAACCCAAAGCTTAGCTTTGATCGTCATTTGCAATCACTGCGCACTTACAAGATAGTTGCCAAAGATACGACTTGGACTCCAGCTCATACCGTCCGTCCACCGCTTGATGTTGCTTTCGTGTTCATCAAAGACAAAGACTGATCCACTCTTGATCATGGCCGCCTTTTCCCTGTCCGTCAACCTTCTCGTCACCCGCGGGATAATGCCACGCTTCGCTGCTTCAAACAGGATCAAGGCATCGTGGGTGTTTTCACAGTAACCCCGGAAAGGCGGTTCTGCGGATCCTGGTGCGGCAAACGGCTCGTACTTTGGCGGTTTGACGGCCACTTGAGGTAGCGGAGCGCTGTGCGGCGGTATTATGGGGTTCCCTTGCATGTCGACGTACTCGACACGGAGTTGCTCGGGATGAGAATACGAGTTGGCCTGTGAGAATGGTTGTCGAACGGGTCGATCAGATGGTGTTGGTTGCTGAGCAGGGCTCCGTGATGGCGATGAGTTGGAATTTGATGGCTTGACCGGGACTCGGTGAGCCGTAGCGGGCACGGGTTGGGTCATTCCTGGCTCTTGTTTCCTGCTCGCACGGCAAATAAGTCGTCAGCGCTGCGATGGGCGACGTATTAGGGCACACTCGACTCACCAGAGCAATCTCGAGAGCGATCCCTTGTCGAGTAACTAATCAGACGTTGTTGTCTGCCTCGAATGTCTCGCGCCGAAATGGCCAGTACGGACCGCGGGGCCGTTAGAACAATGGATGGAAGGTGGCCGGTTGTCGAGATATATGGTGGTGATCCTGCGGTGGAGCGATATCGCACGAGAGTATTGCCGTATCTTCGCCTCTTGTGATTCGGGAACAATGGGAGAGATAGTCGAGCTCGGTTTTGGAATTCAGTAGCGCAGCTTGTTTCACCAATAAGCCGAGACTAGGATCACGTTGTTCGGCGTAGCGATGTTGCTTGCTGCTTAGTGGGTGGAGCGGGGACCTGCGCCGTTCAAGTCGAATTGATGGCATCAAGCTATCGAGGTGGCGATGGTATTGTTTGGTTGATCTGTTGGTTGTGGTTGGACGATCCTTGTTCAGCCAAGGCGACCCAAGGCGAGGGATTTTCAGTCGTTCGATATTGAATTGATCTGCAAGCGGCCGCGTTGATCCATCAACCAGTCGTTGCGCGTCCCGTCCCAGTCGCTGGAAACCGCAGGTTATGCGACAATAGCTAGGAACGAGGGGATATTATTGTTCCACCCAAGACGGCCTCGAGACAGAAAGCCGCGCTGCAATTTCGTCTGGAATCTGGTTATCGACGAATCCGCGGTCAGTATGCGATGGCTGTCTCCATCTCTCCCAAGCGAAGGTGGTAGACAGACGGTGAAACGGTGTACGCTCCGAGCGACAAGGAATCAGGCAACACAGCTGGAAAGAACACAACGGTTGTTTTCACAGATCAGCCACAGATCGTTCGGCTCGCCTAGCCGGCATCCCATGTACGTGGATCTCGCAGGTACAGGCTTGATACAGAAGACAGCACGATTCGAAATCGGTCGAGTTAGCCTATAACTGTAGTAGCTGCTGTAGTCAGATGGCTAGTCAGATTCCTCGACATACACTCGCGTCCAGGGATCTGACTGGTTTACGTGGCTTGTTCTGCGGCCTGCGGGGACAGCTCCGGAAATCCGCAGAAATTCGTGTTTTCGACGGATCGTCCAGCTGATTGTCCAGCATGCATCTATTGCCTCCTGCTTCGAGGCCAGCTTCGTGCTCAATTCCTTGTGCAGCGACACGGAGATCTAGAATCCTTCACAGACTGAACGGCGTGGCGCAACGTTGTTGTGGGCGTGCGAGCGAGCTTCTCCGAGCTGAGCGGCAGACTCGGGCAGCAGGCCCCGAGCTGCAGGGCATAACAGTTTGTCAATGGCGGGCGGAGTGCCTTGCGTCAGCTAAGTTTACCAGGTTCACCCAGACAGCTACCCAGACTCGAACGCCGCGAATGTGCTGATGACACCTTGGCAATCGCAAATTGGAAAACACCTGGAAGACCCTTCTTCCTTTGCCTTGAAAGCCCTGGCGCCCACGAGTTGGTCAGGAGATTGAGGTACCAGGACACACCGGCCGTCAACGGAGCTATCAGTAGTCGGTCGAGTCGAGAGCGGTCGAGAGGCAGCCGAGAGGGTAAGTGGTGACCAGTTCGCGTCATATTGCTATAGCCAGCAACAGCGACAGCTCCAGCGCCAACTGTCTTTCTTCAATCAGCTGCTCCGCTAGCCATTAGTTCGGCCACTAGCTTGTTCTGCCAGCGTTCTGCCCCAGGTCTCGCTTGCTACTCCTTGCTAGCTTGCTCCAAGGTCCCGTGCGAGACGATGGAATGACGTTAGGCAAATTGATTTATCCGTCACTGATATAGTCCCAGTATGCACCCGTTCGTTTCAGAATTAAAGCGTTATCAGGACCCGCTGCTACGGGCAATTCGTTACGCAAACGACGACGCGACGGCCACAACTAGCCTGGAGAGCTGCCTGGGGCCAATCCCATGCCAGATGAAAAGTCCTCTGGGTGACATCTCAGACCTCCAGCCTAATCTCCGTCATTATTGGTAGGGGTTGGGAAGCTGGTCGGGAGGTGCTTTCCACTGGGCAGCTGTTCTGCTGCTGAACCGTTCGGAGCGACCAGTTGCAGATCCCTGAGGCCCTCTCATGAGCTCATTCGCGGAAAGATATTGCATCTGGATGAAACCCCCTTTTTTACTGCGCCACAGGCAATGGCCAACGGTACAGTCGGGTGAGCGGTTATTTGGCCGAGGAATTGCCCAGTTCCAACGCAGGCGGTATCAAAGAGGGAGGGTGTAATGGAAGCTGTAGTGAACAACAGCTGCAACAGCTCAACAGCAAATGATTTCGAAATGGGTGGCTCGACACTACAGCCACTCACTTGCCACGACGTGGACGCGAAAAGTTTCGCGAGCAGCTCCGACTCCGCAACCCGGACGGACCTTTCTGCGCAAATCTGCCACCAGTGAGCTCTCTTGTGGCAGTAGACAGGTAGTAGTATGTGCGTTCATGATAGACATTGATACAGCCTTGAAAGATCTGAAATACGGACTTTGCCATCTTCATGCATCTCCCTGAATGCCGTACGTAGTGAGATCGACTACAAGATTCACGAAGTACAAGTGTAGATAACGTTTAGTTCAGCTATCGCAAATTGGTGATACTACCAGCTCTCACAGGCTCTAACTAGCCTCTAACTGCGTTCGACAGCAGCTGTACAATCAGCTGTATACAGGAGTACGGCACCTTCCACCAGTGTCTTTAATTATGAGCAAACAGGTCATTCGAGCCGTTCCTTTTTCGGTGCGGAAATCTATCGACGTTGCGGAGACTGTCCAGAGTCACGAAATCGGAACAGGTGACACGGCCGTGAGGTTCCGAAGCTGGTTCGGAGAGCTGCTGGAGCCGTGGGAAAGATATTTAATGCAGTCCCCGCGAGAGATACGTAGGTTCCCGCATAGCTGGCTGAGAGCATCAACTCGGTCATGATGGACATCGAGCAGGAAAGCTGGAGCTAGGTCCCGGCGAATGGACGTCCCTCTTGGCGATGACAGCTTCAGGAGCTGCTCCGGCCATACGGCGGGGATCACTGCGAGCCATCTGAACTCGTGTGGTTATCGTGATACCGTGTCAAACGCCTATCGATGGAGACCCATTACGTATAACAATAATATATCGACCTCGGTGTGAGTCTGATTCTAGCTGTCTGCGGGGACCCTGACCGAGGACGTGAGCTTCTAGGGCTGATTCTAGCTGAGTCTCTTCTGCTGCAACGAAACTAACGTAGTTAATTACGACAGCACGCGATTGCTCGAGATCCCGACCGATTCCCGACCGAAGCATGTGGCGCGACTTCTCGGCTGTTTACTTGAAGGGGGTGGACAGCGAGGACGACAGTAGCGAGCTTCAGCAGCATCGAAAGGATTCTTCAACAGCCGAAGCCAAGCAAGAGCTATCAGTCAAGCGACGATTCGACAATGTACGAATAAAATCGATCGCGACAGCTATCGAGACATACCCGGGGCATCGGCATCGAGTTCGCGAGTTTTTGACCGCCGGCAGCGTGGAAGAGCTGAACAGGGGGCGCCGAAGCGGCTCCGCCGAGATGATTGCTATCGCCAGGCGCCAGGATCGTACCGACCGCCGGACGTCAGGCCGCATGGGGGGTCTTACATAGATGAAGTTCGGTGGGTCATACAGCTGGTTGTACGCGATAGCTCATGCGATCAAGCGTGTGAGATCAAGCCGGCTTTTGCTGTCCGGGAAGCCTTGTCTCGTCTGCCCATCTCTGGTGAACTCGATACTGAATCAGATTCACTCACCGGAGATGATTGCTTTTGCTGTCCCCGAGCTGCGCTCTTGAACACCGAGCGAAGGAGCTACTCGATCCCCATTCATGCAACCATGGAGCAACTTTCGGGGATTGATTAGCGAAGGTGGCAGCATGAGGGCTATTGTTAGTGTAACGTTGTTGCCGAAGCACCGTCAGGAGTAGTACAACATCGCAAGCGGCAGCTACAAGCACGCCGTGCCACATTGAGCAGGAACGTACTGTCATGACGATTAGGACCTGGACTCGGGCCGCACCATCGTGAAATGAGCTGTGGAAGGGGGACCACTTCACACCTTCAACTGAACACTGCGTTGAGAGGATGAGCAGCAACCAAGAATGGGCTAACGCCATGGAAAGAAGCAATGGTCGGACCGCATTCGAATACAACCCTCCTACATATCCACGTCGTCAGGATCGGTCTCTCCCCTCAGATCCAATTTCCTCTTCTTGCTTGGCCCACCACTCTGTCCATCAGCCACAAACTGACTCTTGGTCTTTTGCCTCAGCTTTTCCACTTCCGTCG
Source organism: Naganishia albida (assembly GCA_001599735.1). NCBI lineage: Eukaryota > Fungi > Basidiomycota > Tremellomycetes > Filobasidiales > Filobasidiaceae > Naganishia > Naganishia albida. The sequence goes on along the minus strand of BCHV01000018.1, from coordinate 302,792 downwards.
CGGCAAGGTCACCGTCCGTCTCGGCCCACTCGAGCACGAGATGACGCCCCAGCAAATGCGTGTGCTTGAGCGCATTCATGGCGGCCTCGGCCTCATGCCGGGTCGTAAAGTCGAGAAAGGCGAAGCCTCGACCGGTAGAATTGTGTTTCTTGGGTAGACGACACGATTTCAGGGTTCCGAATGCGCTGCAAAGCGGAGTCAGAAGGCGTACACGAAAGAAGCCATGCCAACGTACCTGAACAGATCACGGATATCCTTCTTGCTTGCCTCGAACGGCACGTTCTTGACAATCATCTTGGTCGTCTTGCTCTTCACCTTGCCTGCAACGGCCTCCGCCTTGCTCTCCTTCACCTCATCTCCGCCATCTCGCATGGCATACTTGAAGTCGAGATCATGGCCGTCCAGCTTGAAACCCTTGAGACCTGCCATTGCTTTCGCCGCAGCGTCTCTCGTTGCAAAGCCAATGAAACCGAAACCCATACTGAGCCGAGGTCCGGAAGGGTTTTTGGGGTCCGGTTTCGTCGACACTCGAGCGAACGAGTAGGATGGTAGAGAGGAAAAGACCGACTGAAGTCGCTCGGTGGTCGTCGTGAACGACAGGTTTTTGACGAACAACGTCGATCCAGCTTCTGTCGGTGCGTCTTCCTCCTTCTCTCCAGAGACAGCCTCTACCCTCTGCCTGACCACATCCGCCTCAGTAACAGGCGCCTTGGCCTCTTGCCGAGCGTCCGGCTTCGCGGCCGAGCGCTCTTCATCGATCAATCCTTCCGGCGCTTTTTCGAGATAGACCACAGCACTTCCTAGCCGTCGATAGTTTACCGCCTTGAACGCCCGCGAAGCGTCGTCTTCGTTTTCGTATTCCACCACAGCGAGCGTGCCGGCAGGCGGCAACAACAACCGCCGGATCGGTCCATGAGGCTCGAACAACCCGTTCAAAAGGGTGACATCGGTGCCGTAAGGGATATTTTTGACGAGCAACATCGTCCGCGAGCGCGGCGTTCTCTTTGTTTTTCCCTGCGCGTCCGTCGTCTCCGTCAAACGGTCCAAAATGACACCATGCTCTTCGAAATACGCCTTGGTCTCCGTGATCACCGATGTTTCCGCCAGGGCGAGCTTGACGGCCGATCCGACACCAGCCAGCTTGGCATCGTCTTCCGTGGCGCGGAGTGTGGAATCTGCGTTCAGGATGTCGGCCTTCGAGATGCCCATTCGTGCGGCGACCGAGGAAGCAACAGCGTCACTCTGCCAACCGAATCAGCCAAGATCCCGGACTTGCCCCGCGAGAACTCACGTTCATATACAGCGTCGCCCAATTCAACCCCTTTCCACTCTGCTCCTTCCGCTTCTTATCGATATCGGCCTTGACGTTCCGCTCCGTATCCTTGCCCATCACCTTACCATTAATCACCGCGTCCCCTTCAACGGGGTGCGAGCCATGCTTCGGTCTGCCCGGCAAGATATGCACCAATCGACCCATCAACGTCCGTCCGTCCATCTCCCGCCACGCAGTGACCGCCGCCTGGGGGTCCTTGTATTGCACGAATGCGGTCCCCAGTGGCTGCTTGGTCGCTTGGGAGACGGGCACGTGGACCTCGTCGAGCGTTCCGTGAGCGCTGAATGCGGCGGAAATGTCTTCTGGTGTGATCAGGAAGGATAGATTGCGGATGAAGAGACGACCGGTGGCGAGGATTTGTTGTTCCTCGGACGAGACGGATGGCTTCGATACGTCCGCTGACTGGACCTCACCCTCTGGCACCTCGCCATCCACCGCTTTCCCGGCAGCTTGCGCCTGTCGTCTCTTCAACCACTCGGCATCATCCAACTCCTCGGCGACGTCCACGATACCCGCCACACCGCTCTCATCTTTCACGGGCGCCGCCGCCGCTGTTGTCGGCTCGAGTTGACTGGGATCCGTGACGTCCTTGTTTTTCATGACGTTCATGAATTCTTCGAGGCGTTCGTCTTTTGCTGTGGGTGCCGCGGCGGCGTCCGCCGCGGGGGAAGGGGCGCGCGGTTGGGCACGAGAGGCATGTTTTGGTCCAAGGGCCTGTGAGGAGAATGGCCAAATGATCAACGAAAGATAGAGGCATTGCGAATGGTAACGTGTCAAAGAGATCCACCTTGACTCCTTGACATGCCGTTTCGCAGTTCCAAGACTCACCTCATCCCTAACCTCCTCCACCCTGACCTTACTCCCTCCCAAATAAGCCCCATCCCACCATTCCCTGACTTTCCTCGCCTCTTCCGCAGTTTTATATCCAACAAACGCAAACCTCCGCTTCGCAACGACCTTGACGTCGGTGATCGTGCATCCCTTGAGTTGTTCTGGTGATTCTAGGTTTTCCCGGAGGGAGACGGGTGTAGTTGATGGCGCGAGGTTTCGGATGATGAGTCGAGATGACCTGTAAGAGTTCAGCCTTCCATCCAGCTAAGGCCGGTTCGGGACTCACATGATGATTGGGTTGCCACTGAGCCTTCCTCTTCCTGTTCAGTCGAGATGAATTATCGTATACCCTCCAGATAGGTTTCACACGTGACTACCAAAATTATGATTTGGATCCGCGCGACCTCACCTTCACTCCGCTCGCCCATATCGCAGACGCAAATCTCATTGCAGCCACATAACACACACTCCGCAACACACTTACAATGGTCAAGTCGCGCATCATCTCCAAGAAGCAATCCAAAAAACAACGCCCTGCCGCCTCGACGTCCAAACGGGCCGAAGAGACCCTCGAACAGGCCTTGGCACGGGCGCACGGACTGATCGCGCGTCAGGAATGGGAACAGGCCGTTCAGGTGTTGGAGGGTGTTTTGGAAAGGGATGCCGAGGGAGAGGCGAGGGAGCTGCTGGGTGTTGTGCTTTGTGAGCAGGGAGAAGTGGAGAAGGGACGGGAGGTGAGTCGCGGTGTTTTTTGGTGTATCGGTGACGAGAGGGAGCGCGGCATTGTTTGAAAGGAACGAGATCGCGAGATTGGTCGCTGGAGTGCCACGGAAATCTGAAGGAAAAATAGTACGATTCGAAGCGGAAGATATGAGCAGTGCTGCGTGTATACCATGCCAAGAGCGTCCCCGGGATGGCGATTGTCCGTCAGGAATGCATTGATGGAGCTATCGCGTGCTCTTCCCTTCTCACTTATGCCCCGGCAAATCAACTGACGCCTCTCATACAGCACCTCCTCCAACTCCTTGCCCTCTACCCAACCCGTCCATCACCAACACCACACCTCTACCTCGCCCAGACGGCGCCAACACCACGCGACGCGCTCACGTCCTACGAAGCGGCATTGACGATCCTTCAACGGCGGCTCGAGGCGCTTCAGCGTGGTGAGATACCTGCTGAAGAGGAGACAGAGGAAGAGGTAAAGAAGGAGTGCGTAATGGTTTTCGTTGCCATGGTGGAAATCTGGATGAGCGATCTCTGGTACGTCCCCTTCCCTCGAGCCTCTGATACCTGTTCATCCTTTATCTCTCCCACAGCTTCGAACCGGATGCCCCCGCGCAATGCAACGCCCTCATCACGCGCGCCCTTCAACTATCGCCCGAGGATCCCGACGCCCTACTCACCCTCGCTTCGATCCGCATGTCCGAATCCCGTCCGGCGGAAGCCAAAGACATCGTCGTCGCCGTTGCCGATCGGGTCGCGCGGATCGCCGAACACCTCGAGGCCAAGGACGAAGCTGAACTAGCGGGCGCTGTGCCGATCGATACGGAACGTGATCTCGAGTTACCGCCGATACAGACGCGGAGCTTGCTTGCGCGGCTGTTGCTGGAGCACGAGGAGTACGCTCGTGCGTTGCGCATGGTGGAGACAATTAGGAGTGAAGACGATGAGGATGTCGAGGGGTGTTATTTGGAAGGCTGGGGATGGTATTGTCGTGCCAAGGCCATGGAGGAGGCCGAGGCTGCCGGGGCAAAGCCCAGCGGTGAAGAAGGGGGTCTCACGGTCGAAGAATGCCATGTCGAGGCGTTGAGCGCGCTGCTCGAGTGTCAGTCGGTACGTCGATTCCGTACTCAGTATGAGCATGGGCTAACGCGCTCCGCTAGCTACACGCACAACAGGATCATCCGGACGAGGGCATTCTCGCGCACGCCAACGAGCTTGTCGCCGAGCTCGAGGCCAAGGGGGTGCGGGTCGAGGTAGAGGATGAAGAAGGCGACGATGTCGAGATGCAGTAAACTAGAGTTGTACACGGGCATACCACACCATAGATACAAAACTGATACAATAAAACGCGGTTAGCGCGGAATCAAAATCCAGTGGCTGCTCCCCGATCTGTCATCCCACCATATGAAGCGTCTTTGTCACTTCGTTTGGTATTTCTTCGCCGCTCTACTCAAAGTCATCCGCCACACATCACCATGGGTCTCTCCCTGTCCCGTCTATACTCGTCGCTCAGCTCACTGGCATCATGGGGGAAGGAGAAGGAAGTGCGGATCTTGATGGTCGGATTGGATAGTGCCGGAAAGGTGAGTTTGGCCAAGCGTTGAGGTAGAGAGACGAATTCAGTCGTCTCAGGAGCGGAGGGTCGTGATGATGGTGGTGGCGGTGGTGCAATTGTGCAGGGAACTACTGATCGAGTGGGAATGAGGGTTCAGAGGCTATAGGCGTCCGAATGGAGGAAGTCCCATCTCGAGAAGCGTCTCGGCAGCGGGATCATCGTAAACCTGATGTGTCCTCGAGAGGATCAGGCCTGTTACAGCACTTACGGGTGTCATCAGGACGAGGAGGAACGGTTCGGAATGACCCCGGCGGAAAGGATCAGAGGCTGTACAAGGGTTCCACGGAAGAGTCCCACAGCGAAACAGCATCGAGCAACGTCAAGCTGTAAGGGCAAAGCAAAGCACGGGCACGGGCTCAAAGGAGGTAGAAGGAGATCCGTCCAACGGCAGACCGCGGAAGGGCAAGATCACAACCGCTCAGCTTCGTCAAGCGGGATACGGAATACGGATCCCCCACTTACAAGAGGAACTGATCGCTGGCCATTCTTCTTTCTTGTTCCGCTTCGGTACAACAGACAACGATTCTCTACCGTTTACAGGTCAGTCGTTCTACAAAATCCAGTGCCGATGGTGCCTGCGGCAGCCTTCCCCGAGAAACGCGACGCTCAAGCCTTTTCTTCTTGTTTCTTTGATCGGAATAACAGATAGGGGAAGTGGTGTCAACGATACCAAGTACGTATGTTTTCGTCCTTTAGCAGGACAACGCTTATCGCATGTCTTGCGGTTCCACAGCGATCGGATTCAATGTGGAAACAGTGTCGTACAAGAATATCAATTTCCAGGTGTGGGATCTTGGAGGTAAGTGTAGCTCCCGTGAAGTTGGGACTTGTGCTGATAATGGCGGCTCGCTAGGTCAATCCAGTATCCGGTGAGCCAGGACGACTCAAGGGCTCACGCCTTCGTGCGGGAATCTCACTCTTAGGGTTTGCGCAGGCCGTATTGGAGATGCTACTATGCTAACACACAAGTAAGCCGTCACCAACCCAAACATCGAATCTTCCCCGTCTGACCGGTTCTCTACAGGCAATCATCTACGTGATTGACTCATCCGATGTGGCGAGGCTTCCAACATCAAGATCAGAGCTCTTGACCATGCTGAGCGAAGACGAGTTGAAGCACGTTCCCGTTCTGGTATTCGCCAACAAACAGGTACGTTCCCGTCCTCAACCCCGGCCATCATTAAACCAGATTTCTCTTCTCCTCCGTCAAACAGGACGTCCAGGGTGCCCTCTCGCCGGCCGAGATCTCGGACAAGCTCGGTCTCGCAGGTGGTGAAAAGGGCCGAGAATGGTCCGTCAGAGGAAGTTGCGCGATCAAGGGCGAAGGGCTCGAGGAAGGGCTCGATTGGCTGGTAAATACGATACAAAAGTAGAGTTGGCTTGTCTGGAGCGAACCTGTGCGTCTCGGCGAATCTGGATTCACCTTCCCGGCAACTTCGCGGATGTCAGACCCGTCGCATGCGGGAGCGGCTGTTCATCGATGTCGTTTTGGAACGCTCGGCCTGGAACGAAAGGTTGTCAGGAGGCAACATGTCGATGTAATCCACGGGTCACGCAGGTAACGCAGTGGGGACCAGCTGAGAGATGACATGTACAAATATAATCGCTATGGCACAGAATTGCCGAGGTAGAGTCGACAGGGCAGTCGGCGGGATCATGGACTGAAAGAGGGACTGCCATAAGCCTCTGATATCGCCGAGGAATCTGTCATACCTCTTCACGTTCATTTTGAAAAAGTTGTGAGCATGTGCGACTTTCGGCGATAGTTCACAGTCCGTTTTGCAGCAAAGTCATATAGTACACGGTACAAGTGCTTTATCGTCCCGCCGTTGCTCAACTTCTAGCTAGATTGTTCTGCGCGATTCTTGTCCCAGAAGTCCTTTGCCGCCGCCTCCAGGAGAACGACAAAGGACTGCCCTTCCGCACTGCTTTCCCTCCACTTTCTCTCATCGACGATATCGCATACCTTGTCCAAGCGACCATCAGGTCTGATGTGCTTGTACACCGCTTCTCTAGCTCGTTCAGCAAATGGTATCAAGTCGTAGGCGATGTCGAGTTGCGCGAGTCGGCTTGAGGTTGTACATGAACGCAAAAGGTGCGAAGGAGGGGGAATCAGTGGACGCGTATCAACGGTCGAACTCTGTTGTTCGAAGTAGCGGGCGACTTACTAGGCCGAATAAGCCAACAGCGCGGTCCCGCACGATTCGCCTTGGAAGTCCGGTTCATCGATATATTCCCGAATCATGCCATGGCCATCCTATGGAACGGATACCAGAAGTAAACCTTGTATAAGTGCCGCAGTCTGTATAGTCTGTAGTCACAAGTCTTGCGGATGCGTACGACGTGCTTGGAGGCCACTTGAACTATCTCTTGCGCCCCTGTCGCCAAATCTGCCATCTGCGACTGAAGCTCCTGTCGGGCCGCTTCGCCTACCTTCCGCATCGTAGCAATTACCCTTAGCATACCGGCGGCAGCCCAACCATTGCCTGAGAACTTCATCGGTCGGTACAGCGAACTCCACCCGCGGAGACAGTACGTACTTGTTGCCCAAGGCCATGGGTCGATCTTGTCGGGACCCAAAACGATGTGCTTCCACAAACTGTCACTCCTCCGCAGGTATTGCCGGTACAATCTGCATTGTTCGTATGCCGCATCAAAGTATCTAGCTTGCTCCTTCGCACTTGAAGATACCAAGCCCTTGAATGCCTGCCCTGCGGCGGTCAGCTGTGACTATGCAGAAATAAGGTTCTTTAAGACCCACGAAGAAAGGGGGAACCATATACACAAAGTCGGCCCACAGTGAAAGATGGCTGAGTCGATGTGAAATGGCGCCGTCTTTGCTCTGCAGAACGGAAAGAGTCAGTAGGCCCTCATTCTCTTGTGTAGGCAGAGATGGACATACGCGACAAGCATCGTTTTCCAAGAACGAGGCTTCCAATTCGGCGGCCTCGAGCATACCGACGCCGTTTATCCTTGTCATCTGTTCCTCGGCCTTCCGTCCTGCCTTGACATCTTCTTTCTCCGCAATTCCATAAAGTAAGCAGGCGATTCCCAGGCTGGCTGGATCGCCGGCGGCATCATCACGACACAGGACCTTGCCCTTTCCCGCTGGAAACTCTTCGGTAGTGGGCCTTGTCTCGAGAACGTGCAATGCCGTGTTCAGGAGATGAGGTGGAAGCGATCCCAGCGAGGTCGGAAACTCGAAGACCTGGCGGGAAGCGAAGGGAGTCAGGTGTGAATCATCGAGCTCGAGCCGGGCTTGTAAAAGGGTACCTTCACGACGTGCAGGAATGAGCCGTGTCCCGTTTGAGGATAGCTGGATGCTTACTGATCTCCCAGCTAAAAGAATCAAAATGCGAACCGAGTCAGTTTTGGGATGATGCTTGGTTTGTCGACCTACCTGCCCCTCGACAACGTTATTCCCTGTTGTATGACTTTGTCCACGACCTCCCTTTCGAGCAGTGGCAGAGAAGTCTGATGCATAGCAATGGGCGATCTCCTGATGCGATGTCGACGATCTCGGGAAAAGCGATGTCGTCCGACTTGAACGCAAGCTACCTCCGACGACTGTTGACTGTGCAACACAGGTTCGCTCTCGTTTCAGTGATACAAAAGCAAGGCTGAAACGCGAGGATGATACATTAAGCGTAAGGCTGATTGATCAAAGGATAGATGACTTCGACGGACCTTGGCATCACCTTGGGTCATTCTTCAGAATGCCTTCGTCGAGCTCTTCATGATAGCGCTGCCTCTCAAAACAGCGATGACGTCAACCTCAATTAAGCTGGTCGTCGTCTTTGCTTCGGAAGTCGTCCACGAAGCTGCTCTTCTCTATAATTCTATAGTTGCTGTATAGCTGTTCTGAGCACTATAGCTCTGTTTGTTGACACTCGTCTGGCCATCCTTGACCGGCTGACCGGCGAGTGGGTGAATCGTAAAGATCTGGCCGTTGTCACCCTGCGAGCCGAGACAGAGCCGGTCAAATATAGTCGCCGTACTAGCAAGCTACAGACGGGTTCTACGTTGTTGTAGCCAGCTTTGTAGCCAGAAGCTCGCCGGACGATAGGCCGAGCTCGTGCGCGTGCGTGGCCCGATAGAGCTCCGTCGCCGAAGGCTGTCCGAGCGTTCCTCATGCCTCGACAGCTGTTTCGATGTGCGGTCGCCGTGACAGCCGTTGATAGTACGGCGTAGCGATTATATCGTTGCCGACTTGTAGCATCCTGTACTTGTAACCTAGGTTTACAAAGAGGAAGCATTGTCGTTGACCTCCACCTATTCCTGCTCTTCCCAGCATACAGCTCAAGGCCTGGACCGCTTTTGGAATCGTGCGGAGACATCGCATTCCGACGAAGAAGACGAGATCGAAGATGCAAGAAGGAAGATGGCTGCGTAAGCATCTTATCTATCAGCTGACTGGCCCTCCGAATACTAGCGGGCCAAGGGCGGACCCTGCCGGGACCGGGACTCGCTTCTGCAGAAAAAGTTCAGCCAAACCGCTCGTGTCTTGGATTAATCTAGCAATCTCGCCATGTTTTTCGAAACGACGGCATCTTCAACTGCGACTGGCATTCCACGGCAACACTCGTCAGCTCCTTCGTCATTCTTGCTATGATAACAGTGGTCAAGATTTGCTGATGCATGCGTGTATTCGTAAGCACCTTCACCTCTGTCACCCCGCAGTTCTGCTGAATGCAGCCCGATCAAGGGCCCGGGTTATGAGCGCAGAAGCCATCATAGCTCAACAACAAACCGTACCTCACTCTAGCGTATCAAGGCCGCGAACCACGTCACAAAGTCCAGGATGCGGCTTGTCCCGCGCCGGAGGGCATACGGAGCCGCACTTCGGACCTCAGGTTTGCCCTGACGGTTACCAAGATATACAAGAACAGACGTGAATGCAGCGGACGTTGCGCAACTGCGCAGACTCCTCGCCTTGACGTCCGACAACTCAGATAAAGGAAGACCAAAGGAGGGCGAACTGCCATTGCGTCGACAGTTTGGAAACGCATCACGGAGTGATTGCTAAGCACCTCTATCGCAATTGTGTGAGTGATGACAGAGGCCAGATTCACGCTCAAGGCGACTGACGCTGATTCCTTGCCGACTCATTCTTATTTCACAACCGGCCACATTTTTCAGAACTATCGAAGCGACATCGACACGCATCGTCCGAATCTCAAGCGATCGGATTTGTATTGGACAAAGTCAATCGTGAGTCGTTGGAAGTCCAGATCACCCACCTCGGGCTCAGCATATCCCGACAGTCGCATTTGCCGCCATGAGGTCAGGCACTTCAATCGGAAACTCGCTCTCGCGCATCATCGTCTCGGTCCTTCTGACCTGCCCGACATTGATCGACCACTCTTACGACTCCGCCAATACAGGATTCGCGCTCGCTCTGCCAACGACCGCGGTTGGAGACCTCAAACACGGGTTGCCAGATCTACGGGTTGAACTCCCGGCTTCTGAGCGATGGTTAAAGCGGAGTGTACATAGACGTCACGGGGACGATGACGACGAGGAGGAGGAAGAGGGCCACGAAGGGATGGACATGTCCGCCGTCAAGCCACCGGATCCCACTTTCAGCTCAGAGTCGGCCTCGCCAACAGGTACCCCCGACGAACTTCATGCAGGACAAGAAGACAAGCACATCGTACACCAACATTCGGCGGCTGTCCAAGAGGAATCTCCAGCGACATCAGGGAAGGAAGGGCAAGATGCCCATTCGCATTCGGAACATGCAGACACCGCAAATCATGGGCACGCTCATCACTCCGCCAACTGGGTTCCACTCACGGAATTCAACGAAACCGACGTTCTGGTCAAGCACGGTCCCGCGCCGCTATCTTTTCTCTATTACGACCTCGTTCTCAACACCTCAGAAACGCTGGACTTTCGTCGAACGGGCTTGTCGGCCTACGGAAACGCAACCACCGAAATGTCTACGCTGCAATCCGAAGAGCTCGTAGCATGGCAGCGTGAGCAGTATACGCATGGCGCCGGATCACTGGAAGAAAGTCGGGTCATGGGCGGCGATGGACGATCGCATCCTGGCCTGATGGCTTTGCACATAACCTCGTTCGCGTTGGCCTACTTCGCCGTTCTCCCAATCGTACTCGCCTTGCGAGCCGCAAAATACACCTCGGTCGCATATGGCGTCTGCAAAGTCGTGTTTGGCGTCCTCGTTTTCGTCGGTTGGATCTCGGGCGTTTGGTACAAGGCCGCGACTCCAGATCTTTACGTGGGGCACAAGCATAATGTCGCAGGGAACCTGTTGCTGCTGGCGACTGTGGCCATCGGTGCCATCGACCTTCTGGCAGTCGGAAGGAGGATCTACCGATTCGCCACGAACGACCAGATCGACGTCAAAGCGTTTATCGACATCGTTCTGCGGGGTCAAGGGGAGAAATCCAAGATTATGGAAGAATACGAAACTATCGCTCTGGCCAATCAAATGGAGCTTGACGAAGTCGACGAATCCAACTTGTCGATGCAGATGCAATCTTCCGCACAGCACCAACGACATGAACGGCGAAACTCGGTCATCTTTACCGCTCCGTGGGCAAACAGGGCCGACGGAGACCATGCCAATAGACGATCCTCTGGTTCCTCCGAAGCTTCCACCCTGCATGACTCACCGGTTGCCAGCTCGCCTCACGAGATGGACAAGCCGTTCCCGTTCCCAACCCGAGGCATGTCGACCACTTCCTCGGGATCCGGTCAACCATTCCAACGCCCCACAATGATCGACATCCCGGAGCATATCGACGCCAGGCCTGAACGGCGTCCTAGGACGACCAACGAGAAGATCGCTCGCGTCGGCACGTACCTGATGCATTTCCTCAGCCGAGGATTGGTCATCTGGGCGTACATCGTCACCATCATGGGGATCGTGGTTTACACAGGAATGGGACGAAAATGGTTCCTGCCGAGTCTGTTGGCGCACTTGATCAAGGGCAGCATTTTCTTCTGGTACGGTATCCTCACCTTCGGTCGATACTTGGGCGCGTTCGCGGAATACGGATGGGCATGGAATGCTCGTCCGCCACACAAACGTCACTCCAGCTTGCCGTCGGCGGAAATGATCGAATCATTCGTCATTTTCTTCTATGGTATTACCAATACATGGATGGAACGTATCGGTGCCGCTCCTGGAAGTCCGTATACGATCAAGCAAGTGCAGCATATCAGTATCGCGGTGATGTTCTGGTTCGGTGGTCTTAGTGGGATGGGACTGGAGAGCAAGGTCATTCGAAGGGTGCTAGCCTCTAGCGCCGTTCGGGGAAAGGACGGCAAGACTGTCAAGGAGCCCAAGAGCTATAGCTTTAGCTTCAACCCTTTCCCGGCTCTGGTCATCGGTATTGTGAGTGATTCATCCTGTCCTGTACGATAGCGATGCTGACTTTGTATCACAGCTCGGTATCGCCATGTCTGCTCACAAGCAGGACTACGTCTTCCAAGTCACCATTCACGAACTCTGGGGCTATTGCCTGGCTGGCTTCTCCCTATTCCGACTGTTGACCTACTTCTTCCTCTGGGTTTCGCCGCCGTCCGATTCGGTCATGCCATCTCGACCCCCGACCGAAGGCCTAGCGGCCTTCTGCCTTGCCTGCGGCGGAGTATTGTTCTTCTTGAGTGATGAAGAAATTGCCTACGCTGCCATGCGACATGCCTACGATGATGGTTTCGCCTTCCTGTGTTGGGTGAGTTTATGGATTATAATTGTCAGGCGCAATCGAAGCTGATCAACCGTTATCTGCAGACTGTGGCGCTGGTGTGCTTCATCTTCACTTGGGCCCTCGTCGTCATGGCCGTCAAAGGTTGGGCTGTCGAGCGAAAGGCTCAACAGCAGAGGGCGCGAGAGACTGCGCCAGAATCTCTGTCAATCTAGCTTGCACTATAGCGTCACCACAGAATGGATGAGTGGTGAAAGAAAGCATCAACGGCGACTTCCCTATAATACTCGCCTGTCTATCATATAATGGCATTGCATTAAATTCCTCTCGTAACACCTGCACGCTGAACTCGGATCATGAATGTCTGCGTGGGAGTCCACGTCTCCAGTACGTCGTCCTTCGGCCCTTTGAGCAAGGATTCGAATGCTTCGCGTGTATTGCAGCAGCTAGGCACGTTGTCGCGCGGATACACTAGCGCCGGCAACGAGGCTTTCTGTAGGGTCTTGTACTGGTTCTGCTTTCCAAGACCTTCGCCATTTGCGACGACATGCCAACCAGGAATTCCGTGACCAACCCTACATCGGTAGCTCCTTCATCGCAACCTCAACTTGCTTCAACATCGCAGAGCGCAGATGAACCGACCGCCCCGCGCACGGCGGAAAGCTCACACCTCACGGCACAACTCAACAAACAAAGCAGGCACAAGTCGAAGCGACTAATGCCCACGCTAGGCACCAATTATGCTGACCGGAGCAAGTGACTCAGCTTGTTGCTCCTCTTGTGAACAAGGTGGAACATAGAGTGGAATCAGCTGTGGATTCTCCAGGATGGCCACGATGTGATTCACTATTCGTCACTATGGAGCACCGACCGTCGGCTATTCGTGTTGTTTTGTTTTTCGTCCGTTGTCTCGAGTTTGCTGTGTCGCTGCATCGATGACTTTGGGTAGGACTGAGTTAGCTGTCAGATATATATACATCGCAAGGCTGATCTTCTCTCATCTTTATAGCCTGGCTCACCGGTAGCGCCATTCAAGCAATACGACAGTCCAGTAAGAGACGACCTCGCCTCCACAGTCCACCTCCGAAACCTTGTAGTATGACTTCGAGCTCTTCCACCGACCGCGCTTCTCTTCTGACATATCTCGTATTCGCCTTTGTTGCGATATCTTCGTTCACCTCGACTACAGCCCTCCCAACGTACGAACCTGAGACTAAGCTTTCAGCCTCTTCGGTCCAACCTCTCGACATCCCGGCTGATGATGGAGATTATACATGGATGAGCTACACGGAGAAGATGGCCCTGGGCGTGTTTGGAAGGATTCCAGGCCTGGAAGGTGAGCACCTTGATACTCTGATGTGGGCGATGCTGACAAAGGTGATCATCGTTCTTGCCCTGTGACCCCTTCCTCGCGATGCGGCGATCTTGCGTCTCCGTTTCCGGCGCTTCCCTCTTGCTGTGCGACCATCGTCTGCCATCCATCTTCAGCTCTTCGACGTTCAATGGTCCCGACCCCTTCCCCTACTGGAACTTATATCTATGAATTCTACGGGTGCTTCGGCCAAGGATGTAAGTGCTGTTTCAGACGACACGAGAATTTATGGCTCATTCCGTGTATTCTGCTCAGTCTGCAACACCACATGTAGTGCCTACCCTACCACCGATGTTGAGAAGGGAGAAGAGCTCTGCAGCCAGAAGCAAGCTAGTTATCAGAGGAACGTTATGATCTTCGGTGAGTATCTTCCTCAATGCCGCCTTAAGTGCCTTTCGCTGATATCATCTTTGTACGTCAGATAACCACACAGAATGCTTGAACGGCGCCAATGTCCCCTTGTCTTGTAGCACCATGGGTGCATACCCCTTCTATCACTACGTCCGAGTCGCCTAACCGCCTGGGCAGTCACGGATATCTTGAACTTCGACAACCCAAGACCGGCTGTCGTTGGCCGTACGACCCTTCACGATACACGAGCGCTGCTCGAAGATATAACGAATATAGAATTTCACGTCTGGCAGTTATTACTGTGTAAAGTGAAATCTCCCGACGAGAATGCGAACATGAAAGACCCTGAACTGTGACCCCTATTCCGCCGGGATCGCTTTCCAGCGCAAACACAGCGATGAATTTGAAAGAGCCATTGGAAGGACCACCAAGAGGCGGACATGTTAACCAGCAAGCCTAGGAGAAGCCGATGCCAGCGAGTGACGCCAAATACTTGCCCAGATCGTAGCCAGCTTCGTGAAAGCCGTATTGAATTGCCATGACGTCAATCAAACGGATGTGGGCCGCAAAAAGTTGTCGGCCTCGGGATCTTCGTGTTTCGGAAATCTTTGTCTCACTTTCTCCCCTATCGCGAAAGAAGCGCATGCTCCTGTCAGCTCTCCTATTCAGGTCTCCTATCCAGGTTGAACAGCTGACTGAACGCTGCTTCTGGTCCCAACCCGTGCATTGACTTGATTGATCGTTCATCCAAGCTGTTCTACGAATGTCAGGCAACAGTACTGATCATGGTCAGCTTTGTGTACCGACAACGCTACAAACGGCTGGGATCTTGTAACCAGAGCATTTCACGTACCCGCAGGGAGAGCGGCTGTTCTTCTATAGCCATGTATGGTATAGCGAATTTATGGCGAGCTGTATAGCAGGTGATAGCATCTTCGCAGTCGACCCCTTTCGCCCTTCGTACGTCGAGCTTCCACAGATCCCTCTAGTCCCGAGTGAACCGATGGGCAGCCGATGTCGGTATGTAACCTCGCGACGGCGGGGGTTTGGCTTCAACAGATGCCTCGACGACGGCTGAATAGCTCATGCAATCACCCCGCTTGCCTTTCTTCTACCGCCACCGGTCCTCCTGCGTCGGTTCTTGCCAGGACTGGACCTGCTGCTTTCTAGCCTGGCAGCTAGTGGCAAAAACGACTATTTGCGAATATTGGTTTACTGTAATACAGCTCCCGAAGGTGTATCCGCGACATGCGCAGCCGCTGCAAATTCGCAGGGAGCGGCGGAAGGAGACCATCGATCGTCTTCGCTGAATACCACAATCCCGCATTCGGTATATCGATGGAGCATGCACTTGCTCGTGGAGTGCATGTCGCGGCTGTTGCTAGCTCGCTCCGTAGAAATAAAGGCGAGGCGAATGGGCCACTTTGCAACGGCTTTCGAGGTACTCTGTCTCTTCCGCTACTATCAGACGCAGATCAGGGAGGCATTTGCAAGTGGAACGACCTTGACGCCTGGCATTCTCAGATACAAGTCCGCCTCCCGACGCTTGTTGCCACTTCTCGCTGTTGCAGGTTGTCTTCAGTGCAACGCCATTCTCGTCGACGACGACCCCGAAGGATAACACGATCCAGTACGATCTCTCATTCACGCCCAAGCTGCCCGATATCGAGCTACTTTGGCCATTCGGAGGATCGGGGAACCTACTTTGTTCGTAAGTCCAGGCGTCCCTGGACATCACTCAAGGCCAACGTACCAGTAGTCATATCTCTAGCGGGATTTCCGGTGAAAAGGGTAAGTCACCTCGCGTTTCAAATTCTCCGAGCCATCCTTGTTTCACAAGTGAATCTTGGTGCGACTCGTGTCATATACCGTTGAGGGCCACTCGATGGCGAAACGAGCACGGCCGGATCGTTTGGATATCGGCCAATAGCATATTCTCTTCCTCAAGGTCCGTTGCTGATCTGCCTGTCCACCTTACAGCTATCGTGGCGAGAATCCGCTTCGTGTCCATAATACCAGTATGCCTCAGTCATCCAACGGGAACGTCCTCACCCTCACTCTCGGCTCACCGTCGCTCAGTAATTCAAGTCAACCGTCTGCAATATCACCTCGGATCGCCGCAGGTTCTTTACCGATGAGTCCTTCTACAAGCCAGCAGTCAACGCCCAGCATGGCGAAACGCAGCTTGAGTATCAAGCGGAAACCGGTGCCGGCGTATCTTGACAATGACATCTCCCTCAATGGACATTCACCACACGAGGGCCATAAGGGTACTTACGTCTTATCAGTCGACCAGCCGATCGGAGACGAAGAGGTCTTAAAGAGCCCAGTTCTCGTTGGCTCTGAACACGCCCACGAAGATGGCGTGTCTCCACCTACACCATTCAACGGGTTCGTGAGGAATTCGCCTCACCTTTCGATCTCTTCGACACTCAGCAGTCCGGTCCTCCCGACACGGCAGTCGCAAGACGAGGGAACTCGCCTTGCAGGGGGACAACCACTGGCGGCCAATTACATCATCCTGAACGCAGTCGTCAGTCCAGGGAATGAACAAAGCAAAGAGCCTGTCATGGATCAGATGCGACGCGAATCTGAAGCTTCAATGTCATCGTCGATATCCAGTGGGAACTCGGACTTTGCACAACCGATCGGATCGAGGCCCCCTTCTGCCGCTCGAAACACTCTTTTGGGTCGTTCGTTGTACAACCTGAATAGCCCGGAAGCCAACAACTTGTCGACAAATCAGCTCTTTACTATCCCGCCGCAGGAGGATTCTAGAACTAACTCGAGACTTTCAATGTTACATCCTGGCTCCTCGGAAAGGTCATCGCCGCGAGCCCTTGAGAGGCGCACTTCTGCAGACAAGCCGTTGAAACGACAGGTATCTGCTTTAAGGAGCACCCATTCGGATGGCGCTGCCGAAGAGAGTCGCGGACATCCCGAAGTTCTCGCCGGTTTGGGCATCCGTGGGGCAGATCTCACTCCTACCGAAACCTTAGAGGAACGATCCCAGTCGAGGCACGAGTCATCCGACGACAGTGGAGACATACGCATTACCCAAAGCCGCCTGAATCGCTCTTTGCCCTCTCTCCCGGTCAATCGCACCCAAAGCAACCTCGCCTCTGTCGCAATGACTCGCGAAAAGGGCATTTTCCGGAGAAAGCAGGTCAAGGTGGATCAAGACTTTTCAGAAAGTGCGGTACCGACGCCGATGCGACTCTGGGAGGCAAGTCAATGTCATCTGGTCGATGAAACAGGCAGGAAGCGGCGGTTTGGAGACTTCTGGGATACATATGCGGTCCAGCACGAAGAGGATTCAGATAAAGCGAGCGCACGGAAACCGGGTGCGCGATCTTCCGCCAGTAATCTTGTCGTTCATCAGCATCATCGGCAGACGCATGCGTCGCACCTCACGGATTCCCGACCGTCCGTCGAGGGCGCGCCAGGGATTGTCCGCGAGAAAGCAGAGTCTGCTCACAGTGGCAGGCATGCTGTTGAACCCAAGATCGGCGGGGAAGAGTACATCATACAAGGCCGAAGGACGGCGGTGTTCTGGATAAGACACTTTTGGTGTGGTCAATGTACGTCTTACAATCGATCGCTGATCATGCCGCTGACCGTGCATTACAGGTCAAGATTATACCCTTGCCTCTCTGGGTCTTTTAGACGCCGAAGCGATCCACAAAGCCGGTCTTAACGTCATCGTGTAAGCCGCCTCCTCGACAATACGTACCAACAATTATCTAAAGCTGATACTCGCTCGCAGGATCTCAAATGGTTCATGGAAAATCATCAAACGCTACCGTGGTACGTCCCCCGCCCCCTCTGGATACTCCTACTGCTGACTGGTCTCCCGTCGCAGAACTCTTCAAGTGCCCATTCCCGATTTACGTCGATGCCTCGCGGCGCCTGTACCGACTCATGGGCATGACCAAGATGAGCAACGATTTCGGACCATTCGCACTGAAGGATAGGGCGGCGTATCATCAGCATGCGGTGCCGCGGCAGGTGGTGGGCGCGATTGGGGTGAGTTTCTCGCTTTCTCTCCCGCTTATTCGGCATGGATGCGTGCTGATCTGTCGGACTGGGAGTAGAAAGCGCTCTTCCATCTGCCGCTTGCGAACCCGGGTACCTTGACCCAGCTCGGAGGAGAATTCATCATTGGCCCAGGCCTGAAATGCGACTTTGCCCACCGAATGACGAACACGAGTAGTACGTCTCCCTCTCCGCGCACACGAGCTTCACTTACCTTCCGGACAGACCATATGGAAGCGTACGACGTCCTCCGCCTCGCGGGAGTTCAGGCGTGTATGAAGTCGGATGTGGAGCAGGCGCAGATCGCTCAGGAGGAGTTGAAACAGTTGAATGCGTTGCAGGCTGAAGAAGAGGCGTGGCGTGAGAGCCGGACGAGCGAGTTGGATCGCATCAAGCGACGGAAAGACGCGCGTCGGGGTGTCGCTGTGAATGGTGGGGATGTGGATGTGATTGAGCAGGAGGATCCAGGGGATGATGAGTTGAGCCCTGAGGAGAGGCGGGCGAGGTTTGAGGAGTTTAGAAAGCGAACCGGGATGAATGTCAACCAGGAGGAGGATTTTGATGGGTTCGTCGTGCCCAAGGCCGAGGTCAATAGAAAGCGACTCAGTACGCCGATGGAGCATGAGGAGGAGTGAGGCGAGATATAGACATGCAGTTATGATTATAATGAGCACCGCATCGTGACCTATCCAGTTCGAGCAGTCCAAAACCCCTTGCCATAACTGATCAATACCTCATCCCCCTTCCTCAAGCCGTCACTCAACGACCAAACCTCCATTCTTGCCCACCCCGTGTCCTCATCCCATACCTGACGAAACTCGACGTTTGGCTTGGGTCCGATCCCGCGGTAGTCGTTGATCATGCGTGCGGCATTGCCGTGTTTGTCGGCGTCGATACCGATATCGATGAGCGTTGGTTCTTCCCCCGGCTCCAGAGGTGTCGACATGCATCGAATGAGGGAAAGATCGTAGTCGCTCTTCTCGTGCGGGTCGATCCAATCCGGTCGTGTCGCCGGTGGTGTGCGGGAATGAATGACGCCAACATAGTCTATCACCTTTGTCCGTGGTTTCACTGCGCGCACGACGAATAATCCGTTTTGTCCCTTGGCAGGATGAGAAGCGTCCGTGATTTGCTTTATGCGTACGGTATCTTTCGGATGTGGGCATAACGGGAGCGGAGGAAGGCTGCGCAGCGTTGATGTTGATGTCGCGCGGGAGTTGATGTAGCGCAATTGAGAGGGCGAAAAGGTTGGCGAGATGAGGGAGCGTGGAGTGTAGGCAACGTTTGTGGGCCAGTGAGGAGGGGAATCGGGCATGGTGGGGGAGCGAAGGATTGCAAGGAAGACTGGACACGATACGAGATGAAGCAGTTGCATGAATCGAGATGAAATGAATCAATGATGAATTATCTTATAGGCATGGTTAAGGTTTGGATCCGATAACGCCTAGAGTTCTATAGCGATAGTCCTCTCAACCTGGACAAGAACTGGGAAAGCTCTCCTGTTGCTCTCATCTACCCCGGCCATCAGCCATGAACTCTTATCCCCATGAAGTACGCCTTGTCCCGTTCTACCCACTTGCATGAATTGACACACCAATCTAGTTCCTCTCACATCCTCTCCCGCTCATGTTCGTAGCGGGAATCACGGACCAACGGACGCACGCAACCAGATCCCGGAATGACAGCGTCGCGAGTGAAGCAGGACAAGGGGAGGCGAATGTGATGACCGCTGCAGCGCAAGTCACCTCTGATCAAACGAGTCCCGCGAAGGAAACGCTTCTAGTAGAAGGATCGACGTCGCCGCTCGACAACTCTGCCTCTCTCGCCGCTTCAAAGGCGGAGGATCCATTCAACCGGCTCGAATTCAATCTCCGCACAGCATTCTCCACATTTTCAGAGAAGCCAAGCGTATGGAAACATGGCTACCGTTTAGACCGGTCGCCCGAGGTTCCGGGGAGTCGCAGGGGTAGTAGAGAGGAGTCAGTGGAACGGACGAGGTTGTTTCGCGTTTTACTGGTTGACAAGGTATGTTGTTTCCGTCCACCATATGTGAAGCGGATGTTGATAGGTGAATAGAACGTCCGAATCCCACCACGTAAAGCCCGCCCACCAACCTCTTCGGCACCACCTTCGACCCCACAGAACCCGTCGCTGTACCCCTCCATTCCGACGCCGACCATCGCGCATTCTCCGCTTTCTCCGCTGACAACGACCTCGCCGACGTACCCTGACGGCATCATGAACCCCTCGTGGATACGGAAGCACGAGGACCACGTGCCGTGTGTGATTGTGTTACTCCTGCGTCTTCCCGCAGCGGCGGTACCGGAGGAAGGAGCGCCGCGAGAGGAGGGGAAGAGCACGGCAGGAATGGATGACACGTTGGCGATTGAGATAGGGGAAAGGAGGAAGAAGTGGGTAGAGCGGGTGCCGGGCGTGAAAGTGACGGTTGTTTTATTGGCCAGTAAAGAAATGCTCGGTATGTTCCCATATCTTGCCGATGCAGCTCGGGAACTGATGAGGGACTGGTAGATGATCCTGGGTTAGACGCGCGGTTGAGCGCGATCCGGCGGCAGAGCGGACTCGATACCAAGTCGAGTTTGTATGTTCTCACGCCCGTGGCAGTTGACGACCTAGACGACTTTGTACAGAGGTAAGTTTCCCTCCTTCCTCTCATCCATTCTATTCAGCAGTTGATTCACTTGACGGACCCAAACTACAGCCTACAACAAGCCGTCTACCCGCACGCCATGGACTTCTTCGCCACGCATTACCGAGCCAACCGGAAGAAACGCGCCAAACTCCCGGCCAACCCACAAGCGGTACCGTATCCTGCTACCGCGCCCCCGGGGGGACGACCACTGAACGCGCAGGGTTGGGCGGCGCGGTATGATTTCAAAGCCGGATGGTGGGCCGAGGGACGCGGGGATGTCGATCTGGCTAGGCGGTATGTTCCTTTAATTCGGGTGAGGAATATGCATGCTGATTGTGGTCGGGTCGTATGAAGGCATTATGAGGATGCGTGGCAGGCGCTGTGTTATCTTTTTGGAGTCAAGGATGCGCTGCCGCCACGGACAAAGCGGTGGCTCGAGGCCAAAGTCCTAGCGGACTGTATCGCCGTGAAGGTGAGTTCGATCAAGCTATTCGGTCGGAGAGCGGGTCATATTGACGCAAAGGCATTGTTAGGTCTGCCGCCTTGCGTTCTATCGAAACGATTCCCCTGCCGCGCTCAGTTTCTTCCACCAGCATTTAAACAAATTTGGCGAGTTTTCCGTCGCCTGGGGAATCGGCAAGGATAGTTTCGAGTTCTGGAGCTGGATCGGTCGGCAGTAGGTGTACCTCGCCTGGAGGGGATCATTGAACTGATGTGCGGGTCGGTTAGATACCGCATGTTTGGAGAGTTGCTGGAAATGGTCGTTGCGCATGGGTTGAAAATACAGGCTCCGATACCGGCTTACGCTGTGCCTAACACATCCGAATCCGGGGGAACGACAGAGGAAGTCCTCGTGAGCGCCGTCAAGCCGCTGCTAGTGCTGCAGAATCCGGGATACTATTACTATACCGCGGGGAATTGCGCTGTGCAGCGGAAGATCATGTTTGAGCGTGCGACGGCGAGCGAGGTGAGTCCTGCGCGGGGTCATATGAAGCCGTTATGGGCTCATAAATATCGGCCCACAGGTAAAACCTTCGCAGGCGTCTGTGACAGCCTTGAACAATGAGAAAAAGGTGGATCATACGGGGCTGATTATCGAGGTCCGTGTTTCGCGCTGTTCCCGTTTGCTCTGAGTATTGATCTCCTCAAAGCTTTATTCAAAAGCGTATCATCTTCTGCAGGCGAGGCCGGGCAAGAACAGGCTAGCGCTTTACATAGCATACCGCATAGCAGAAACCTATAGCGAAGGCGGACAATACGAGCAGGCCATGACGTGAGTGCTCACTCGACGAGCCTGTCCTGTGTGGCTGAAAATTGTTGCCGCAGGTTTCTGCGCAAGATCGCTCACGTCTACGAAGAGGAACGCTGGAATCCAATTGTATGGTCGATACGTTCGTTGTGGTATCAGTGCGCTCAGCGGACTGGTACTGCGGATGACGCTGCACGACTGCTTTTGGAGATGATGGCACCATGTGGGTATTCACAGGCCTTCAACTGTCGTCTTCCTGCTAAAAGGCGTCATCGTTATCGCAGACGGCAGCGAACGTCCAGATGATCCGAAACAGTATCAGGAGGATCTGGATGTATTATTAAAGGTGGGTGGGCAATGCCCCCCGAATGATCGTTCTCTGATAATCCTCGAGCAGACCACGGCACCCAGGTCTGCCGATCCGATCAGGATGATCCAGCCTAGCGCCAATGCACTAGGTCCGGCAATGTCTCTATCGAGGTCCGGGGTGATGCTGAGCTTTTCTCTTGTAGTGCGAATGCAGGCCGGCTTTGTGAAGGCGGAAGCGATCGTGAACATGGAAATCCCATTCATCGTAGAGCTCTATGCATCGGAAAACGGGCAATTCGAAAACTTCCGATTCGACAGCCTGCGCGTCGAGTTTTCAGATGGCAAGACGTGTCAAGTTGACCATTCGGAGGCCATGGAGACTCCTGGCTGGTCAGATCTGGGCGAGGTCGGAACTGATGGTCGCATTATACAAGCCGATCTATCTTTCCGTCCTGGAGAGGTCAAGCTATTCCGTGGAACGGTGCGGTCAGGCGAGACCGGACCTCTTCAAGTAAGTCTTCTCGTTTTGCACGTTTCGCACGCTTATGTTTTGGCGGCTAGTTCCGCGAATCGGCTCTTGTTATTGTACGAAATTCTTGGACTATCAATCTAGCCAACAAGAGCGGGGACAATGCTGCTCCGCTCCACCTGGAGGACTCTGACGAGATCTATCCTTCAGTCAAGTCAGTTGTGCAGGGAATTCTGGCGTATGGCTACTGATGTCTGCCGCATAGCATCTTGTCGAGACCGCTTGATATCGATATCCGGCTAGGACACCGCGAAGATGCCTTTGCAACAGAAAGCGTGACAATCGACGTCAACGTAACTAGTTCGGAAAGGAAAGCCTTCAAATTCTCTTACGAGATCGAGGCCGTCCAAGCCAAGAGTGAGTCGAAGACCTGCGTTGCACCCTCGAGCTGAACATCGTTGCTTTGACAGTCATGCCTACGGATGAATCGCAAGATGTATATCAAGATCGATCGCCCCGTCTGGAATTCGGTGAAATCAAGCAGGGAGAAACCATCAATAAACAAATCAGCCTCAGATACTTCGATGCCGGAGACCATCAACTTCGCGTGACCCTTTATGCTGCTTCGCCGGAAGATCCGACGGACCGAGTCAATACGACTTGCTTCAAGAGTACCACAATTTCGATTTCGATACCTTTCCAAGCGGAAACACTTTCCCGATACGATCCTTCCTCCACTCCACCCGTACCCTTGCTCTCGCCTGAACGCATGAAACCTGATTTTTTCGAAAAGATATGTGAAGCCATATTCTACGCCAAGATACTTCAGAACACAGGCGAGGATCTTACGATTCATGACATCAAATACACGCACATAGTGAGCTCCGCATCTCTTCATGCAGCGCGCGTGCTCTTCCTGACACTCCCTATACAGGACAGTGCCAATTCAAGGCTGATCCAGACGTCACTGGATGTCGGCACTTTCCCCGATTGTGCGTTTGCAGTCAAGCTCGCGTGGCATAGATTCATTTCGCTAAATCTCTATCATATTTAGACTGGGAAGCCGGACAGCAATACGGTGTCATGAACTGTTACGACGTTGCCATGCGTTCAAGACCGCCGGCGCAAGGAGAAAGTACCGAGCTCGCCGATGCGGGATTTTTGGATATCGCGTGGTCGCGGAAAGAGTAAGTCCAGGCTCAAGGGTCCAAGGTACCTAAAGATGTTGACTCGAAGTCGCAGAACGAAAGACTCGATGATAGACCATTTTATCCTTCCGGTACCGTCACTTAAATACAAGCCGAAGGACCACGTCCAGGCGGTGATCAAGTCGCCTTTCTCCGTCATCCAGCACTCATCGTTCCAGTGGCAGCTGGAGATCACCAACTTGCATCCCACGATGCCTGCCAAAAATCTGTCCATTCAGACAGAAATAACAGAAGGATTCTCTTGGTCGGGGAGTCGTCATGTCGCGGTGCCAGCCTTGATGCCTTTCCAGCAATTCACATACAACTTTTCCGCGATTCCGATGGCCTCCCCAGGTATGCACCCCCTGCCTCGCGTACGACTCATGCAAGCGGAAACGGAGGTATCAAGAGAGATACCCATCGAGACCAAGAACAACGTGAACAGTGAGGGTGCTGTAAAGATTTTTGTCAAGCCTCTATAGATCCTGAATACTACGACCTGAACCGACCATGGCTACCACAAGTCAGGACCAGTTGTCATAAAGTAGGATATGCAGGTACAGGACACGAGACGCTACAACAAGTGAAAAGAAGCGAAACAACATTCGGCTACTCTGCGCCTTCCTGCGGTCCAAACTCAGGCTCCTCTTCGATTGCAAGATCCTCGAGCAACTCGTGCAACTCGATGTCCGGAAAGTCTGCCTCTTCCTCCTCCATATCGTCGTCTTCGTCCGGCTGCTCCTCAGCCTCGTCCTCTTCCACATCCATATCATTGGCCATACGGACTGTCTTCTGCTTCCTGCCGCCCGATCCAGAACCAGCCGTCATATTGACATCCGTCGAAGGCTTATCAGCCTTGTACAAGTTGACGGCGGATCGGAATTCGGGATCTTCTTCGAGATCACGCAAGAACAACTCGTAGTCCTTCTCGACCTTTTGGGAATCGACACCGCCACGACGACCGAGCGCGCCACGGCCAACGCCACCCGTCTGGTGGGCGTTGTCGTCCGCCTCGACCGCAATAGACTTGAGCTTCCAGTTTCTGGGCTTGGACTTCTTTCGCCTGTTCGGGTACGTCTTCTTCACCAGGACGACGTCGGGTGTCCGCGTAGGGTCGAGGGATTCAAAGGCGTCGCTGTTGTAGTTTGCCTTTGAGATGTGGAATCCAAGTACCGTGTCTCCCGGTTGCAAGATGGCGCCCAGATGTGTCCGGGTGTGGAAGATACCATCACCGCCACCCATGCCATCCTCGTCGCCTGCAGTGGCTCCTGAACCAGAGTTTCGCACAACCTGGGCGTCGGCAAGGACAAACTTGCCCTTGACTGGTCCGGAAGGTTCAATGTCGAGAACAATGAACTCTACGAGATCGCGGACGGTTGCGAGCGAGTCGAAAGGTTGACGCCAGTAGAGCGGTGCGGTAACATCCGTGTGCTGTAGGGTCGAGGGGTCCATCAGGTGAATGGAGTTACCGACTCGAGAGCAGAAGGTCAACGGGCTGAAGCAGACGATTTAGCGTCTATGTTTGCGTAATGCATGATATGAACTCACTTGATGTTGCCCCACTGCTTGGCCAGCTTTGGCGGAATGACCACCAGGTCGTCTTTACATATCGGCACGATTTCGATCGAGTAAGTGAACTTGTAGTTGGCAGTGTTGTTATGCGTATCTGACGAGATGAGCTGTTCGGATGCCTTGATTCTATATAGTAGATTAAGTGAGCCTGATATCATTGATCGTATAGGTCCAACTTACCTGATGGGTACCACACCGTTCAAGAATTCGGTCATCTTGATCGCACTGTTACGATCGGCGTAGAAGAAATCCAGACCATCCCTCTTTTCTGAAATCGAGAGACAGTCCCTGCTTAGGGATGAGCCAAGTTCGGGCATATTGAAAACAAGGCACTTACTTGTGGGCGTTGTGCTTCAAAATCAATTGTTCCAGGAACAAGAACGTCCTCTTGTGGTTGACCTTCTGTCGCACCTGCACACTCGCCTTCCATGTGTTCTTCGCGGCTAACCTCGCACAGTCGGGGCACTGCCCACCGTGCACAATCAGAAGCAAGACGAAAGTCTGCTGCAACACGGTGTTGGTCAAGATTTCCTTCTGAATGGTGACTTCGACCTTTAGTCGCTTTGAATGGGGTTCCGTCCACAAGAACTTGGCGTTAATCAGTCGGACCTTGGAAAGAGGTTTGGCGATTTTCTTCAAACAGATACTCAGCAACTCTTGGGATTCGAGCGCTGCGGGTTGCCAGTTGGCGGGAGGCGCGAACCAACGTTCACATCCTCGGCAATTGTTTAAATTGGTCTCTTTAGGGATGCCTTCGGTAATGTCGACCGAGTTTCGAAGACAGCCGATGCACATGTTGGCGCCGTTGGGTTGGATGACGGTACCGCATTCGGCACAAAGAATGGCGGTTTGCGAGGCGTAGGCGTCGGGCACATAGTGCATTGCGGAAGCCATGTTGGTATGGATCTTTTCGCTTGTTGTGATGAAACGGGTGTCTAGATGTGTGATCTCCTACGACGATAATACCCTTGTCGCGGTGGCAAAGAGGACGTTGATGAAGTGCTATGTGCCTTCCCGTTATTACAAGTTGGCAAAGTTGCTCAACGAGGATTGCTGAGCAAGGTGCGGATTCAACCCAAAAATCGAGGCAAAATTATGCGGAGGCAAGTATTCGGCCGCCGGAGCTTTGGACGACGGTCGGTCAGAGTTGGGCGTGATTGCGTCAGATGGTGAAGCAGCTTGAATCGATGATATGCATGATGTGCATGTTGTCGATCTACACAATGGTTGCTTCGTCCGTGAAGTGCTCCCATCCACTATAGGCTTTTTGACGACCCGTGATGAATCCGAGGGACAACCAAGTCATCGCACGTTAGAAACCCTTTCGAGCTGGAAGATGGGCAACGTTTCTTCCCTGGCCAGGGCGTGAGCTCACATCTATACCCCGCGAATTCCTTCCACGGCCTGACGTCTGTCCTCCAGCTCCAGTGCCCTGGATTCTTACGTTGCAGAACTAGGGAACGATATATCGTATGAAAGGAGGTGAGCATCTTTTCCTGTGTGCCGGTGAATGCACTCAGATAATGCATACTACAGTCTGTCATCGTCCCGGTTCCTGAAGACTATTCTCGTCCGCCATGCATATGGACTTCTTGTCGTCAAGCTTTTCATCAAGCCGGATCCGGTGATGTCTCTGAGACCGATACAACGAAGACTGAAAAGTATGTCCAAGGATTCTATGATTTGTAGTAAAGCTCATACATTACTCGATAGATCAAAGAGACACTCTCTCAAGCATAGCGCATACGCTGTCATACTCGACCTTTGTGGAGACGGAGAAGGCGGGGTACCTCATCAGACAGTGGGCAGGGGCCAGCTTGTATGACCGGATTAGGTGAGTTCCTCACTGTACTTCGCTCAAAGTGGATTTCTTACCCAAGTCTTCGACAGTACTCGACCATATCTGAACGAGCTGGAAAAGAGGTGGATCGCCTTTCAGGTGTTGACCGCGATGCGTGACGCAAGAGCACGAGAGGTGAGCAGAGGACTCGCTTTCAATGCGATATTCAACTAATGACCATCCACCAGGTCTCGCACGGAGACATCAAATCGGAAAACATACTGATCGACCCTTCGCTCAACGTTCACATCACCGACTTTGCATCCTCCTTCAAACCAACCTACTTACCGCTCAACGACCCATCAGACTTTTCCTACTTTTACGACTCATCCGGCCGACGAACCTGTTACATCGCCCCTGAAAGGTTCTACACGGACGACAGCAAGATCGCGGCCGAAAAGCGATCGATTCAGGCACAAGCTAGTACACACGCTGACCTTGGTGGAATGTCGGGATCTGCTTCTTGGCTTGGGGGAGGGATAGGCAAGAGGGATGGCAAGGTCACCGAGGAGATGGATATGTTTTCGATCGGTTGCTCTTTGTTGGAAATGTGGACGGATGGGGCGAGTGTGTTCACGCTGAGCGAGCTGTACAACTATCGTGAGGGACAAACGGCGGCTGTAGATAATCTTCTGAACAGTCTGGAGGACGAAACTGTCAAGGTAAGCCTGCTTCGGGGAATATGCAGTACGAAGCTGACAGGCCTGTCTTCGCGTTCAGGAAATGCTGGCAAGCATGCTCTCGCTCAATCCTGAAGACCGTCCGACATGCGAGAAAGTCCTGGTGGATTACCGGAACACGATCTTTCCCGACTATTTCTACACGTTTCTGCAAGACTATGTGAATGACATGCACCTCTCGGAGGGGGCAGGAGGCTCGGCCGGCGCACAAGATCCAACGGTCAAGTTTGCGAGCAAAGCAGACGAGATTGTAGAAGCTATCGCGGACGACTGGTCGGGTATCATCCGGGCAGTGATTCAGGAGCACCAGCTTTCGGTGGCCAAGGATGACGCCGAGTCAACCGAGGAGCCCAAGGTGGTCAATCACAGTAAGCTCGCGCAGTTACCACCAGTCGTAGGCTCATAAGGTCCTTTTTCAGCTGGACCGGGCATCCTGTTTCTAAATATTCTGACCGCCAACATGAGGAATTGTCTGCGTCCTTCGTCCCGCATCAAGGCGCTCGAGCCACTTCTACCGATCGCGGACCTTATACCAGACGAAGACGTCATCGACCGAATTATGCCATATGTCGTTGCACTTTTGAAGGATGAGATGCCGCAGGTCCGTGCAGCTGCTCTGGAGACTTTGGTTCAACTGGTAAGTCGTCTCGATCTGTATACAAGTCCAGTTTTGACGCTCCTCTTTAGCTAGCAAAGGTCGAAGTGATAACCCCCGGAAACGCTGGTCTGGTATCTGAATACATCCT
This sequence comes from Naganishia albida, assembly GCA_001599735.1. NCBI lineage: Eukaryota > Fungi > Basidiomycota > Tremellomycetes > Filobasidiales > Filobasidiaceae > Naganishia > Naganishia albida. Next base: position 274,154 of record BCHV01000018.1, on the reverse strand, counting down.
GCCAAATCTGCGTCACCTGGCAGAAGACGAGGATGTTCACGTTCGATCGACGTTCGCTCAGCAGCTACCGGCCCTGTCAGAAATAGGAATGCACGTGATGGAGATGGCGCAGAGCATGAATTGGTCCGAGAATATCCTACCGTCACACTTCGATCTGGACCAGAACCTCGAGGTAAGTCGGTTCTCGCTGCTGACATGAATCATGCTGAACTGTGCCCCCACAGCCCGACTACGATGCCAGTCTGGAGGAACTCATGGAAACGCTTGCGGATCAAGCCGGTACCATCTTCGTCGATGCCAAGAGCGATGTGAGGCGATCGGCACTTGGCAACATCATTCAGCTCTGCCTCGTTTTCGGACGAACGAAGACCAATGATGTGCTGCTGATACGGATGATCACCTACTTGAACGACCAAGACTGGAGACTGCGGTGCACTTTTCTAGAAAGTATAGTCAGTGTCGCAGCCTTTGTAGGCGCGACCAGCTTAGAGGAGTTCGTTTTGCCACTCATGGAGCAGGCGTTGGCAGGTAGGGCTCACTCCTCGCAAGAAGAATGGTGCACTGATGTACTCTCCTTAGATCCGGAAGATTACGTGATATCGCGAGTCTTGATATCCTTGTCAAGCCTGATTGAGCTAGGCCTGTTCGAGAAGGCAAGGATCTTGGAATTGTTCTCACGTGCATATGGATTTCTGTGTCACCCCAATGCATGGGTTCGTCAAGGTGTGTTACCATGCTGATGTGAAAACCCCCTGCTAAATGCCGACAACTCATAACGCAGCGGCTGCCAGCTTTGTGGCTGTTGCTGCGCACCATTTGGAAGAAAGCGATACCTGGTGCATACTGTATCCCTATATCCGCCCTTTACTCAAGGCCGATGTGCCCGAACTGACAGCATATGCTTTGCTGGACGTCGTCTCCGAACCGGTGGGTGGTAGTCCTTAGTACGAGACTTAGCTGGGTTGACGTGGTTTGACGTATAGCTGTCGGTCTCCGTATTGGAAGTGGCGAGACAATGGTACATGGCCAATTCGAAGAGTCCGTTTTGGTCTGCGGTCCTATTGCCTGGAAAGACCGGTAGTCGCTTCAAAGCATTCCGCATGGCGCCTCCGGCCGAAGTCAGTCTGCCCGCAGCCACCAACGACATGTGAGTCTACCTCAGTCGCTCATCGCAGCTACGCTCACGAGTGCTCCGCAGTGACCGGCGATATCTGCAACTCTTGCGGCAAAGAGGTTTACCAAGCAAATTTGATGTCAAACTATCAGCCTTGAAGGTGTATCTGGCCGTGCAGGCAGCCGTTACGCGAGAGTGAGGACCCTGTCAGGCGCCTTTCGGTTCCCACTGACATCGATTACTCCAGTCGCAAAGGAGCGGTACAGAGTCCCGAACAATCCTCGATGCTTGGAGGACGCAGTCTCTCGCTTCAGGAGATGCACGTGACGCCTTTGACGATATTTGTCAACGAGAAACAGAACGCAAATCGCCAGGATCTCCAAGATTCGCCGAAGCATCTTCATCGCAAAACGTCAACTAACAGTTCAAGACGACCGTCTTTCGCGAACCGTCCTGTCCGGCACAGAATGATGAGCCATGACTCGTCAGCTAGCGATGCAGAACAGGTGACAGAGCTGCGGCGGCGCCTGGTCGCCCTCGATTCCTTGCGCATGTCACAAAATGATGTCAATCCGGTGTTCACGCCAGTAGAATCCGAAGGTCCAGCGACACCCAGGCCAGCGAATTTGAAACGATCGGAGTCAGCCACATCCGTACCTTCAACAAACATTCAGGACAAATCGGTATCTGCGCGGACAGCCCGCAGCAAAGGGTCCTTGGGTTCTGAAACCAAGGCTGCACCTGCTGTAGGAGCCTCACCCGCGATTGCAACCGGACAACTGGAAATAGCAGCGCATATGCGGCTCGTCGGGCTGGAGTCTCGGACGTCTGAGCCTGGATCTCCGAGGCTAGAGGCTAAGCAAGATCTCTCAGCTATCGACAACGCCGATGGCAAGCCATATAATACCACATATGAAGGCAGAGATCCAGGCATTTTGGCACTGTTGGAGACGGCATGGCGAGAGACCGGTTCCGCTGTCGATGACGCCTTCCACTTCGTTGCATCTCCTGCCCCTACCACCAAGCGGCGGACACCGCGATCTAAAACATCGCGACTCGGGCGGGACTCGAATCGGGAGGTCAATCTTATTGCGCACCTGACGGAGCACAAAGAAGAAATAGCGGGATTCATCATCTCCCCGGAAATGTCTTACTTTTCCATTGTCGATATCACGGGCAAGATAACCACCTGGGAAACAAGTCGCCTGGAGCGTAGCGTTACTACAAAGCCGCGACTTCGCCTTTCACTGAACAATGTTGGCAGAGTCACCTCTGTGTGCCCGATCGACTCGACCCACTGTTTTGCCCTTGCCAGTACAAATGGTACCGTCGACATCATCCGGGTACACACCTCGACAACAGGGACGTCTGTAAAACCTGTCAAGCTCCTCACGCATGCCACATACCGGTTGAAGGTTGGGGAGGGTTACGTGGCGTCTTTGGCATACTTGAGTTTCGGTGAGTCCGACCGAAGCAGAAAACGAAACATAGCTAATCTCATCACCTTTAGGTGATCGGCCATCTTTATTACTGGCGACTTCCAAAGCGTGCCTCCAAATAGTGGATCTGACAACATTGGAGATTAAGCTCAGCATGCAACAGCACTCCGAATGTGGAAGAATCACATCCTTGTATGTCGATCGTAAACATACTTGGGCAGTCACTGGCACCAGCCAGGGCGTGCTCACACTGTGGGATCTCCGATACGGTATCAACGTGCGGCAATGGTCGTCTCCAGGCCGTGTCTTGCTGATACAAGGTCACCCTAGCAATAACGGCAAATCGATACTCGTTTCCTGTGCCTCGCCTAAAACATCGGACGATGCTTTGCCTGCAGAAGCACTTCTGTACGTTTATGACGTCGCCAGCACGCATGCCACCCAGATCTTGGCCGTCGTATCGAGCGACGACCGCTCTCTTTCTTCCCTGAAGGCTCTCCCGGTTGATATGCTTCTCTCACCGGAGAGCCCCGAGAACAACCTCGCCCAGCAAATCTCAATCGTTTCCGGGCGTGCGGAGGCAGAGGAAGCGGATCAGGATCTGGACCCCTTTGCGCAAGATAATGGGGATGGTGAGGAAGGCGTGCGACACGACATTCTGGCGGTGCATGGCGTACACGGTTCCAGATCGGGTGGCGGCTTAATCGACACGCTCGGTACTGTCCCAGAGTCGAGCAGTGGGTCACATTCTCGAGCGGGGGAAGACCACGACCGTCCGACTTTTCGGCAAACAGCCCTGATCGCGACATCGGGCGAAGACAGGATCATTAGGCTGTGGAATATGACAGATATCCCTGCTTCAATGGTAATTAGCGGGTCTGGCAGGGACGCTGAAAAGGTTTACAGGTGTGTCTCAATGGCTGGGCTACTAGGGACGAAGCTGAATCTTTTCGTAGATCCATACCTGCAGATTCAACCTCGGGCGCACATTTAATAGTCGAACAGCCCGCTCCTCAGAAGTCAATTCCCGGTCACTCCCTTGGCTCGAAGTTGGCAAGGGCAATGGCGCAAGAGCGGGAGGAGGGGCAGACGGCTGCCTATCACGCTCGACAATTACTGCGGCCACACCTGGCAGCGGTGACATCTCTATCAAGCTTCGAAACACCCTTCTCGAGCGCACTGGTTGTGGTATCAGGCGATCGTTCGGGCGTGGTCAAAGCTTGGAGGATAGGACTAGAAGGTTGATGTCGATGAATGTAAGGACTAATATCGTGGAGTTGCGATAAGCGTCTACGCGATGCTGTACATGTATGATGAACGCAGCGGGTCATGCAGTCATCAATCTCGACCGTAGCACAGGAAAGGTATCCTGTTCGGGGTTGATGGTCTCTCACATGGAATTGCTGCACTTAAGCCCCGCCCTCAGGTTTCTCCTCTCCTGGCTCCTTACGAAATACTCAGCGATACCGGCCTGTCACCGACATGCATCGTTGGATAAGGTTTCAGGCTCGATACTAGTGCAAGTGAGCTGACATGGCCGTTGGCAGAGTATCTTTTGTCCCCGAGCTTGTGGTCCTTTATCAACACAACCCTGAAATATGACGTGCTGGAAATAGTCCCAAAACTTCAGCACGTTGCGCAATATAACAGGATGTCGACTGGTATGCTGGAGAGTGGCGATGATGGTTGCACATCGGCTCTTTTTCCGTCACTTCTGGCATTCCCACAGACTGAAAAGCCAAAAATCGAGATCACTCAATCTCTAGTCCAAAGGTCCCAACTGTCACCTAGAGGCCGACATACAATGCCAAAAGCAACTTCGTCAAACATCCAGTCGCGTTCTGTGCTGATTCTGAATGGCTCGAACGATGGAAAACCGTCGATATTGTTCAGGGACGGGCTACCACCAATTCTTCTTTCTAATACACCGGACTCAAGTCCGGAACTGTCGTCCGAGTCTTCTCTCCCGCCCTCCTTCTTGCATACTAGTCCTCTGGCAAGTCCCGTATTGCTTGACCAGTCAGCCAGGGAACTTACCGCGACAGTGCCTGCAAGCTATTTCGCCAGCGTCGATCGTGCATCAGGAAACACGGCTCCCTCGGACTGCGCTTGCTCACCGGGCGTTCTCCTTGCTACGGGGTACATTCAAGACTACTATCGCATGGTTGACGGAATCATGGCTGATTACGATATGGATACGCTGGACAATGGACAGAGTACCCATGAGTGGGAGCGCGCTCGTGTACGAGTTCTGCAAGAGGCTCACAAAACTGTCGCTCGGACAATCAAGCACGAGCTTGAGCGAGGGATGGGAAATCCTGGGTCTGGCCTGACATCGCTCTTTGTAGACAAACAGGCTTGGCTGATGTTACGAAGGGTGGGAATTCATATAGACCAGATAGCATAGTCGAGTCGGATTCGAGGAAGCTGAAACCAAGCTTGCTCGCATATTCAGACCATCAACGCATATCGTACTGTGCTGTCTGGCTACTCGGCTTGCGGTGTTTTGACTTTGAGCTTCGCCCAGCAATTACTGGAAATCCGTTGTGTCGATGGGAACATAAAGTAAGAGCCCATATAGCTATTGACGTGAAAGTGCCGTACTTGAGGTTGCAATCCTTTGTCGCGTGAAACTGGGCATTCTTTATCGCCGTTCTCTGACGTAGTGCCCCATTTCGCCATTCATCGCCCATCCAGAAAGGCAATATCAATGTCTCCCGCTAAAGCTAAGTGTCCTCACGTATAAAACATATTGACTGAGAAGGCTTTGGCATCCTTCGGCCATTCCCCCGATGACACGCTTCTTTCTAATTTCGCGCCTACCTGGTCTATTCGACTCGAAATTTCCGAAGGCGATATGACGAGCAACGCAACAAAAAACTAGCTTGATCAAAGTCAACGTTGCGCCAGTCGATTGTGGACGCAGAAGGCTTTACCCACCGGAAGATCAGAGAGGCGAAGGCTTCTTTCCGAGGACGACTGGGCTCGTGCGAGCGAGAATTGAGCGGTAATGGTAAAAACTTGTCAAACTTCACGCAGCTAATGCAACCTCTGTAATCGCCCGAACTCTACGTCAAACAGCTCTCAGGGCCTCAAAGCCGCTGGATCGCGTTATCGCGCCAGGGTGGAGCGAGTCTTAGCGGCTCCATCCCCTTGCATCGTATTCCCGCGAGCTATGTCAAACGCTTCCAGCTGGCTTTCCTGTACGCAAATCCCTACCTGTCGTGGGAACCAGACACTTCACCCCTGGGGGCCTCGCGAAAGGGATCCAGTCCTTTGCGCAGCATCATACATACAAGACCCTGCGGCTCCCTTCGCCCAGCTGACTTTTCGAAAAGGGTGGGCAATGGAGACTGGCAAGGACCCTCTGCCGCTATTGGCGGTGAAGAGAGTAAGGTCAAGCGAATAGCTTGGCAGACAGTCGCGCAGCGGATACTGAAAGATCGAGGTAACCCAATATATGAGATCTCTACTAGCTCTGCAAAAATGATCAAGCTCTGGATCTATTGGAGGAGCAAAGTATAGTGATTACGCCCAAGCCTTCTGACCAGTCGTCCCTGTCTGTCTTATGATAGTCCCCGCTCGGCAGTAGAATCACAGTTGTAGACAGGCTCACTGAGCACTGTCAATGGGTATTCGTGGAGCATGCTTTGAGAAAGGTTTCCGATCTGCCACTACTCTGCCATGTGCGCTCCGCGCTGGCGGGGAAGCACTTCCTGAGCGTTGTCAGCATTCAGAAAGCTGAAACCTGAGGGATGGTAGCTGGGATGGTCCTGAGGAACCCGTCGGATAGCGATTGCACCATTTGCGCGCTAAAGCCAAGCTGAAACACGTCATGCGCGAATGCATCCATGGAACAATCATCAGCTTGCTTCCTTGCTTCATACCGATAGCAACGCGCTGCCTGTCTCTGTCCMCCCCCCCCCCCCCCCCCGCGGATCGACCGTCATGTATGAGGACTATCGTTTCAACCCCGAACAACGTCCGGCTCGCAGGTCGCTCCCGGATACCCTCTACTACGAGGCTCCGTGTAAGTCAGGTCCCGGTGATTCCGGAATCTTACTGACGACCGCACATCAGTCAACCTCTATGGCATTGCCTTTTCGCATTCTGCAAGTCATGCTACAGCTCGCGTGGCTCTGACATCCTTCATCTCCTCTTCTGCAACCAACAAAATCCACATCATACAAGCCAACGCGTCCGCTTCTTCAAAAGACGACTTTCGGCTTCTAACGACCGCATCACACGCGTTTCCACCGACGAAGATCGGATTCGAGCCAGTCAACCCCCTCACAGCCACGACATCACATCGCGGGAAGGGGTCATCCGGCGATGCTGGCAGTGCGGGCAACAGCGAACTTCTCGCGACAACGGGCGATCTCTTGCGGATTTGGGAGCTGCAGGAGGATTGGCATGCGGGACCATCGTCAAGGAGGATAGGGGACCAGCAGAATCCGTGGCGGGATGAGTCAGTAAGGAATCATGACGAAAATGAGCCGGCGTGGCGGATGAAGGAGCGGAGTAAACTATCCAATGTATGTCGTGTCAGCTTCGCTTCGCGCTATTCTGATACGTACTGCATCTCAGTCCAAATCGCCGGTGAATAAACTTCCGCCACTCACCTCGTTCTCGTGGAATGCCTTCTCGCCATCCTCACTCATCACATCATCCGTAGACACGACATGTACCATCTGGGACATCTCGACCTCGACTGCACTCACGCAACTTATAGCCCACGATAGATCCGTTTACGACGTCAGTTTCCTCCCGATGAGCAAGGACGTCTTCCTCAGCGTCGGAGCCGACGGAAGCCTGCGCGCGTTCGACCTTCGAGCGCTGGAGCATTCCACGATCTTATACGAGACGCCAGCAGCGGGACCCTCGAGTCCACCTATAACCACCGGCACAAGTCAATCACGCCATCAAGCAACGGACTCGACAACGTCCACCAGCGCGCCCAACAAGCCGCTTGCGCGGATCTCGTTTTCGCAAAAGGAGCAGCACTATCTCGCGATTTTCGGATTCGGGGATACGTCAGCTTCGATTCTAGATATGCGGAATCCAGGGGTACCGGTTGCCGAGTTGGTAGGGCATCAAAAGGGTCTGAGCGGTGTGGGATGGGGGTGCGAGAGTCGAGCTAGTCATGGGGGAGGTGGATGGGTCGCTACTTGCGGTAAGTCTCCTGGTATCACGGACGTGCCGAATCTCACCGGACAATACCTCAGGCGACGACTCCCAAGTCCTGCTGTACGACCTCACCTCTTCACTCCCCTACCCCGCTTCCGCCGTCTCATCCACCAACTCCTCCCCAGCTCCAGTTCTCAATGCCAAGCGCGGCTCGGACGCCTCGTCATCCGGCACGGCGTCACGCGGTTCGGACAAACCCTCGAAACACAGCGAGACACTCGCCACACCTGGTACGGCGACAGCGAAACCGACTGTGAAAAAACAGCCGCACATGGCTTGGACGGCGGATAATGGGGAGGTGAATAACTTGGCGTGGGGGAAGGACGGAGTTGAAGGGGCGTGGATCGGGGCGGTTAGCGGGAAGCGGTTGACGTGCTTGAGGTTTTAAACCTCGCTGGCAGTCGATAATTATGGTAAACTCGCGTCGGAGCGTTGTAATCTGGATGTTTGAGTTGTGAAATAGCAGTCGTTGTAGATGATGTGTCTTGCATGAGGGATCGGCTGGTGAGCTGGGACTTCGCGGTAACAGTCGCCGTGGCATCATATTTATAACAAGTCTGGTACAGCAAAGCTTTAATTCGACATGTACGCAGCGCAGTGATAGCAAGCGTGACTCCTCGTGTCCTTTCCTGCTCCATGTGACACTGTTCTTCAGGTTTCTCCCTGCGGCATGCTTACGCCTCGAGGGAGCAAGCGGATGCTATCAGTCAGATGTTTGTAGCATTCTCGTACGCCGGTACCGCCATTTTCGTCTTTTCGGCATTCAAGTGGCTCCGCTCCAACAACGTCGAGCATATTCATAGACTGAGGTACCGAAAAGGCATCATGACCGAGTCGGTAATATCCGGAGTCTCCCTCTCATTAAGTTACAAGCGTACAAAGGCAACGAGACGGGTTACAGTCTACAGCTGCGCTAGCTTATGAACGAGATAGCGGAAGCACACCCCTGGCGTTTCAGAACTGGCGTTTCAGCGCAAAGGTAGCTATCCTGCTATCGCGAAAATCTCAACTTCTAAAACCGAAAAGGGGTTCGGCCATTTTCACCTCGAACCCCTTTTTGGCCGAACCCCTTTTGCCTCTGTATGGCTGTCACGCTGAACAAGTGATGGATATGCACCTGGACCCCATCAAAGCTTGTTCAGGAGTTCGAAAGCCGTTTGATATTATACTTCATTCACAATGATGCTATTATGCGTTTACAATGCCATGATGATGCCGTACTCTACAAATTAGATTCGTTAATCAAACGAAGCGCCTCGGCCTGTGCCGACCTCTCTAGCGACTGCAACAGATCATCCATCGCCCCTCCTGTGGGCCTCAACGGTGAGACCTCCTTGACCGAAATCGTGCCGAAATCCACGGGCGATGTCTCCGGACTCGACGACCAGAGCGCGGCGGCGTGGTCAACTTCGTCCTGATCGTACATCGGAGGACTTGAAGGTGGCAGTTGGCTAAAGTCGAATGGTCGACGGACGGGCGAGGAGTTGACTTCGCTATTGGCCCTTGACGGAAGATCTAGCGCGTATGGATCGGTTTCCAGTGCAAATTCCGTTCCGTCTTGATACGTCGTTTCGTTCTGTTGCCCTTCTATGCCGTCCATTGCAAACTCATCGCTGCCGAGATGACCGCCGACGTCCACTCCGCTCGTCGGCATCGGTTCCAGAGGGTGGTTGACCGTGGTCGCAAAGCTTCCTACGCTTTCCGCTTGTTGACTTTGACTGAGCCTGAACAGGCCAGCTAGATCGGCGTCACCCCACTCGATGATCTCGTTTTGCGAGTTTGTATTACTTCCCACCTCGGTCGGACTGGTCGCGGGGGAACGCTGTGAGTTTGCTTGGGATCGTCTATCGACGCTGACAGCGGTACCGGCGGGAACGAGGTCCAACGGCGATTGTCCCAAGTAGCGCTTGAGGACGGCTTCCGGAATTTGGTTGAGCTGCTGCAAGACCGCCGCTGGAATTTCATAGGCTGCCGAGTTGGCGGTACTCGGCTGCAGGGCGATTGCATTCGAAGTCGCACCAGGATCCGCAGCTTGACCGCCTGAACAGATGGCAACCGGGGTACCTCTTCCATGACTCGCGACATTCTCTTTGCCGTGGACCGCCGTAGTCGGACCCGAATCGTGGTTGGCAAGTTGCTCTGTTCGAGATTTGGCATGCTGCTGCTTCCGCTGATCCGCACGCTGCTGGGTCTCTTGTTCCGCGATAGCGGACAAGTTGCGCTTGAGGCTCGTGGGCGCCGCTTGAGCGTTCGTTCGGGGCTGTTGCATATTCTCCGTGGTGTTCGAGGCGGGCGGCTTGTTGCCAACCGAGGCCGGCTCGCCCTTGACGGCTTCCTTGGGCGCAGGCGTCGCTGCAGTTCCGGCTCGCGCCGCACCAGTAGCGGCATTCTTCTCCGCCGCCTTGGCACGTCGTTTCTTCCATCGCGCGATGTCCTTTTCCCACAACTCCTTGGGCCGCATCTTGCCCTTGTTGTTCCAGTATAAGCCACATGCTGCACCTCTCCGTCAGCTAATGCAGCCAAGAATCTACAGTCATCACAAACTCACCATTGCAAACCCTGACACCGCCCTTGCCCTTTGTGCGCCATGTATTCGATTCCGTAATCCCGCAATTCGAACAAATCGGTAAATTTCGACCAAATTGACTCGTGGGGTCATTCTTTCCGCTAGCCTTGGTCGCTCGCGCAGCCGCCTTTACCGTCGATGTCGTTGTCGCTGTGATTGTAGCGGTTGTCTTTGCTGTCGGAGTAGGAACATGATTCACCGGAACGACATTCACCGGCGGCGGCAACACCGTTCCCGCGCCCCACCTGACGGGCCTTCCGGCGTCATCCAAAACAACACTGACGACTTTGCGCTTCTTACTGGACCCCGTGGCGATGTTCAACGTCTTGACACTCCCTCTGACAGACGAAAGTCGCGGCAACGCGTCGATCGTGAACCCATTGCCGTTCCCCTTGTGCTTGACCGGACTCGTCGCCGTATACCCCTGCATAGCCCGGTCCACCAACGCCGACGGGTTCTTCCGCGCCAAGCGAACGACATTGGAAACATTGGCCACTTGTTCGAGCATACTTCCCAGTCCCAATCTCGTACGCGAACGGGTGCGGGAAAAGATGTTCGACGGTGATATCTCGCCCGTTTGGTCGTTGCGAAGTCGACGGCGACCGGCTAGGCCGGCTTTCCGTGATTGAGATTGGGATTGGAAGATGGCCATCTTGCTCGTTGTTGGGCGGAAGGGGCGGAAAGCAGCAAGGCGCGGTGTTGCGGCGCGTGATGAAGGGTCGGACGAGGCGTCGAACGCGGTCGAGGAGGATTCGTAGGGCGTGTATGAGGAGTCTGTCCATTCCGGTTCGGATTTGACATCGGGCATCTCGACGTCTTCATTGTCGTTTGCATGCTCCAAGTTTCCCACTAATTCGAGCGCGTGCAAGACGTCGCGCTCGCGTTGCGTATCCATCCCCGTGAATGACCCCGTCGGACGAGTCAAAACGAGCTCCACCGTCAATATGGCCCGCACACTCTCCGCCGCCCTCGCGAGCGCCTCTACACCCCCTCCCTGCGCATCCACAAACGACTCCAACAGGTGCGACTGCGCGGGGACCAGTCTCCCGATCACCGTCGTCTTTCCCGTTCCCGGTTCAAGGAGGAGGGAAGCGATCGTAGATTTCGGTTGAAGGATGTGCGTCTGTGCCGGTGTTGGTGGAGACGGGACGCGGTGCGTGATGTATGGCGATGACGAGACAATGTCGGCCGCTTTTCGCGGGGCAAAGGTCGGATGCCATGGTTGCGCGGGCGTGTCGAGTGCCGGTGCGACGGATGATGAGCGGCTTCGAGAGGACGATAGGCCCGGTGTGGATCTTGGATGTGCCGAGGTGTCGACGATGGCGCGGCGCGAAGAGGAAGCGGAGGGTTTGCTACGTGTGTAGATTTTGAAGTCCGGTGTGCGGCTTGATGGGATGATCTCGGGACTACGAGGAGGGTCGGGTCAGCGACAATGATGTCATGGGGTTTGGAAACGTACCTTGATAGACACATGGCCTTGACGAGACTCTTCAAGCAGACACTTGCAACCCTTTCCTCCACGTTCCCTACGCCGTCCTCCGTCTTGACCTTTCGCCGTCTCTCCTGCACATCATGCACGAACACCGGCACAAGGCCTTCACACGATGTCGTATATTTTGATTCTTCAGTAACAGGGAGCGTGAGAGGGGCGTATCCCGTCGAGAAGAATGGAGATGGGGAAGGAGGAGGGGAGGGAAGAGTGTATGTCACGCGAACTATGGGGTCGTCAGCGCGAGCTGTAGCGAGATTGTAAGGGGACGTACCTGGTAGATGGTGAATCTTGTTTGGTTCGAGGTGCATTGTGACTCGAGCGAACCAAAAAGCAGAGGCGAGGCTGACAGACGATGAGTATACCGAGATGAAGGCGATGATGATCAGCCCTCTTGGTATCTAACAATCATTTCACCGCGACGCGCTCTCGCTCTCTCCTCGGCGCGTCATGAAAGCTTTCCTTTCCCTCATGTGCTTCACTTCCAGCCGGCCTGAATGCCTGAATGGCACAAAATAAACAAACGGGCCGACCCAATTTCGATCGTCGATGACGAGACGGACCTGTTGCTCGTTCACATTTCCCCGTAGGGAAGCATTCGCCAAACTGCTTCCTAGGACAACCTTCTACGCTTTGGGCACACTCATTCGCCCACGACTCCCCTGCGCTCTCCATCCTCGGATCATTGCTCATTCGCCGTGCGTCCCGACTCGATATCTCGCAACTGCAATCATGCCTCCCAGGACTAAAAAGACCGCCGTCAATCCTGCCGAAGGAGACGGTCCCAAGCCCGAAGCAGACATCGCCCCGACGAACGACACAAAACGAAAACGCACCACCAAACCCGCGGTAAAAGAAGATTCCTCCGATGCGGAACCCTCGAAACCGAAGAAACCCCGGGCCGCAAAGAAGCCCAAAGTCGATCCATTCCACGCTGATACCCTCGCCGCGCATCCTCCCCGGATCGGGACGACCACCTCGGTACCCATGACACATATCATCGGCGCCCACACGTCGACTTCGGGCGGGCCAGAGTTCGCGCTGGTCAACGCCAGTGAGCTCGGCGCGAATGCGTTGGCCATGTTTCTGAAGAATCAGAGACGATGGGAGAGTAAAGGGTTCGATGAGGCGAGTGTGGAATGCTGGAAGCGGATGATGAAGGCGCGGGAGGAGGGAGGTGAGTTTCGGTCTTCCGGGCGCTACATAAAGCGGTATTGATCGTGTATCGAAGGTTTGGGATACGACCCGAATTATATCCTTCCGCACGGTTCGTATCTTATCAACCTCGGCCAACCAGATGCGTACGTCTGATTCCCCTCGGGTGCCAAGATCTAGGCTAACCCCACTTGCCATCAGGACAAAGCGCGAAACCTCGTACAAATGCTTCCTCGATGACCTCCAGCGGTGCGAGCAACTCGGAATCAAGCTCTACAACTGGCAGTACGTACCCGCTCGCCCAGTCGCGCAGTATAGACTGACGACTCATCCGGTTGATAGCCCCGGTTCAACGGTCGGCGCATGTACGAAATCCGAAGCCCTGAAAAACGTCGCGGATTCCATCAACCGCGCTCATGAGGAAACGACGAGCGTCGTCTGTGTGATCGAGAATATGGTACGTCCTCGTCACATGCCGAGTATGAACCGGTCTGACGGGTGGTCAGGCTGGCGCGGGCAATGTCCTGGGATCGACGTTTGAAGAGTTGGCGGAGATTATCGAACAGGTCACGGATAAAGATCGGGTCGGAGTCTGTATCGACACGTGTACGTGTCCCTTTTTTCGTCTCCGAAGGTCGACTGATGTTGGCGTGATAGGTCATACGTTTGCAGCGGGGTACGACCTGCGCACGCAAGAGACGTACGAAAAGGCGATGGACGAGTTTGAACGGATCGTCGGGTTCAAGTATCTGAAGGGAATGCATTTGAACGATAGCCAAGGTGGTGGATTGGCATGCCACAAAGACCGGCACGAGAACATTGGGCTGTGCGTACTCTAACTTCCGTTGCAACCCTTGTACTCATCCCCCACACTAAGCGGCGAAATCGGGCTAGCCTGTTTCCGCCTGATCGTCCGTGACCCGCGCCTCGCACACATCCCCCTCATTCTCGAAACACCGACCTTCGAGGAAACCTCGGTCTGGCGGCGGGAGATCGAGATCTTGTACGAGCTGCAACACGTTGACGGGAGTGAGGAGGAGGTGACAGCAAAGTTGCAGGAAATGACGGATGCGTGGAAGACAGAGTTGGCGGAGATGAGGAGGGTGAGCGGCAAGGGGCCGAAAGAGAAGAAGGCTCCTGCCGCTAAAGGGAAAAAGGGGAAGAAGGCCGAGCCAGAGGAAGGGGATGGGGACGAGGAGGTGCCGGAGCTGGTGCCGGTGAAGCCTAAGGGAAAAGCGACGGCCGCCGCCAAGCCGAAGGCGACGGGGAGGAAGCGTGGGAGAGCTGTGGCCAACGATGAGAAGGATGAGGAGCTAGAGCATGGTAGTGGAACCGATACGTCGGAGCTGACCGAAGAGGAGGCGTAGTTGTATCATCTGTAGGCGTTGTGCGGGGCCTCAGGGGTCTTATCGTTACCCAGATGGGTGTGTCCGCTCTTAGTATTTCCGGCCGACTCGGCGTAGAGAACTGACAGAGTGAACAGGACGTACATACAGCCTCAGTCGCTCGGCATAGGTAGGCTCTCCGGCTGAAATAGGTTTGCAAAGGCAATCGCCATCGGGATTACACGTCCTGCTATTCTGAGGAAGACGAGATGGAGGCCCACTCGAACAGGAGGAGCTGCGACGAACAGAGACAGATCTTTTACAGAGATTGGAGCAGGAAATAGACAGGAGTATGAGCAAGATCTGCGGGGGCCGGGCGCGAGTGTCGTTTCGATAGCTCCATTTGCTTGAACTCAGCGATATCATATTAGAGTTATGCCCAGGTGTCTACACAGGTCTTACGTTTTTCGAGGAGAAACAGTGCGGTTCTCTGCGATCCGTTCGCGCAGCGGCTGCCATCTTGCCCCAATACGTTCGGTTGATTCGAAAGCTGATGTCGCGCAGACGCACGCCCGGCAAGAAACTCATAGTATTATGCCACCTAAGTCTTCGCATCTGGGTGCCTTTTCTAGGAAGCAAAAACTGTTGCAGCGGTGTAGCATCATGCTAGCCTTAGCATCCATTTTGCAACAAGATTAGGCGGCGAGTCAGATATGCGGCGAAGATAGGGTGCTGGCTAACTACTTAGGCTGAGGTTTTAAGGTTCTAAGTACCCACGGCCGCTTACTATTGTCGCTAGAATTGGCGTACGGGCTTTGGAGGTCATGATGTAGTGCAAGACTATTGTCTGTATGACGGCTGAGCCTTCAAACAGATCATGCGTACGCATCTAGGGCAGGAGAAACCCTGTCTCATTTGAGACCGGCAGCGAGCATCAACGCCTTGTGGCCCGGTCTGTTAAGAAGCATTCACAAGCGACCGTTCAGAGAGATCATAGGCGGATGCCGTTTCAGCGTACCGTTAGAGACAAGATGAGAAGACCTGTTTGCCACATTTGTACATAATTGTTTTGATTTTGCCGTCCAACATGTAAGGCGCTTTGCCGGAGTGGTTAACGGGTGCCCCTGCTATCCAGCTATTTAGCTCAGCATAGGGTATGGTCTCTGACCGCGTGTGTTCGAATCGCACAGGCGTCGCTTCCTTTTTGACGTTTTCTTTTGGGATCCTAGCCAGCAAGCAGATATTGCGACTATCCGTGTTTGGTCACCGAGCTGTCCATTCACTTGTTTGGTTCTTTCTGCGGACCTTTCTTTTGGCGAGCATACCTGGACACCAGAAGGACAAGCTCGGTGTGCGGTAAAGGTTTGCCAGCCGCGGACGGGGACCGCAAGGCTCGATTCCGTCATGACGATCAAGCCGGGGCTTGCCCGAAATGCTCACGACTAGTTTATGATAAACGCAAGCTCGACTGAATTCCAGCAGCAAACTGGATCAACCCTCGAAAGGGCTTATAACACCTGCACGGCTGATATCCCTACAGCTGAAGCTCAGAAAACGTGCTCATTGGCCAGACGGGCCTTGGACTCCTTTAGAGACTTCTTGCCTTCGGCACGAGATGTACAACCGCTGGAGGACTGTCGACTACCAGACCCGCACTGGAAAAAGTACCGTGCTGGACCTACATCCTCGGACACAGGTCATCCACAGGCAGGTCCTACTAAGGTGATTGACCCGACGTTGCGGACGCAACGCTGCTCGAGGTGGAGACCGCGATGACGATCGCAACCTTGGTCAAGGCTGTATGTAACAGCCGGTAGCTGAGTCATGCTGGCGGTGGGCCGAAGGCAAATGGAAGCTCTCTATGTCTGTGTCACGAAGGTTGTTTTCGTGATCGCGTTTGCATGGATGGGCAGAGTTCCAGTCGCTCTTGTCCTCACCATTCAGAGCGTTGCATACCTCTGAGAACAGATACACCTTGTCCGGCGACTCGGAGGCGGAATGCGAGCTCGGATGTTGCTCTACGATTCGTCTTTTCCCTCTAAGCAGGCTGCCTATCTACTTCAACCGTTTTCGAACATCGATAACACGCATGTGCATAGCATGAGCTCAGCGATCCAAATTATCCTTTCCTAACTCGATCTATATGCAAAGTCCATGAACCTCTCGGAATCCACTATCTATAGTTCATTCCTAATATGAGCCGCAGCTTTCTCCTTCAATGCAGCCGTGGGATTCGACGGATCGATGTCAGCCCACCTGTATAGATAAACGATCAGTCGAATGAGCCGACTGGTAACTTCTACGCCAGGCGCACTCACGCCTTGCCTTCAAGCAATGGCGACTTGCTGTACCACTCGTACTCCCTCTTGCCCGCCACATACCTAGGAACAGTCATCTTCATCGCATTTGGGTTCAGGTCGTCCCATCCGGCCGAGTGGATCACTTGCATCAGCTCATCGAACAGAAGCCGGTAGCCAGGCGGGGTGAGGTGCAGTCCGTCGGTGAAGAATGGTCGCAGGTCGGAGTCTTGTTCGCTTCCTGCGGCATCGACGATGACCTTCCAGTAATCGATGACTTGTACACGGCCGTTCGTCCTGGCTTTCCATTCTTCGCCGATGGTCAAGCACGCGTCCCTGAACTTTCGAGTATGATCCAGATTGCGTTCCTTCCCTTGTTCTTCCTTTGGGATCCCTGGCGGCAAAGGCATTTCGAGCCGCATGGATTGCACCAGAGGAGGCGGCGTAATGAGGACAATCCGAGCTTCAGGTTGATAGTAGTCGGATTCGGGTTCGACCAGGGACGAGACGTAGTAGTTCATGTTGGCGATGTACTTTTCCAAGGGAAGAGACTGGGCGCAAGGAGGAAGAGTGGCATCATTCGCACCTAATTGAGCGCATGATCAGCCGGGAGTAGGGCCTACGATACATATGCGTACCGAACAGGATAGTGACGAGCTTGACGGGAGGAAGTCCAGCCTGCGCGTCTTTCTTTGCGAAAATCTTCTTGAACAATGGGAGACACCTAGATTATGTTCAACGGTCAGGAATGCGAACGTTCGGGAGTCATGAAAGCACATACCATTCAGTGGTGTAACCACCGAACCCCCTATTCAGCACGTCCATCTTCCGCATGTAGACCTCTATCACAGGGACGGCAAGCTCTACTCAATGACAACATTCTGGTCGAACTGGGCAGGGAGACCGATACATACGTGACATGAGGTGAGCCAATGAACCTTCGGACCATGCTTGAGTGAGAGAATCACCCTGAAAGGTCGTACATCGTTCAAGTCAGCTAGGCAGCCGTTGCTTTGATCGCGCGATACCTACAAAGAGGACGATGGCATCTTGAAAGTGGCTTGCCATGTTGAAGGGGTTCGACCTGTGTTTGGTGCGAGAACGGTACGCCTCGGAGGGACGAGGATGAGCAAAGGCAGATGCGCTGGCTCTTTATCCATCACGTCGAGCCCACCAGTCTTCCTTTGTTTCAGAAAGACCGACTAGTACGAAAATAACAGTCTTGACACGTCATCACCGATGCAAGATGTCTAAATCGACTGCCTGTATAGTAGTGGTGATCTGTCTGCTATGCTATACAACAACCGCACAAGTACAGTCCCCATGCATGTGCACTCTCTAATTGACCTTGGGATCCTCCAATGACGCCTCGGAATCCGGAACACCCTCCACACTTGCACCCTTACTCTGCGCATCCGGCTTGGACTTTTCCAACGCCAACTGCGCCGCCATCAAACTCCTAAACCTGCCGCCCTCACGTCGACTAAGATCGGCATACGTTCCTTCCTCGGTAATTTGCCCGGCTTCGACGACGACGACCCGTTCCGCGCGTGCGATAGATGACAGTCGATGCGCGACGAGGATGACGGTGATCTGTTGGCTATGAATGATATGGTCAATCGCAGAGTTGACTGCGTGTTCGCTCGTGCTATCAAGAGCGGAAGTAGCTTCGTCCAGGAGAAGGATGCTGGGTTTCCGGACGAGCGCTCGAGCGATAGCAACTATAAACGAAAGCCGTTAGTAACAGCGATGCAAGGCGTGATGTACGGCCTACTCCTTTGCTTCTGGCCACCCGACAAGCTAGCCTTGCCAACTGCAAAGGTAGGGTGTTAGCATGAGACGGGATTTGATCGACTGATTACTTACTCTGAGTATCGAATCCTTGAGGAAGCGACCAGATAAAGTCACAGTTTGCCTGTCTAGCAGCCTCTTCCACATCTTCACGTGTCGTGTTCGGAACTCCATACGCAATGTTGTCGTGTACACTCCCGGTACTGTTTTGTTTCGGGAAATAAGCCAATTGCAAAAGGGTGAGACCGGACGGTCGACCTACAATAGTGTTGGATCCTGCGAGACAACGCCGATTCGTGATCTCCAGGACTCGACTGTAAAGTCTCGGATATCTGCGAAAGGGCATGCTCAGCATTGCACCCACCTGCTGCGACAGCGAAGCTCACCTTCCCCATCGAACAGTACCCGACCCTCGTTCGGGTCGTAGAATCGACAAAGCAAGGCTTGAATTGAGGATTTTCCGCTTCCACTTGGGCCACTGCGCCGCAACGTCTTTCAGCGCCGAGCATCCCGCACAAACGCAAGGCTTACCAGATAGCCAACGATGTTCCCACCTCGATATCCAGGTTGACCTTGTTCAGGACGCCCACTTCCTGTCTACTGGGATACGTAAACGATACATTCTCCAGTCGAATCGGTCCGTTCCGCTCTTTCGGGCAGAATTTGCCGACGGAGAGCGGAATGGCGGATTTGCGGTCGAGCAGGTCAAAGACTCGGGAACCGGCGCCGACGCCTTTCATGAGACCCGTCCAGAATCCGGTGAGACCAGAAACGGAGCCGCCAACGTAACTGCGGAAATGAAGTCAGCGGGAACAGTCGAGGTCGGATGATGTTCCGTACCCAGTGTAGATCAACAAACTCGTCAAGTCTCCGACCGTGATCTCCCCGCGGGAAACCAAGTGACCTCCTTCAAAAACAGATCTTATCAGCCATAGCTCCTGCCAGTCACTGATGCGCAACGTACCGTATCCCAACAAGCACAACATGGTCAGATTACCCGTCAACCCGGATCCACCGAAAAAGATCCCCGAGGCGATCGCTTCCTTCTTAGCGAGCTGGAAGACCTTGTCCACCTTGTGAGAGAAGCGGGAGCCCTCGAGTGCCTGTGCGTTGAACGCGCTGTCCGAGAACAGAGTCAGTCCCAGCGCTGTGCATGAACAGGCAAGCGTGTCGGATACTTACGCAACAGTCTTGAAAGCGTTCAACTTTTCCTCTGCCGTCTACCAAGAGCGCTCCGCGTCAGTTGGCATCCGCCACGAGGCATTCGAACACACCTTGGACATGTCTCCCAACGCCTCTTGTGTCTGATTCGACAGTTTCCGGAGGTATCGGCCGTAGATGACGGCACCGATGGACACGGGCGGGACGACGGCGAGCATGACCATGGTCAGTTTGGCGGAGATGTATACCATTGCGGCGACTGTGGTGTCGTGTGATCAGCGCGCGTCAGAGCGGAGAGGCATGAACTTGCCTCCAACAACGGCGGATATGATTGCCCTATGTGAAGAATGAGCGTCGCACGTGGGAATACTTGACTGCCGGGACTCACCTCAAACCATCACTCAGGTTGGATGTCACGGAATCTCCGACGATACTCGTATCCACGCTCAACCGACTAACGATATCCCCCGCACCTCGATCGGCAAACTCGGGTTCCTGCTTCAACGTCGACAAATACGCTTCATTCCTATGGCAGCCATGCCATCAGTTCACACACCCTTCCCCACAAGCCACATCCCCCTCGACGCACCTGACACGCGCGATGATCCTCTGCCCGCTCAATCGCATCAATATCGCCCGCCCAGCGTTCGCCGCCGCGCCAACGCAAAACGTCAGCGCGAGCGCGGCAGCAGCCACGGGAAAGGACAAGCCGAAGAAGGATTCATTGGTCGGAGATGCGAAAAAATCGATCAGTTTGCCGATGGTGAGAGGGACGAGCATGGATACGCCTGAAGAGATGAATAGCTGTACGGGTTGTCAGGTTAGTGGGCTGGCGGGAGACGTGGGGAGGGGACTTACGAGGCCGATCGCGGTGGTGAGTTGTTTCTTCTCTGGTCGAGCCAAGTCGACCAGCTTTTTGATCGAGCTGTTTGTCGAAGTTTCTCCGTCCTTGCCCGGCGCCAGGGCAAACATTCGACTGAAGCGACTTGTCAGCCCTACGGTTGGAGTCAATGGTTCCGGTTTAGTTGTCGAGACATCGGTATTCCGCGTTCCGGTGGTCGTCTGAATCAGAGGCTGCGATGGTGGGCGGTTCTGTGTGACCGTTTTCGCGTCCGTGGACGGTGGTATACGTGCGGCGGAGTGATTCCATCGTCGACTCCACGGATGTATTGAGAGTGCATTTGTGATCGGGGAGGATGAGCCAACGAGCGTCGCTATTTGACGGCTTTTCACAGCAGGTTGATGTGGTGCTGGACCGCTATTTGAAGTGCGATTGCGTGATATCGCTGAATCTCTCGTCAGAATGGGCACTTTCGCACAAAGAATAGACTGACCACAGGATGTATACCGCCGCGCACCAACACTACTCCCCCCGTCCTGCCACTTGCGACTCGATCCGCCAACTACCGATCGTACACCATCCACGTTCCTCTGTGTCTCGACGCAGCATCTCCGTAGTGGCGAGTTGGCTATACGTCCCAGCAGGACGCGGGTATCCGGCAAGAGCGCCATGGTGTCTTGTCGAGGCGATGTCGAGCGAGTTGGAAAGCGATAGGATTCCGACTTTGTTGCATTAATGCTTTGAATCTCTTGCCGATCGTCCCATCGTCATTTCCCTAGCTTCCCTAGCTATTCCATTCCCCTATTCGGCGCTAGTGGCCGCGCCCGATTCAATAATTTATCGCAATTCACAAAGTAAACAAGCAATTATCCTACAGCTTAACTCATCTGTCCTTATCCTCCCTTCATCACCTCTCCATCTCGCAACACCGCACACCATGTCACGCAAACCCACACCCAAAAGCAACGTCACCCTTCTGACCGAAGGCGCCTCCTACATCAAACGCGCCAAACGCACCGCCAAGGGCGAACCGGCCGTCGACAAAGTCGTGTTCGACGATGATGCCCGCCGCGAGTACCTGACCGGGTTCAGCAAGCGGAAAAAGGCAAAGATCGAGGAGAAGCGGGAGAGGGCGAAGAAGCGGGCGCATGAGGATCATTTGGCGCAACGGAGGCAGGTACGTCGGGCGAGAGATTGGTCTCTCCGGGCGTTGAGGAGTATTCGTGGCTGACGCTCAACATGTCTAGGCTCGTGAGGATCTGAAGCAGCGCGCGAGGGAGAACTTTATCTCTGTTCGTCGTGCGATGGGCTTGGAGGACCTTCCCGAGTCGGAAGCGGACGAAGGGATCTTTTCCGATGCCGAGGGCGAGGCGCCACGCAGTAAAGGCAAGGCGCGTGCCGAGTCTAACGGGGAGGGAAGCGAGGGGGAAGTAGAGGTCGCGTTCGAGAATGATGATCAGCAGGCGGTCGTCACTATTACGGACGATTTCGACGAGGACCTCGACCTCGCGGGAAGCTCGCGTAAACGCAAGACCCGGGACGATGACGACGACGATGAGGAGGAGGAGTCCGAGACCGAGCGCGCGGGACCACGCCGCGCCGCCGCTGTTCCCCTCATGCCCGCCTCATCGCGCAAACAACAAAAGAAGGCGCTCTCGGCCGCGGCAGCCACGAAGAAATCCGTCTCCCTCGGCTTCCCCTCGGCGAGGACGAACACGAGCAGCAAGAACCACGTCGCGAGTGATTACCGTGCGTACGAGAGCAAGGCCGAGCGGAAAAAGGTCAAGGAGCGGGAGCGCGGGAGGCATAATCAAAAGTGGGAGTTGGCCAAGGAGCGGGGTACGGCCGGTGGTGGACGGGGGAGAAAGTCATCGCGGGGCCGTGGACGCGGCAAGGGGGGTCGCGGTGGGAAAAAGTAGGCAAGCGTTGTATCATGTATCTCGTGTGCTGTGCGACTGTCCGAGCGATTGCCCGCGTTCAAGTCGTTTGTGCCAACTCTATCCACTGCGCTGCGCGTCATGGCGATCGACGTCATTATTATTAGATGGTGCGCCCGAATCATGTTCATCCAAGATTTGGTCCTCTTGAGCACTCGTTCAGCCCGAGTTGACCTGTTCCCTTGCCACTCATCGCCACAGCCACAGCCAGGCACACACCGCGATGGCGCCCCTTTTCAACCCTCACAAGACGCCGAAACAAAAACGACCGCTGTCGCAATACGGGCCCGTCATCCCGACGCTTCCACCACCGCCACAGGAAGGCTCGAGTGGACCGCAAGGGTCGTCCTTCACGGAGCATCGGTCGCGCGTCGATATTCCGGATACACCGTTACAGGAGCCGGCAGAGAAGGATGCACAGATGGAGCAACTCGCCGAGGAGCGGGATGAACGAGAGACAGAGATGAGCGAACGTGACGCGTTCGAATCGCCAGAGGGATCCCAACTGAAACAACAACCCGCGCGGCCGATCATGTCACCGTGGCAACACTTTGCAGCCACGGGGGGCGCGATGACGCCTTCCGTGGAACGACCGGGCGGCGAAGCCATCTCACCGTTCTTCGCGATGGGTCTAGGAGGATCGTCGATGCCGACTGGAGGACAGACGAGCGGAGGATATCCGGGGTTCACTTTAAAGCCGATGGTGTCTTCGAGTCCATTGGGGACATCCTCGACGGCGCCACGGAGTCATTCGCCACACCTTGGGGGACCGTTTGCGCAGCTGACGCTCGACGGTGGGGCCCGAGGAGCGCCGGGGACACCGGGGATAGCCTCGGCCGGGATGTCGGATCCGTTCATGTCCCTCCCGATGGGCATGAGCGCGACCTCGACGTCGTCGATGAGCAAGTCACCCCCGGGAACGGCGGAGGGAAAGAGGGACGTCATGGCTGCCGCGTTGGCCGCCAGACGGAGAGGCTCGCGCTCGGGCCCGAGTGCGTTGTCACAGAGCATGAATGCGGCCGATGCCGGTACGGAATCATCCAGACCGACGCCGCCGTCTGGGCCCGTGGCGAGTGGAATGCAGTTGAAACTGCCCCCGATGGGGGGACTACGGAATCCACCGTCATCGAACGGGACCGATGTCCAGTCCACGGCGACACCACAGGCGCCCGCCTCGGTCGTTCCCGAAGCCATGACACCTGTGGAACTGGCAGCGCGCATGCGCGACCCGTCGGCACGGCTGCTCATCGTCGACTTGCGTCAACCATCCGCCTACAATGCCGGCCATGCCGCACGGGCCGTCTCCCTTCCGATCCCATCGACACTGTTGAAGCGCCAAGCATTCACATTGGAGAAATTACAAGAAATGCTGCCCCCGCGCGCGGCAAAGGTCATCTCGAGGTGGGAAAAGTACACTGACGTCGTCATTGTCGATCAAGATTCGACCGTGGCCGGCGCGGGGAGCGTGATCACAGGTATGGCGAACAAGTTCAGACCGGCCGACGGGGCCGGGTGGCAGGGCAAGATCTGGTTCCTTAGGGGAGGGATGTCGGCTTGTCGGAGCGTTCAAGAGGTCGAACTGCAGTATGGCACGGACGACGAGGAGGATACCGAGGAGAGCACCGTAGATGGGGAAAGCGGGAAGCCGGGAGTAGACGTATCGGCGGATTCGGCGACGACATTGAACGCCTCCGGGTCGACGGGGGCGGGCAAGACGAACAAGATGTTTGGCGGACTCAGTCGGGCTGCTTTTCAGCAAGGCTCGACAAAGGGGATCGCCCGGCGACGTGCAGGTGCTCCGCAGAGCATCGCCATGCCCGGCGCGAGCTCTTCCGCCCCACTTCGACTTGATTTGCGCGGAACAGGATTCAACAATGGGATGAATATGGGAAAGCAGACCTCGACCCGAGTATTGCAGAATGACGCCGACGGTCCGTTGAATACTGGTAATTCCAATGCCACCGCCGTCGCGGGTGAACCAAGGCGTACATCGGCCAGCAGTGACTCTCCCCGCGCGGGAGCAGGCGAAGGAGACGTCCTGCAACCCGCCAACCCATTCTTCGACAACATTCGCCAAAATCTTGAACTCTCGCACGGCGGTATCACCGAACGCATCAACCTCAATCTGCCCCCCGAAATCGCGTCACGCGCCCACGAGCTGCCGGCCTTTCTGCGCGATCTCGTGGAGAAGCCGCAGAATGAGACCGCGACGATCTTGGCCAACGAGTTCGAGAATGTCGAAAGGGACGAGCAGAAGCGGCTGCAGAGTATCATGGAGTGGCATTCGAGGGGCATGAAACGCATCGACGAGGCGTCCAGGGCGCATCGGAGGAGGGAGCGTGCGCGGAGGATGTCGGTCCAGGCCGAGGCGGATAGGGCGGGCGAAGTGTCGGACAGAAAGTCGCTCAGGGTGAAGAGGACCCAGAGTGGAATGGTCCAGGTCAAGACTTTAGACATAGATGAAGGAGCCGAGACGCCAGAGGATTACTTTCCGTTTTCCATCACAGCTGGTGTCGAGCGAGGTGCCAAGAACAGGTAGGGCGATAGCTCCAGATTGTCAAGCACGACTGACTGGCCCCCGATTTAGGTACAAGAATATCTGGCCGTACGACTTTTCGCGAGTTCGCCTCGCTGCAAAGTGCCACGATGATGGATCCGACTACATCAATGCCAACTTCATCCAGCCACAAGGAACGACGAAACGCTATATCGCGACTCAGGGCCCGCTGGATGCCACCTTTCGTGATTTCTGGACACTCATTTGGGAGCAGCATGTGGACGTGATTGTCATGTGAGCTTTTCGTCCTTGTCGACGCCTGCTATCTTACTAAACGAGCGACAACCTGCAGGCTAACCAAGCAATTCGAGGGTGGCGCAATCAAATGCGGATCATATTGGACCGACGGGGCGTACGGTCCCCTGCATCTTCAGCTCCTCTCTACCACCGGAGGTGAAGATGCGCCCGAACAATCCGTCTCGGGATTCGACTTCCACGTTGGCGCCGACAAGCCTGCGACGGCTACACCCAATATCCATCGTGTCTTCCTCCTATCACACGAGGATTATCCCGACTCGCCACCGCGCAAGATTACACAGATCCAGTGTGTCTCCTGGCCAGACTTTGATGTTCCAGAAGACCCGCACACTCTGCTGGGCCTGGTAAAAGAGGTCGATCATGCTTCGGAAGAGATGGCCAATGATGTCAATGATGAGGGCCTCAAGCCTCCTGTTTTGGTGCATTGTAAGTCTGCCCAGCTCCTGAGCTGAACGCGTGCTAAACATGTTCTTAGGCTCGGCCGGAGTGGGTCGTACGGGAAGCTATATCGTGGTGGACGCTATGCTGGATGCCTTGAGGCGCGAGCACCACACCCATCACCGCAAGATCCGCGGGACGTCGCAGGGACTCAGCAAGCGCCGTCAATCGCGGCAATTTGATCATGGTCTGTTTTCTCCTGAATCTCATCAGGCCAAGACGTTCGATCGCCGTGGATCTTATGCGTCGTCGAGCGAATTCTCTGTTGGATCGCTCGGTCCACCCTCGATCTCGCCTCCACTGCCAGATGCCGCCGTCGCTGCCCATTCGCCGTTCCCGCCGTTCCCTGTTGTACAGGCGTTCACGTTTAGCCCAGGCACAGTTGGAGTCCCCGAACAGATGGAAGTCGACCACGCCCAGCAGGCGGAGGCGCCGATGCCGCATGCGATGCGTCGCATTTCTGAAGAGACGGGCTCGGTACAGGAGCCTAAAGACTAGTACGTGAGCGCTCCCATTGGTTGAGTGTCAACTAATGCCTTTGCCCCTGATTAGCAATCTCGTGGACGAAATAGAAAGCATTCCCAAGATCACGGCTCGGCGCAAAGAGCTGCTTGACCCCAGCCCAGTCTTGGAAATGTCTCAGCCAGTCAAAAGTATCTTGAGTAATATGCGCGTACAGCGCATGAGCCTTTGCCAAAGCTTGCGGCAGTACTTGTTTGTGTATAGAGGTAAGCGACTTGACTAGACCTGAACATCCTTGCTTACTTTTCTGTCTTTTAGCCATCATCATCGGATATCTTGATATGCTCGATGAAGAAAAGGAAATCGAGCAAGAACTGCATGGTAGCGGTTCATCATCGATTAATGCCACAACTCGATCCCTCAATCACTCTGGCGCAACGACTGATGAGGAAACTCAGACAAAGCGCCGTGCGCCAGATATCCAACTTGGCGGTTCGAGCCTCACAAAACGGCCGTCTCTCAAGTCTTTCGGCAGCAAGCGTCGCTCTCGGAACAACAATGGGTCGGATGAGTCCCGTCTGAGCGCCTCGAACGCGCTCGGGGGTTCTACGTCGACTACGCCATCACCATTGCTTAGCCGACCACTGACTCCGGCAGACTCGAGGGCAATTTCATCTCCCGAGCCTACCACTGCCATTGCCCAGCCTAGTCCGAAGCTTGAACCCTCTCAGACCTCTGGCGACCATGCTATGGACACTTCTTAATCACCACGAAATGCATAGACATCATACGCATCACCTCCGCTCTCGAATCGCCCTTCTCTTGACATTCTCATCGAGAATCGGCGACCGTTCGCAAGCCATCTTCAGCATAGTTTCCCAGTAAATTGAAGGTAATTCTTGAACCCATTGTATCCGATTAGCACATAAAGTAGTAGCTCTATATCAAACTATCTCAATCTACTCTCGTCTTGTGCCGTGAGCGCAGTACCTGCGGACCCGTCTTCCTCTGCACAACCGCAATCATACGTCGAATCCAACGTGAGGCAATCGAATTCGGGCTTGCCGAGACGCACATTCACCATGTTATGCACGGAACATAGCCACAATGAAGCGCTCTTTCTTGACGAGGTCTAAAGAGGGAGAGTGATCAGCGGTGAGCGAGGTGATTGTAAGCAGTGCACTTGCCTGTGGTGGGTATTCTGCAAGCAGCGCTTGGAACTCGGCAGCGCACTCGCCACAAGGGTAAAGCCGGCTAAAAGAAAGCGAGTTAGCTAAATGAGCATTCATGTTACGGTGGACACCCTCACCTGAAGAGGTAGAAATAGGACTTGAGAGCAGAACGTTCATCGGACGTCGGTTCCTGCGAGAAGCAGGGCGATTAATGTCATTGCTGCGACCCAATGGCAGGACCTACTTCGGGGAATCGCAAGGTGACGAGGTGCAATAGCTTCCACGCTGCCCGTCCGAGTTCCGCTCTGAGGGTAAAGAGGTCAGACATGATATGACGGACACGCCTCGGAGCAGACGTGCTTTGCCGTTGCGTTGCCCAACTTTGGCATAATGACGCCGCCGTGTACAGATGCGTCCTCGGACCATGTGTCTAGAGGTCCAGTTTCTCCTATCCGATTCTGTCCGTCGGCCTCTACGCTCTCGGTTGCTTGACTGGTCCGCCATCGCTTGAAGGCCTCGAGCTCTTCCTCGTCTATCGTTGTATCCCCCAATCTGTACAGTGTACGGCGGTCGTCGATGTCCTCTTGCCGCTCGACATCGACGATATGGGGCGAATTGTACTTTGGTGAGGCGCCACCAGCATTCCAATGATCCTCGAGATACAGGGCAGACTCCTTGTCAGCATTGGATGACGACAGGCGTTGTGCAGGATTCCAGGCGTCCCATGTTCCCGAGGTCAAGGACCATTCGTTCCATTCCGAACCATCCGAGTTCTTTTGGTAAACGATGAACAGCGTCGGAATGAAGATGAGCAACGACGCCAGCAGGAAGGTTTTGAGGAATCTTGGCATCATCGCGGCGCGTAGTGTTGGAGGAGTGTCGTAGTCTGATCAAGCATGGCCTGAGAGCGGACCTGTTTCGTGAAAAGGGAAACGACACGACACGAATGCGGTTGGAAGTCGTGACGTTTCGAATCTGAAACAGGAGCCGTCGGTGAGGAGCGATCGAGCCTCGAATTCTTGTCCGCGTATCGGTTGCGCAGCTGCTCCTTGCAAGCAACCCTACGTATACAGGGGCACATTATGGCTGCCTTCTCAAAGGTCTACGGGAACCGGCGGTACCAGCGGGGCATGAAACGCGTCTTCAGAAAATGTTCCTGCCATAACGTTGTCTGCGATATTTGCCGACACTTCGTGAAACGAGCCAAGTTACCCAAGCCCCTGCAGTACCGTCAAAAGTGTGGTCTGCAAGCACTAAGAATGCCGTCACTGTCCTCTTTAGGAGCGATAAATCCCTCATCGCGACGTACGCGATGATTGCGGCACACCAAGCGAGTACAGTATCGATACTTGGTTGGACTTTCCTTACAACCCGGAGCGCCTGGCAAAAAGATATCATTAGGGAGTTTCGATCTCCCGACCTTATGCGGACAGTCTTATTCGATCTGTTAAGCATACGTTCTTCCACTGAACTATAACGACAACTGATGCTTCGAGCTTCTGCCAAAAATTCATTGCAGGTCAAGTTCAGTTGTATATCTAGCAGTACGGCTGCTGGGTTTGCCGAGGTTCCGAAGATACCTGTTAAGCATACGTTCTTCAAAACAGCTGCCGTTGTGGGTTGATAATATACAGCCATTCCCATTTACAACGAATTTTTGATGAATTCCCGCACATCTTTCCGACGAGATGACTCGCTGCATGGCTGAATGACCTGTCCCTTCGTCCTTTGATCCTGTATTGTGCCGGGAGCCATGCCAGTGGATTACGTTCAGTGGACCTCGAATTGGTCACCCACAGCCCCTGCAATTCACAACAGAGTCCAGCATGTACGCGGTCGGAGAATGAGCAGGCTTTGGATGGGATAAATAACGGCTATTGCCACGGGGGTTCCAAAGGCGAACTCATAAGATCGGACTGGCGCCGCTGCCGCGACCCGTGTCCATGGGTAGTCTCCAATAAGAGGATTGCTACTATACATACAGCTATAACAGGGACCGATTCATTGAAATGCAATGCATTTTCGACCAGGTACACCTATTTTGCGACTTTCGACCCTCTACCTACTCCGCAGATGCGGCTACTCTGAGCTACGTCCCGTCAAGGTTGACAGACGATTCCTCGGCCGCTTGCTCGTCAAGCTTCTTCTCCCTACCACGACCGACTGCCGAGCCCCTTCTGCATGTCAGGGTCGCCACGAAACAACACGTATCGAAAGCTACAAGCCGCTCGTATCATTGCCATAATTTCATGATGACACTTCCCCGGGTCGAGTTTGAAGCTCAACGTCCGCTGACTGTGCTTCTCGTGTCTCGTGCTGTCTTCCACGCTGTGAGGTTGCAAACACTAAACAGCTGACGCCTAGCACCACGATCGCGCAAGGTATTCCAACGGCGACTGCAATCTTACCGCTGTTGCCGGTCTTCCTCTTGACCAGAACTGACCGGTGGCGTTTGCTTCCCTCTTCGTGTCGTCTCTGGACTTGTAAGAGCTCAGCTCGGCAAATCTTGTCCACCAAAGCTTTCCCAGTGTCCGGGTCAGACTCGCGAAGCGCGTCCATGATTGCCGCCCAGGTCGCTTCGTCTAGACCGTTAGGTGGCAAGTCTTTGGAGTCATTACCTAACATCATCGGTTGTGAGCCACCCCATAGTGTTTGCACTGCACAAGGCGTAACGGAATGCATCCTCCACTGGGGCGTCCAGAACAGAAGCGGAATACTCCTCGTCGTTGCCCTTCGACTCCTGCTCATGCATCTTGGGAACGTTTTCCGTTTCCTCGGTACTGGTGTCAGATCGTTCCGTCGCGGAAGTGCCAGTGAGATCACTCGTCAACCGAGAAATATAGTCCAGGGTATCCTGGTACACTGATGGGCTTTCCGATTCGCATTGCGACAGACAAGGAGCGGTTTGCGAGGGAACGCTCTTGCGCGTAGCGGGATCTGGGGCTTTTAATGACAAGCTAGGCGGGACAACGGCTTGTATATTCTGAAGCGTGTGAGATTAAGGATCGCAAGATCTGGACAGTCATCGAGGACATTGTGGCAGGTGGAGTATGGGAACAGATGGCAGAGTGATCTTGGGAAGTGGCAGTCGGACGTCGCGTTTGCGGCGAGACTAGGGTAGCTTGATCGTTACTGTGACTATGATTTGGTCTGAACGGCTCCCATATACCCGTCCTTTCTCCTTTATACGATCGGTGCGAGCTCTCCTTTCCTCCCCATAAAGCAGCAGCAATTGGCGAAGCTGGTTCGGGCTGTCCCGACCAACCGGCAGGCAAGTGAGCAATATGGCGGATTTGTTTAAGCCAGCCTTTCTGACCTACTTCTGACATATATACGTGGCGTGAGGTTAGCGCAGTCTGCACTGAGTCTGCACTGGCGACCCATTATCCGGACTGAGGTGATGAGCGCAAGAACCATGTCAGTTCGTTGTTGACAGGCAACACAATTGCAATTCGGCATTCGAGCGGATGGGATGGATCTCGCCCAGCAAGGGAATTGAACCTTCCAGGCAGCAATGAGTGGCACACAGCATTTGTGGACTCTATTGGCGCGATGTCATCCCAATTCCGTACTTGGCCCATTGCCGCGATGGGATTGGAGTGGGGATTGAGCGACTCCTTCATCAGGCAATGAGGGAAGCGCTGCCATCCAACTCGCTCGCCGAGCGGGATGCGACAATGTGTATCTGTCAGATCCGGCGCAAGAGACTTGCTAGCTGCCTCTTCGCGCCATCAGAGTTGCCTCTCCGCAGGGCTGGTACGACAGCATCTCCGTCGTATAAATTTCATCGAGGCGATGACGGCGAGTTGTCAAGACACTGTACGAGAGGGATGAGCTCGATGATGACCCGAGCTCGAGGTTCCTGGGCTGATGCTTGAATGATCAACCGATATGCGACGGAGTGGCGGGCTCTAGCGAGATGACAAGGTGCAGATGCATGAGATATCGAAACTTACGAACTCTACAAAGTAGCAACGATGCAACGGAAGAATGCACTTGGCAGCCGACGTAAACCACAATAAGAACTTGCTAGTGAGAAAACAACAGATGAGGGGAAAGCGCAAGGCCGCAAGGTCCCGTCGCGGAAAAAACGGTATCCCCCCCCCTTCATGCGCTGTTGATGCTTCTGAGCCATCCGATCTTCGCCAACTTGAAGATGTATGACAAGAAGCCAAGCCTTGCCGGAAGTCGCCAGAACGCGAAGGTGCAAACGCTGGCAATCGCAAGACCGAAGAATCAGAAAAGCTTTCTCCGCAATCGTGACTTGACCGAACACTGATCGTCGGGTGAAGGTATTCCTGAACCTATTCACACGCAGAGTCAGCAGTCATCCATTCTCTGAGGTCGATATAGTCAGAAAATTCATTACACACCTGATCGCGACTGAAAAAGCGCAACCGTTCAGCCACCTCGACGACTCTGGCTGTCCCACTCCACTCATCCCGCGCGCGCCTGTCACGAGCCCCGAGCCTTGGACGTATTTAAGCCCGGCCGCGCGCCCGAATTCATGCCAATGACATCTCTTTCCACGAGCGATCACCGAATTACTCACCAAACCCGTCTTGCAAGTGCATTCGAAAACGCAAACGCAATCTTCAAAATGCCTTCCAAGCTAAGTACCTCTTCTGGTTCTACGTCTGTTCCTTCGTATCTGCGGGGAACGATCGCGAGTGGGGCAAAGCAGCGGGAGAAGGTGGTTCCCAAGGCCCGGAAGGAGACGAAGGCGTTGTCTGTGAAGCGAGAAGTGAAGAGATCAGTCAGGAAACTCGAGGTAGCTCGAGAGACAAAGGGCTACCAAGCGTTGACCAAGGCGGCAAAGGCCAAGGTCTCCCCTAGGACATATGTCCACGAGGGGATCCGAGTCGCAGTTCCGATGATTGTCGTCGATCAGTATGAGGACAGCATCGAGGAGCAACAGGCTCGTATTGAGCGAATGATCGACGAGGAGGCGCTAGGGCCCTTGAATGAGGAAGAGCTCTTTATCGGCCGGCAGACGTATTGCGATGCAGAGGGCAACGTCGTGCAAGAGAGGGAGCCCTGGATGGAGATGTTGTTGGAGCACACGGGCGTGAATGTCGCACTCCGTCGATACTGTCGAGCGAGGAATATCCCATACCCGCTTGAAGACGACGAGGATGAGTAGATGCGAGGAGAGGACTCACCGCGAGGCAAGTCCGATAGCGGACTGCTCGCCGTGTTTCGTCGACTCGGGGATGCGAGTCAGAGCGAGGTGACTCGTATCCCATAGCGATGCTGACGTGCATATCAGGACTCTTGTGGTCAACCGCCGGCTCTAGTGCAGGGACGTGCGTGTCGGAACGTCCTCGCGATGTGACGTCCGCCGTCCAAGGGTGTTCTGGTCTGCGGACTTGGTGCGTTGGCGTAACTTCTGGCGATGGACTAGCCGCCATCGACCGGGGCTGGGAAGGTAGCGGCACCGAGTGATTTCCGGTCGTCGTGAGGGCGTGGCATGTGGGTTTCCCAGCCCATCTATAGGTTGATTTCGTCGTTGTAGTATCTGTTATTATATTAGATCATCGAGCGAATACCCTCGTTTGCCCTGGCCGGATCAGTATCGGGGCAGTATCGCGGCTGCCTTCTCCTATCGACGTTTCGGCGTGTTCCATCACCATCACGTTTCAGATCAATCCATCAATCGTCTTTGTCCTTATCGTTTATCGTTCATTCGCGACATCTTCATCCATCGTGACCTATAAATCTCGCTTGTTCCGAAAATCAAATCGATCTATTGCCCACCATCATCGTGAGTGCCGCCTCCTTGCACGAATGGGATCACTGGATGCGTTGCGTAGGTATTACCGTCATTGACGCCTTGAAGACGACGCCTTCCTACAGGACCATGCTCGCTGCGTCGGCATACCGACATCTTCGAATAACCTCGAGCATTGCGATGGACCAAGGGATCGAAACTACCAGCGATATCAACAGGACTTCGTATGCCGAACGACAGCGCCATAACCTCCTCGTCCGCAAGACGACCTGTCCGTCCTTCCACTGGTCGTCCGCTCCGGCTTAGATATGCAACTCGTCGCTTGGCCGAAATGACGGAAGGCCTGCCGAAAGAGATGGCGACTCAGAGCATTCTGGAAGTGAAGCACGGATCTCGGAGGGTCATCGAGCGGAACGTCGATGTCGCAACGCTTTGCTGTGGGGTGGTTGCGATTGCAATGCAGTTGTGTCATGAATGCTCCCCTGCAGTGAGTCATCTTGTCCAGTCCTTTTCCGACGGGGATGTCATCCGCCGTACTAATATCGCTCATCTTGCAAGCCGTCCCGACTTGCCGTGTACTGCCCTTTTGGTAACGGAGCGAAGTCACCACCCCGGATCGTCCGGTACAGGAGCTCGGCTCTACCGTCTATTACTTGCAGATGAAGATCGGACACCTTGATTGACGTATATGGAGCGGTACGTTTGCTGGACGACACTCCGAACGTTGATCTTGATGGATTCCGATTTGCGGCTCTCCTCCGTGATCAGGTCTGCTTCTTCCCCTCCCGTTAGATACTCGTCGTGCGGCGCCATTCGCCCACAAAGGACAGCTGCCGAGCGGTTCACTCGACTATTCGCGGCGTTTGCGGATACCGTGATCCACCCTCGTCTACGTCCTCCGTACCAGGGGCGACGAGAACGTCGAGATCGTCCGCTCGATGGCGGATTGTCGGTTTTTGGGCATAAGGCTTGATTGCTCCCGATCCGGCATGCCTATGAACGCCCGTATGACAGGAGCTGATGCATCCCAGGCCAGAGCCGGAGGGTCTCGCGACAACATGTCATTTGGCAGTCGGACAATTCGTAGGCGTACGCGGCGTCACAGGAACGCCCTGAGTTTATGATTGGTGCAGTCGTCACTCCAGCCTCCCAGAAAGTATCGGTTGACCACCTTGAATTGAGATACGTAAGTCCTCGCTCAATGCTTCCTGATTCGGAGACGTCTGAAGCTGATGTCAACCATATCTCCCAGGGTTTCTCCAAATGTTGACGGCGAAGCGATCCCTCCTGACCAAGTCCCGCCACGAAACATCTTGCATCCTCGTAGGCGTCCCGCAGAGCAAGGGACCCCGATGGTGTACTTTGCCTTATTTGCGGTCCCTGGGAGGTTCAAAGGCTAGCGGATGACTGGTGGCGTGATCACACGCCTACCTTTCCCCGCGTTTGAGGTGTTATCGGTGAGTCCGAGACGCCGGCTCCTGCTGTCGCTACTGATTTACGCGTTGTCAGGTCTATAGATCGGGTAACTGTCTAAATGCTTCAAGGGCGCAGATCGGTTGGAGGTGATGAGAAGGACAAATCGTGAGACTTCCAACCTCCAGTAGCTGAAGCAGGTACGTCCCTTGAGCAGAAATTGGTACTTGGGAGCGCCTCGCCGCTCTCAGCTTACCATTTCCCATTCTTCAACAACAGCCCCGGGCTTTCATCCGACATTGGCGACGTCATTTGTGCGTGTCGGCACGACGTGTCTCGAAGGAAGACTACCGAGTTGAGCTTCCGGCTGAATTTCTTGGGTGGTGTCAACGGATGTCGAGATGGTCGGGCGATTGTCGTTCTCGTTGTATACAAGTTGGGTGAAGGGAACGATGACATCTCGGCTTGCTGATAGCCCTCGCCGATGCAGCGAGGCGATCTCAGTCCAAGTCGATCCGTCCATGCATAGAAAGGGGTGATACACCGGGAGTCGTAAGTCAAGTGAGCGTTTGTGAGACAAGATCAGCGGATCCGGATCCAACACGCAATGTTAACGCGTTACGCGACTTCTCCATCGTTGACTTTACTCTCGTCGGCGTGGTTCATGCTCAGTGTGTCCGGCACCGCGCGACGTGGGACGACGCTGTTGAGCTCGCTGTTGGTGATAAGATCGGTAGCTGCGTACCCCGCTTCGATGCAATGCAGGTAGACATGAAATAAACACTATTTACAAATGTAATCCGCCAAAGTCCCAACTCCCAAACCATATACATAAAAGTGACTCCTGCGATCTAGGACAAATCTATCACGGCCGAGCAACCGGGTGCACAAAACACCTACATGAAAGCTATAGAAGCGAAAGACGAAGATCCTCCCTTGAAAGAAACTCTGGTATCCCGGTCGTCTATGAGAAAAACATGTGACCTCCTTTCCTCGGCGATAGCGCATTGCAGCGAGTGCTATGATCCGTCTTCTAGATCTTTTACTTGGCTTCGGTGCCCTTAATGCTGTGAACACGGCAGGAGCGCGCTTAGCCCGACACATTGGTTGAATCCAGCAGAAAACTTACGCAGCTTTGACGTAATCGGCAAACGAGACCATGCAGACGGTCTGCCAGATACCCAGACCTATACGAGGGGTGACACCTCGGTACAAGCCCTTGATTCCGTTCGTCTTGTAGATGTAGGACAGGGTGTTCAAAATGGTTTTTTTCTGGGCCGCCCGGACCGGGTCAGTGGACTTCATGGCGGATTGCATCTCGACTCGAACGACTGCAAGCGAGGGTGATTAGAATGCAAGAGCCTCGAGGTATTTGCTCGTGAAGACTCACCTTCAATCGGCTGATTCCACGTTGCCAAGGCTCCACCGATACTGGACGCCAAGATCTTGTCGAGCGCTCCCAACGACTCGCCGTCCCTCTTGCCCCTCATCGACCGTATCGAGGTCTCGGCGAGACGAGCGAAACCCATTCTAGACAAAAAAAGTTCAGGATCGGGCCCACGCGGTGAGAGAAGAAACATGCTCACCGACTACCCCAGTTGGTCATTTGCCGAACGGCAACGGCGTTGACACCCTTGTTGATTCCCTTAATACCTTCCCTCCTGTAGATGTCCATGAAGACGGACCACGTTCCTGGCGGCTTGGCTCCGGACGCGGCGACCTTGTGACGGGTGATCTCGACGGTCTTCATGCACGTACAAA
This sequence comes from Naganishia albida, assembly GCA_001599735.1. NCBI lineage: Eukaryota > Fungi > Basidiomycota > Tremellomycetes > Filobasidiales > Filobasidiaceae > Naganishia > Naganishia albida. Next base: position 238,060 of record BCHV01000018.1, on the reverse strand, counting down.
TACCTGAGAGAGGATTGGATGTTAACATCATGCTTGTACCTCTGCCTCGACCTAACTGACCCATGGTAGCATAAGCTTGGGCGACACCACCGCCCATTCCACCCAACAATCCTGATACAGCGGGACCGACACCCAATCCCTTTTGCGCGGCCTTTTCAATTTCTCCACTGGCGAAGAGCAGTACACCACCCTTGGTCGAGGCTTCGATCCAGGCCCAGGGGATCAATCCCTGGTAGAACCCTGTGACCCCGCCTCGGGAAACGACCGTTTTGAAAGCCTGCATCATCGTTTGGGATCGGTTGGCCGCCATTTGCGTCTTGAGGACTTCGAGGGGTTGACCGAGGGTCGTCACTTCGAACAAGTTCATGGTCGCACCGACGGCGATGTTCGACCAGCTGAAGCCTTTTTCCATGGGAGCCATCTTGGGCGATAGGACTATCGTACGAGAGGAGTTAGCGACTCATCCAATGTTCGAGGGAGAGTGCGGAAATGACTCACGGGATTGGAGGAGGATGAGGTAGGGAGCGATACAAGGGCCAAAACAAGGAGAGACGACAAAGTACCAGACCTATCGAGCCAACAACGTGACGACGATAACGTGCCAGCTCATCAAACGATTGGGTCTCCCCATAATGTTATAACGCGTCCCGGATCTGGGGTAGACTCGCTCATTCTGCTTCCGCTTTCGGGTTCTCGGCCAACTTGAGCCGATAATTCGATAACTTCAAGCAGGTCGCCAAGGAGTGACCAGCTAGGTGACCCACGCAGACGTCTATTCTCGTTGCGCTGACTCGTACGATATCACATTTGGCAAAGGTGTCAAAATAATCGACGCCGTCGTACGAGGATCTGTCCGACAGTGCCGATTGACGACTATATAGCTGTGCTGGCCTCGGTATGCCCACAAAAGCCATGTTTCGAAATCAGGTCGACTCGCGTTGATCAGTGATGTTAGGAATCTCGCTCAGAGGTTCCGACCAAGTCGACCAAGTCTCCCGCGATCGCGGTCGTGGATATGACATATAGCTCTGACGGCGTACTTGCAGAGATCAGAGATCCAGCATTATTGAATGTCGTTACACGATCAGTCATCCTTCTAACTATTTGTATCCGCTCAGCTGAGCTGTCGCTGTGGAGCTGAAACAAACGGACGAACGATGTTCGAACGGGATTGACCATAGATACCAGATCAACGGTACCTCTTGAATCTACTACTCGTCAAACACCCTCTGTCGACACTACAATGTCCTTCTTCCGACGAAAAGACAAGAGCGTTATCCCCCCTGTCGCGCCCGCGCCAGGCTACGACCCAGCTCCGGTCTCGATCTCCAACACTCCCGCACAACCTGGCGCTGCGGCGCGTCAGCAGCTCTTTGGATCCAAGGCGCCCGCTCCTACCGGCGCTCCGACACCTCAAGACCCGTACGCCAACTCCCGAGGCAAACTCGGCCTCAATCGAGCTCCGCCTTCGTACACCTCGACTCCCGGCGATCCGTACGGCGACGCGAAAGCAGGATCGGAGCGTGATCAGCTGTTTGGCGGGTTCACACCCAAGGAGCCCGAACAAAAGCAGCGCGTGTATGGGTATGAAGGGAGGGAGAATGAAGATGATTTTGATGAGGATGAAGAGATTGAAGGTATCAAGCACCAGATGCGGGATGTCAAGCAGGAAAGTTTGGCGGGTACTCGGAATGCGTTGAGGATCGCGCAAGAAGCGGAAGATACTGCGCGAGGGACACTGGCAAAGTTGGCGGATCAGTCAGGTGAGCTTCCGTTCATACTATACTCAAGGTTTTCCGCCTAATTTCGCCTCGGCCAGAACGTATCGCCAATACCGAACGACATCTCGATGTCGCCAAAGCCAGTAATCAGCGCGCAGAAGATCAGGCAAACGAGTTGAGAAAACTCAACCGATCCATCTTCAGGCCGTCTGTGACGTGGAACAAGGTACGTCTCACGGCCCTTAGGTATCGCGAAGCCCTGCCCATCCGTTCTTGCTATAGGAAGGGAAACGACTCGCACAGGAGGAGAAGATCATGGATCGTCATCTCCGAGAACGCGAGGATCGTGAAAAGGCACGACAGGACGTCCTCGACACGCATCACCGACTCGGCGCCGCGAGTAGTGAAGGTCAATACGGGTCAACCAGGGACGGACCACCTCTACCCGGCGCACAGGCCAGGCGCAAGGAAGAACGAAAGAGATTCCAGTTTGACGCTACGGCCTCCGATGACGAATTGGAAGACGAGTTGGACGATAACCTGAATGAAACACTCGAGGTCACCAAGAGGCTCAAGGCTCTTGCCGTTGCTGCAGGACAGGAAATCGATACGCACAACAAGCGTCTGGTCGGAATCACAGACAAGACGGGCGATTTAGATTTGGCCATCATGAAGAACACGGAGAGAGTGAGAAGGGCAGGCGGGAAGAAATAGGCGTAATCGAACATCAACGTTGTAAATCAAGAATACTTGCCCGCTCCTATTACTGTAAGACACCAATCGCTCTATCGGATGACTTCGTGCAGACACTGCTAGTTTACAACTTGAGACCAACACTGGGCCCTGCAGAAGCCGAGGTTGGACGTGTACCCTTCTTCTTTGTGGGTTGTTGGCCGACAACGGTGATGCCCTTGCCCGTCTTGACCAATTCCTGCAGAGCTCGATCCTTTTCACCCTTGACGCCACCCCTTGCACGACCGCCAGCACCCACGCCACTCTTGCCCGCAAACTTGTCAACCGCAATGTCGAGTGCTTTGCGCTGAGTAGCACGGGCTTTCCGTGTCTTCTGACGAGATCTACGTTTCTCCTCTGGATCGAGTTCAGTGCGCGATACCAGCTGAGACGCAGAAGCCGGAGCCAGCAGTTCTTCTGGTGCGAGCATAGTTGCAGCTGATTGTGTCGTCGGCAGCGCATCTTCCATGGACGTTGTGGCGACGTTTGACACGGTGGTAATCGTGGCTTTGGGCTGTCAAAGGAAATGAGCACTTTCGTTATCGAGCGAAGGAGACAGAACACTTACAGCCTTCGGGGTGAAGTGCAGATTGCTGAGCGCGTCGAGTTTGTAACAAATGTCGTTCCAGAGCTTGTCGATCTCTTCGTGGTCCTTGTTCAGCTTGGCATCTCTGGGATCGACGGTCTTTTCGCCAGAAGCTGCCGCTTGATATTCGTCTTCGTAGATCTGTGCGAGTGACCGTGTCGATTGCGAGTCCTGTAGCTCGAAATATCGGGACGGCAAGAACGCCTTGTCATCGATTTCCCGCCTGCGCACAACATCGTCAAAGCTGTCCTGTTGACATCGTCAGCTTATGTGTGGACAAGGCTGACTGTGAGACTTACATCCAGAATACGCTTTTTGATCATCTCTTCAAGACTCAAAACCTTTTCTTCGGTCACCAGAGGTACAATCTTGCCGGTATGCTCGAAATCCAGGTTTTCCTCGAGTAGAGAGTTCTCGGGACGGGCCTTTGACGTTGCCTCACCCAGCAGGGTCCAGTCTTTCGGTCCAATGTTCTCCTGTTCTAGCGATGCAATTTGTTCCCTTAAGGCGAGCATGCGTTTCTCATGACTTGACAGATTGGCAGAAGCCGCCTGCTCTTCCGCGTCGTCGTCGTCTGCGAACAGGTCGTCGCGCACTCGGCTCATCGTATCACGGCTCGACGAAGGACCAGCCTCTACCGCGCCATCTTGCGAATCGGCAACATCGTCTTCTTCGCTGAATCTGACGGAAGCTTTGCCTTTGCCTTTCTTGTCTTTTGACTTGGCTTCTGGCTTCTTGGATGGCGGCTTTGAACGGTCGCGCGGTGGTGGCGGGAAGAAGTCCGAATACATCATATCTGAAAGCAAGTCCATGACTCAGCACAAATCAATTCGCGGCCGGAAGTAGCTTACCTGCTTCTCCTTCGTCACCCTCCAATACGTCTTCACCGAGTAGGTCTCCGATATCATCGTCCAGTCGAATGTCCTCTTCATCGTCATCGTCGTCCTTCTTGCTGCTTCCCAGCTTGCCGAGCGAGGCTTTGCCGGCCTCCTGTTCTTCCGTGATTCGGTTGAAGTCGTCGATGGAGAAGAACTGATCATCTAATGTGGGATGTCTGTAGCAAGTCGAACTGCTTAGTCTGTGATCCGGCCATGCTCATCACATATACTCACCGAGGTCCTCTCCTGGTCTCAGCATACTCTTCCTCCTCGTCTTCCTCGCTAACCTCTTCCTCGCCATCTTCCATCGTGATATCTTCCTCGTCGCTGAGCCCATCTTCCTCGCCACTGATCCCATCTTCCTCGCCGCTGAAATCCTCTTCCTCGCCACTCATGTTCTCATCCTCGTCGCTCCCAATGTCGGACCCCTCTTCCTCCGAACCCTCATCATCGCTACCTTCCTCTGAATCCATCTCGTCTCCGTCATCCTCATACTTTTCCACAAACTGGTCGGGATTCTGTTTGAGGTAGTCCAGCCACATGGCTTTTTGCTCGTCGTCCAGGCCTTCAAAGTCAAGATCGTCATCCTCTTCCTCATCAGAATCCGAATTTTCCGATTCCGAGTCTTCGCTGTTCATGCCCGTCTCGTCATCGTCATCCCTCGGTTCTTGGCTCTCGATTCCGACAGCCTTCAGGACCTCCCCCAGCTTGCCGCTCCGAAGTTCGAGCTGTTGCCATATCTGCGCAAAATTCATGCCGTCGGTGTAAAGTCCATCGAGAGGCGTATATGGCAGCAACGACTCGGCAGTCTGGACGGGCTCGTCCTTTGCCTCTTCATCTTCCTGCTTATCGGAGCCTTTTTTGCCTTTCTTCGCAGCGGCTTTCGAGCGTGTTGAGTGTGAAGGCGGCTCGATTACAGACGTGAGCAAGGGATGCAGGTGAGGATGGGATTGGTGTTCGAGTGAGATACCTGGATTGATAGGACGGTCAGATTCGGTTTGATAGTCACACGAGGCTCGGCTTACCAAGATCGAAGATGCTCTTCACAGCATTCAACGCTTTCGTCGAAAGCTCTCCATCACCCTGCGCTGTAGCCAAAACATATTCCTTGTTTGCTAGCAGATTCGACAGTTCTGTCAATGCCGGTGAAAGCTGAGACTCGATCTCTTCCGTCGCGGTTGGCGCAGGGGGAACTGGTTCAGCCATGTAGGATAGGACGGCGAGTACTTCGTTGTTGCGGTTGATCGGACCTGGTTTCACGAGTCGAGCGACATCAAAGCTGATATCAAAGACGTCTTGATTCATGAATCATTGCGCCGCAGGCTGCTCGTTCAGAAAATTCGACTTTTTCGGCGGCCGACGCGTCGAGCGATCGGTCCTCCCCGTCTCGATGTTTCAGAGCGTGAAGCCACCCTTTCTCTTTGGGAAGAATCGACAATCAAGAAGACGGTGACAGCTTCTTCATCTCCCGTCATCAAGAGTATCATGCGAGTCACGACGATAGGACGTGTTTTCTCCCTTGGGCTGCTGCTGGTATCTTCCACAGTCGCATCTCTGGCGGGAGTTGCCGAATCTGTCCATCAGCTTAACGAGGACAACTTTGACGAGAAGGTTTCCCGAGGTCTATGGTTCGTGACAATCGCTACTTGATGCATAACCCGGTAGAATCCCTCTAACATCTGATACGTATAGGCTAGTTGAACACTTCAGTCCTGGATGTATGTGACGGCCCCTGTTTCCTGGAGAGGCTGCGCTGACTACGTGTCACTGGACTTCTAGGTGGACATTGCAGAGCTTTCGCCCCAACGTACGAGAAACTAGCTCAGGAGCACAAACATCTTGAAAATACTCGAGGATTTCACCTTGCACAGATCAACTGTCAAGCTCAAGGTGGTAAGTTGGGTCCTTCCGGAGATCTGTTTAATGCTGACCGGATAACCCAAGACCTATGCAATAAGCACGACATCAAATTCTGTGAGCATCGCTGAAAACCCAGACATCCGACTTATTGACATTTATCTCGCTGCCTAGATCCACAAATACAGCTGTAAGCCGAAAGCCCGTTTCATCCTGCCCTCAGCAACTCATCTTCCTTCTCGCCATCCGACTTGCGTCAACAGATACGAGGATGGAAAAGAGTCCGAGAAATTCACTGGAGACCGTTCCTACGAGACTCTTGCCAAGTTCATAGACTCTCAGTCAAAGCGATATATCCGGTCTCTCGGCGCGCCACGGGATGATCCATCCGGACAGTCAGTCATGTCTTCTACCGCAGGGGTCAACCTGGATGGAATTGCGGAAGAGGTGGACCAGACCAGGTTGCAGCAGTTGAAGGAGGGTGGTCCGGTTTTTGTAAAGTTTTACGCGCCGTGGTGAGTCCATTCAACTGGTGCCGAGGAATTTTATCAGCTGATATCTCTCCCGCAGGTGCGGCCAGTCAGTATCTTGTGACATACTATCGTTTTAGTGTAATTGTACTGACCATCTGAAAATAGCTGCAAAAAACTGGCGCCCAGTAAGCATGTGATGCGTTCATGTTAACCAAATCTGACGACTCTGTCTTCAGCGTGGTCCGAACTAGCCGGACTGATGAAAAATAAGCTCAACGTGGTTGCCGTCAACTGTGATGCCCATCCAAGGCTTTGCACCGCGGAGGGCATCAAGGGGTACCCAACGCTCAAAATGTACGCCATCGTTCATGTTTCACTGAGCTGTGCTTATCTTCGATCGTGACCCTTCGGCATAGGTTCAATCAAGGTACCCAAAAGGAGTATAACAAGGGCAGGAACATCAAAAGTATGCAGGAATTTGCGGAAAAATACGTGACACCGTAAGTCCCTTCTTGCGATCCATAACAGCCTGCTAAATGGTCATGGCACACAGCGGAGAAATCAAGCACCTTGACTCGGAGCAGTGGCCGAAGCTCAGACAGCAACATGATCCTTATTTCGTAGTGTTACAAACTTTTTCGTCAAAGCCGTCAGATCTGGTAAGCCGATTCGGCGAATGATTGTCGTTTTTTTGTCTTGTCGCACACTCATCTCCTTCTTAGGCCACCGTCAAAACAGCAGCTGGACCATATCTCGTCACCTCGTCCTTCTATGAGACCCATGACCCCGAAATCATAGACGCAGCTAACCCGCACGATGCTCATGGGTCCGTACTCGCAGTCTTCAAGGACGGCTCCACGCTCCCCACAGCGCGGCTTCAGTTGCCCGTTTCCGCGGAGCAGATCACGTCTTTCATCCTCGCTCAACGCCATCCGACTGTCATCGAGCTAGACTCCAGCAACTTTGACGAAGTCATTCACTCGCCTACCCGGGCACTGGTCGTGCTTGTAGCGCTGAAAAAGACGGGCAGGGCGGCGGGAGAGCTGGAGAAGGAGGTGGAGGAGTTGAGAAAAATTGCCAAGGCTTGGTACAAGGGTGGACGACCCTTCCAGCAACCTGTCTGGTTTGCATGGATCGACGGGGAGAGGCATAGAAAGTGGTTGAAGCAGAATTACGGGTTGGTGTCATGCGACGGATCCAACGCGGACGCTGAATTTTCCTCTTGTGCTCTAGAATCAAGCACACCCAGATGCCGGCTGTCGTGTTGGCAGATCCAGCTGTGAGTCAATGTGCTGCCTGATGTGAAAATCTCAGCCGAACGCTCTGCCTTCGGACAGACCAATCAATACTACGACACCACTTTGGAGAGATCGCGACTGATCTTTGAAGGCTCGAGCATCTTCTCGACCCTAGAAGGCGCATACCAACACTTCCTGAAACCCAAAACGAGCGAGTCGACCCTCGAGTGGGGATCAAAGGTGAGCATGGTCGGCGGTCCCAACTTGGCATTTGGCTGATCTGTACTTTTCGTCTGTCAGGGCTTGACCAATATACTCGCCAGTGTCGTCGTAAGTCCCGGTTCGAGATCGCGAATTGTGAGCCCTATATAATTGACAACCTGCACGTAGCACGCTGGTTTGAGGCACCCTTTCATGGCAGTGTTCATCTTCGTTGGCATCATTGGAGGGTTGGCGTATGCTCTACATAGAAGCATCCAGGCGGACATTCGACAGGCAGGATCGTCACGTCTCGACTAGGAGTTCAGACAAATAGTTGATATACACGACAGCCAGTCGAGGTGGCAATGTTTTAGATCATTATTTCATGCATACGAGGCAGCTTAAAAACTTGCGAGACGTCCACCCATAGCTCCATCCACCTATCCGCCTATCGTTCGCAGCAGGATTTGACTTGAGTCGCGCTCGGCTGAACGCTCGCAGCTAGTTCCAAGCCAGAAGTTCCCAAAATTCATGGCTCGGAGAAAGTCCTAAGGCGGATGGGCGACAGAAGCGCGTGTCGTCGGAAGCAACGTGCTAGGAAGAATGCTGACAGTCCTGAGCGTAATTTCAACGTGATACGAAGCTCGGACTGCTGCTCCCGGAACTCTCGGACCTGATCAGCTGCTACCGACGCCGGCTTGGTACGCATCGCCATAGACCACGAAGAGACGATCAAACTCGGTACTCGTTACAAAGCCCCTTGGCCAGGTGCGAGGGATCCTTTCGCGGTACACTTTCGTTCGCCTTACCGACATTCATCGCGCGGCGCGCAGAGCATGTCATAGGGACCTCACCTCTGGTTACCAGTCTGGACCATCCCGAATCAACGAATCAGTCGCCAACGTCGTAATTGCTTTTCCAAACAGTGATCGACGACTTCAAACGGACAACGACGATCCACACCTCGAGACCATGTCGGCATTTCGGGAAGTCGCTGCGACTCTCTCGAATCCCTCCACGAGTCATGCTACCGCCGTGGATGCCCTAGCCGAATTCATTCAGGCGAGACGCAAGGGAGGTGCTTCGCTTTACGATGTAACGTTGCAGTTGATGGAACTCATGCAAAAAGTGAGCATACCATTCCCCCCTATCCTTTACGGTGTCTCATCCTGCCAACCCGATAGACCCCTCCGATGATGGATTCCGCCTTTGACGAGGCCCGTCTCCTCACACACCTACCCCCGCACACCGATCTTACGCCCGACCTCATGTCCCGATCGCTATCGCGAACGATAACGAAAGCTCAAGTCGCGGCGGTCCTCTCGGGCCTTCCCGATGCCGTCACACTCGGCAACGCGCGTGAAGTCGTCCTGGAATGGGCCCTTGGCGTTGAGGCAAGCAAGTCGACGGCGGAAGGCAAATTTGGCGGCAAGGGGACATTGGCAGCGGTAGCGCTGGAAGATATCGGGTCGAAATTCGACGAACTTGCGGAAGCGTTGAGAGGTAACGCCGACGCCCTCGCCCTGCTCCTATCAATCCGCTTGTCACTGGGATACCTGAATGAAGCGCAGCTACTGCAACAGCTCGAGAGTTTGTCGCTATCGGATGGGGAAGCGGTTCTACGACATTACACCAAGCGTCGGCTTCCCGGAGAAGGCCGCTTTGCCATGGGCAAAGTCCTCGAAGGTCTGAACGCTCAGGTCGGAACGCGGCGTCCGGCTCTGAAAGCCGTCATCCGAACGGTCAAGCGGAAGTGTCTCTTACCGGAACAAGCTGTCCACCGCCTCGCCCAACCACCACCGAGCAAGTCAAAATGCATTTCGGCCATCCAATCATTCGTGTTCCCGAGTGCAACGACAAGCTCCGCGACCGACAACCTAGACGAAGCCATTGCGGCATATGCTCTGGAGATTTTGTCCGAATACGTCGTCAAGGAGAAGCGGGATTACATGCGCAGTGAGAAATGGATCAAGTCTGGCCGCAAGACTCTGTCAAAGGATTTGAATGACATCGAGGACAAGCTGTCAAGCATGTTCTCTGGAAATGCAAAACAAGGCTCATCGCCTTTACTGCCGATATTCGACGTGTTACGCCGACTATACAATCTTGAACCAGCTTCGAAGGCCAACACGTTTACGCCGATGACGATCTTGGACGAAAACGAAGCTTATTACCCTCCGACTGCACAAAGTGTGACGTCTGCGCTCTACTGTAATCCTCGACTGGATACGCCCAAGGCCGTGGACGTTCTACTAGAACTGGTCGACTACGAAAAGGATCTAAGAATGTACGCAGTCTTAAAGACGAAGCGCTCAATGACGCACCAGGAGATACCCCCGGGACCCAGCCGACGAGACAGCGAGGACAATATGGCTGAACTGGCGTGGGGCAACATCGAGAAGAGAAAAATGGCCTCGGTTCTGGAGAGTATTGAGCGTAGAGTAAGTCATGGATACCCATCATCAGGACCGGCACTGACTGTCTAAGTCTACAGTTCCCCGAGGGAGCTTATCGCGAAGCGTTCCAGATCGTTGCCGTCACAACCGACTGTCCACCACGGGCTCTTTTGGATCGTGCTCCATCGTATACGACCGTCGCCAGCGAACAGACACACTTCAGAACCAGCGAATACTTGAATGCACAGACCGCGCGGGGCTCGGGACCGACACGCCCTGGCATTCGAACGCAATTCTCGAGCGAATCGCGTCACTTTGGCAGGTCTTTCATGAATGACCGTATAGGCGAAGGAGGCATACCCGAGGTTCAGGAAACTCTTGTGGAGGAGCCCTCTTCTGCGACATCCCGTTCTGCTGGAAGAAGTGCACATGCAAGGACTGGCAGCGGCTCGGGGTTGTGGGGCGACGCTCCGATGTGTCAGAGTCCTCCGAGAGCGACGCCCGCATATCAGAGCCCTCACCGAGCAGCGACGGCTCTTCAATCAACCCCCACTTCTCCGACACCGCTCTATCCTGCCGATGACTTGGTCAATCGCATGCATAATGGAGCATCAGCTGACGATGAACGCTTGACCGAGGATCAAATTCTGGCTTTATACTCTGGACGATCTCCCGTGATGGAGACACCGCTCGAGCGCGAACCGTTCGCGTTTGGTCAGTCTGCAAGGTCGCCCGTGACAAGTCCGTCGATGTCTAAGCAGACGACACCGATTCGCCAGGCACCTTCATCGCCGACACTGGCGCCAGCTTTACCTGCAACTACCTCTCAATCGTCGTCCACTGGTGGAGGACTAACCTCCCTTTTCAGGAAGGGTTCCAAGTTCGTTCGGCGAGGTGATCATGGAGAAAGTTCTCGTTCCAAGGGCTTGACTTCCCCCGAGGGCAAGTTCAATAATCGAGTTCTGCCCTCAAAATCCGCCGGTGCCGAGTCAGCATCTGCAACCGACACAGACGCAAACGGCAGTACACGATCCAGGGAAAGCGGCCGTAAAGCTGGAACGCACACTCGACAAGCCGCTTCGCTTGAACCTACGGCCTGGAGAGAACAATTCTTGAAAAGCGGCATGGTGGCTATGCCCCGCCCAGCTCCGAAGAGTGCGTCCCAGGGCAATCTGGCTTGAAAGCGGACTCGCCTCGCTGTCGTTGCATTATTACATCCTTCTCACAACACAACCTTCGCATTCACATCATGCCCACGCCATTGAGCCACTCACGACGACAATTGACGACCCCGAACACGACCCATACGTACCCATAGAGTTTCCAGCCAGATGGATGGCCTCGACAGCGATTGTAAAGATCTACTCATTGCTCGTGGGATAGGACTGGAGGCTATCACCATACTGTATCTCTTGCTTCTGTATGCACGATTATCAGAACAACATGTCACAATATGTAGGAGAATGTCGAGATCGTGCTGTAGATATGCTACTGGACGGCTGCGACGCGTGTCGCAGGTTGTCCGTCTGGCGAACCTCCAATTGCCACCAGGATCATCACGCTATCACCGCTAGGATCTCCAGCGCAATCCATTCGTACGGGACTGCGAAAGGACAGGTGCCCCCGCGAGTGCGAGCGTGCTTCCGTCATCTCTAGAGCTGGCATATGCATGACCGGGTTCGCATAAAGCCAATACATGATCCTTTCTACTACTTGCAAGGTCAAGGACTCCTTAGACTTGAATTCGCATACCTGTCAAGCCCAACGACCTCAGGCGACATATCCTCGCAAGCCGGCCTTTCAACTCTACAACACACCGGCACTTTCGCTAAACCGCTGCAACGCGCGATGAGCGGCCAAGACGAGCACATCGACGACGGCTTCACGTCTATCACATGGGATCAACCTCCGACGTCACATCATGCTCCGGCAGGCATCTTCGCAAATGATGAAAGGCCTCCCCTTCCGGAATCAGTTCCGTCGAGCGTAGATCGAGCTGAGTCTCGACCCATGGCGATGGAAGGAGCGTCGAGAGAGGGTGAACATTCCGTGCCTAGTTGGGGCGGAAAGTGGATGGCTATCGAGGTCAGGGAGCCGGTCAAGGAGCATGAGGGATCGAAGGAGATGTATGTCAGCTATGCTGTCAGAACAAGGGTGAGCGTTCATCATGAGGTGGAATCAAGAAGACTGACGGACTTCCGGCCAGACGAATCTCGCTGGGTTCCCCACTACTCCGGTCACCGTTAGACGAAGATTCCAGGATTTTGTCTTCCTTCGAGACCACTTGACGAGGCTATTTCCTGCGTGTGTCGTCCCTCCCATACCGGACAAGCATAGACTAGGTACGTAGAACGGCGCGGAGTTGTGGTTACTGCATCTCACCATGCTTGCATTGTGTAGAATACATCAAGGGAGATCGCTTTAGCATCGAATTCATCGAGCATCGAAGGTCCGATCTGCAGCACTTTGTGGATCGTCTGGCTCGGCATCCGACATTACAGCGTTCCCAAATCGTGAATGACTTTTTACAGTCCACGCAATGGGTAAGCAGCGTGAACGTGCAGGATGATAGACCGCTGACCCTGTCTACTGCGATACCGGCAGTCTGTAGCAATGCACAAGCATCTTTCAACGCCGACACCGGATGGACGTCCATCACTTCTTGACAATATTTCCGACTCGCTCGTGAACGCTTTCACCAAGGTCCGCAAGCCCGACGAGCGGTTCTTGGAAATGAGAGAGGCTATCGACAAGTATGAGGAGGCCATGAACAATATTGATCGGCTCGTAGGGAAGGAGAGGAGTCGGACAGAAGGTGTGTAGCGAAAGTCTTGCCTCACACAATCGCGCAGATGGCTTATATGGGCCGGCGAGCTTCTAGATCTCGCGCAGGACTATGTCGACCTGGCGGCTTCATATCAGGGGCTGGGATACCTTGAATCGGGCATCACAGAACCTTTGAACAGGTTTGCTGAGAAGATGCTGGACTTCTCGACACTATTGAAGGAACTGGTATGTCCCCTTCCCCTGTCCCTGTCTATATTTTTGTTCATCAAGCAATTTGACAGGATTCCAAGACGGTCGAGCCCTTCCTTTCACACTGCCACTCGCTCGTGCAGTACTCTCAAACGCATAAATCTGTCATCAAGCTGCGTGACCAGAAACAGCTGGACTTTGAAGAACTCTCGGCGTATCTATCGGCTGTCGTGGCTGAGCGGGACCGATTGGCAGCGCTCAATACCGGTCACACAGCTGCTCCAGTCGGGATCTCTACGTTCTTGCGCGACAAGGTTGACCAACTGCGTGGCACGGATGATATACACACACGACGGGAGAGAATACGGAAGATGGACATCAAGATTAAAGAAGTACGTCTCATAATGGTATTCGGGTCTCACTTCCACTAATCCCCCCCCCCCTGCGCGCGCGCTCATATTAGCTGCAAGATGCGGTAACAAGCGCACACGAGACCTCAACCGAGTTCAGTGAGGAAATCATCAAGGAGCACAACATTTTCGAACTATCAAAACAAGCCGAAATGAAGACAATGCTGAGCGCTTACGCTGATGGTCAAATCGAGATGTATGAAAAGGTAAGCCCCTGGTTCTGTTCGCCTTTTGGAGAATATGCTCTGACCACTTGCTTGTCGCATTAGGCCATCGAAGATTGGGATCGCATCATTCCGCTACTCGGCAAGATCAAGGTCGATATCTGAAATCGGGTCCGCGTCGACAAATCACTCCGTTCGTCTCTTTGTATCCATGGTTGTAATGGAATATACCGCAGTATCTATGTTTTTGTTCATGAGCGCTTTACGATTGTACCTTGAGTATGAGTGCTATTAGCAAGCAAAGTTATGTGGCCAGCGTGAACTCTGTCATGCCGACCGTTGCTGTCCGCCCGCCGCATCTCCAGAAGTCGTCTGTTCGGCTACCTATTCATTCGGAGACCTCCCGTCTCCGCAAAGAAGTCTTGCCTGCCCATGTGTGGATGTCCAAATGCGCGTATACAGACGATAATCATTATATGTTTCAGACACAGCTCAACACAACTCTCGAGATACAACATCCCGTCTATTCTACAGATTCCAATGCTGTGTCTGTCCAGTGTCCATTTCAATCCATTTCTTCCACCACCATATCGTCATCGTCAGTGTCCTCTACGCTGTCCATCTCGTCATCTTCATCCATTTCAACCTCGGGTTCGTGATTCGGAATGACGACGATCCTGTTTCGCTGAGCATCGGTAGTGATTCTTGCTGTCTCGCGATCCCGAATTCTGTTCTGCAGAATCATGCGCGAGAGCGGGTTGAGGATTTCTTGTTGAATGGTCCTTGCCAGTGGACGAGCACCGTAGATGGGCGAATATCCTGCGGCTGCTAGCCAGTCGATCGCCGGTTCGTCCACCGCGAGCTTGATCTTCTTGCCGTTCTTCTTGATTCGTTCTTGAATCTCGTTGAGACGAATCGACACGATCTTGTGGATGTCGGCGCGGCTCAAGGCTCGGTAGAAGATGATCTGATCGAGACGGTTGATGAATTCTGGCGGGAAATGCCGTTGAATGGCACCGTTGACCTGCTCCTTGACTTCGGGTGTGAGATCGCCTTCACCTGCCTCTGTGAGGAATGAAGCTCCGAGATTGCTGGTGTACATCAGGATGGTGTTTCGGAAGTCGACAACGGTACCGGCTCTGGAACGCAGAAAAAGGGTCAGCACCAGGGTATTTGTATAATCAAGGAATAAGATTCGACTTACGCGCTCGTCAACTTTCCGTTGTCCATCACTTGGAGGAAGAGCAAAACGAATTCTCGACTGGCCTTCTCGATTTCGTCGAGTAGGATCAGGGTGTACGGCTTGCGACGGATATGCTCGGTCAGCTGCCCACCTTGCTGGTAACCGATGTAACCAGGTTGAGCACCGATCAAACGGCTGACACTGTGTTTTTCGCTGAATTCGGAACAATCCAGTCGAAGCATGGCGTCTTCCGAGTTGAACATGAACTTGGCGACTGCGCGGGCAAGTGCAGTTTTGCCCGTTCCAGACGGTCCGACAAGCATGAATGATGCAATCGGCTTATTGGCATCGGACAACCCAGATCGATTCAGACGGATAGCATTGGCGACGGCGGAGATGGCTTCAGGCTGACCGACAATCGTCTTGGACAGGATTTTCTCCATCTTGAGCAGCTTCTCCTTCTCACTCTGCTGCAACGAGGTCACCGGGATACCGGTCCATCGAGACACGACCTCGGCGATGTTTTCCGGAGTTACGAGACCGCCTGCTCGGCCATCGGCTTGCCTCTCTTTTTCTTGCGCTTCGAGTTCAGCTAGCTCCTTCTGTCGACGGGGAAGAGCTTCATATCGGATTGCGGAGACTTCGTCAATTTGCATTCGTCGTTCGGCTTCGTCGGCTTTGGCCTTGAGTGCGTCGATCTTTCGTCGCAGTTCGTTGATCCTGTCGGCCGCATTCTTCTCATTTTCGTATTCCTGCAGCTTGGGACCAAGCTCGTCTTCGACGTCGGCAAGAGCTTTTTTCGCGGCAGCCAACCTCTCCTTGCTGGCGTCATCCTTTTCTCGCGAGAGGGCATGAATTTCGACTTGAAGACTGAGCTTCTTCCTCTCCAGAATATCGATCGCTTCAGGCCGGGTTTCCCGTTGAACTCGGACGTTGGTAGCGGCTTCGTCGAGACAATCGATCGCGCTGTCGGGAAGACGTCGACTCGTGAGGTACTGCTTGGCCAGCGTGGCAGCGGCAACCAAAGCGGCATCGGTGATTCGGCAGCCGTGATGCGTTTCGTACTTTTCCTTGATACCTCGAAGGATGGAGATGGTATCAGGCACAGTCGGCTCCTCGACGATGACCTGAGCGAAACGTCGTTCCAGCGCGGCGTCCTTCTCGATGTACTCCCGGTATTCGGCCAGCGTCGTCGCACCGATGCATCGGATCTTGCCTCGAGCCAACAAGGGCTTGAGCAGTTCGCCCAACGACGATCCTCCTGAAGCCTCTTTGCCCTGCATGATGGTGTGGATCTCGTCGATGAACAGGATGATGCCTTCACCTTCATTGGATTTTTGTTCGATCTCGTTCAGGACACCCTTGATACGCTCTTCGTACTCTCCCTTGTATTTGGCCCCGGCCATGAGCGCACCCGTGTCCAACGAGTAGAGGCGTCCCAAGAGACTGACGGGAACATCCCTGGCGACGATTCGTTGCGCGAGACCTTCGACGACTGCCGTTTTACCGACACCGGGTTCACCGATCAACACGGGGTTTGACTTTGTTCTTCGACACAGGATGGCGACCACTCGACGGATCTCCTTGTCTCGGCCGATAACGGGATCAATCTTGCCCTGACTGGCGAGTTCCGTCAGGTCGATGGCATACTTGTTGAGTGCTTCGAATCCGGCTTCCGCATTCTTGCTGTCGACTCGTCGGTTACCTCGCGCCCGCTTAATCTCATCCTCTAGCTTCTTGATGGACCGGTCATCGAGCTTGGCGTCGGTAAAGAGGGCTTTGAGCTCTGGGATATCGTTGATTGACTTGAGCATTGCGAGGATCAAATGGTCGACGGCAATGTACGAATCATGCTGATCCTTTTGAATCGACGTTGCGTTTCGGAGGATGAGGTGGGAGTGGTTGGAGAAAGAAAGCGGTGGCTGTGGTGGTGGATGAACCGACGGTAGCTTGTTGATCGCTCGAAGCATTGCTCGGTTGAATGCGGTCGTGTCCGCTCCGATCTTCTCCATACATCCCTTGAACAGTGTTGGGGAGCCGCCACCAGAGGCGCTCCCACCGCCCTGCTCTTGTGCGGCCTTGTCTTCCCATAGAGCGTAGGCGATGTGAACCGGATAGACTTGGCTGTTGCCGTGTTCCTCTGCTTCGGCCGCAGCCTGCTTCAAAATCGCTTCGGTTCGGTCGGTAAAGTTCATCTCAGACATGATGAGTGTCTAGTCTGAAATAGTGGAGAGGAAGGTCGTAAGTGAGGCGGTCTACGGCGGTGTAGGGGAAGAGAAACTTACCTTTCGTTAAGGGATACTCTTCTGCTCCGGGAATGACTTGCTCAGACTTGTTTATGCCGTGGTACGCGATAAGGTGTTCGTGTTGTGCGCGTGTGTGATTCGGTTGTATTCGTTATACTGCGGCAACAATTGCCAGTCTACGAGAACAATCCATCGGTGTATATATATCTGCGAGCCCCTCTATCCCGGCTGACAGGGGTTCCCAATACTGCTGATGTTCGCGCAAGTCCTGGTTCTTGCTGACGTGGGCGGAAGCAATTGACTGACGTCACGAAAAAACGCGCAAATTCTCGAAAGTCGGGTGATTTCGCGGAAAATTACTGGAATTGTTCAAGAGTACCACTATGCAGCTAACTATGCATACAGGTACCTGGTACTTTCGAAACTCTGACAGTCGCCAGATCTGAGCGATAACAAGCAGCAAAAGGGGAGCCGGGAACGGATGCCTTGAACCCACAGAGGCGGCCAAGAGTGCCATCATGCCATCGCGCCGTCGTACCATTACTTGTAGTCTGGACACCGTGCAAACAGGGCGCCTGAGTGGATCAGCTAGTGGATCCCTTCGCGACTGCTTATGCCTAGCCAGGCTAGAGCTGTCACCGAGTGCCAGAGTCCCGAGACTCAAAGGATCAGATATGGCCAGCAAATAGCGGCGTATCACGATGCCTAAATGATGACGAAAGCGAACCGCTTGACGAGACTTGCTCCTGTCAGCTCCGGTTGAGCAGCCGTACAATGCCGGGCCGTCAATAATAGAGCCCCGGTACAGTGGCTAATCCATGCTTTGATCACCTTGCATTGGCACGTGCTGCGACTGCCTGGAATTCGCGGAACGGCGAGGAGGATATCAGGTGAAGCAAATTGCACCTGTATCCGAATGTGTATCAATACAGTCGTCGGTTCACGACGATACCTCCACCGGTCTCTGTGAATTCTATACATGCAACACACTAACGACCATGACAAGGTGTTCAAGAGCCATAAAGGTGATCTACTGAGTGCCCGACCCTGTGTTACCCGCGCTACTATCGATTCCACCTGCCCCTTGCGTCGTCACAGTCTCCACGCCAGACAAGGCCGCCGCGCTCTACAAACAGAAGTTAGTTGGCACTCTCGGACGACTTGGACAGCGCGTAAAGACTGACCTGCGCAACAGCGGCCATTCGGTTCCTCTTTCGCTCCGCTTCTGCCTCCTTTTCTGCTTCAATCTCCTTGACTATCCTCTCGACTTCCTCGTTTTCCAGGTTCTGAACCGACGGCAGGAGAGTCAGAAACAAAGTATGAAGGCATGGGATCGCGTCCTACCTTGACCTGGTTGAACCCATCCACATAGGTAATCTCAATGTTCTTGGCCCCGGTCTGCACAACCTCCAACAAACTCTTGATCGTCAATTTGATCGCCTCATCTTTGTCCATTCCCTCGGTGTAGTTCTTCTCCAAGAACTCTCGAACAGTTTTGCTGGATCGACCGATCGCGTTGGCTTTCCATGCAGAGTAGATACCGCTGGGCTCGGTCTGGTATAGGCGTGGCGTGGTGTCTGCCGGGTCGAAGCCGACGATGAGCGTGGAGATACCGAACGGACGGGCACCACCGGATTGGGTGTATTTCTATTAGGCGTTGCCGAATGTCACAGTTAGTTCAGAAGACGGAACGCTAGAAGGGCACCGACGCACCTGTTGGATGCCCGCGACATGCTTTGTGATGTACTCCACAGACACGGGATCTTCCACGGTCAATCTGTGCGATTGGCATTCCACTCTTGCCTTGTCGATCAAGATACGCCCATCCGCGGTGAGACCTGAAGTGAAGGATTGCAATATCCGTTAGCCTGCAGTATTTGCGTTAGTTCGTCCAAGGCTTACCTGCGAATGCGATGCAGATGTGGTCGTCCAATAAGGCTACTTTTCGTACCGTACGAGGATCTTGCAATTGCAGAGCAGACTTCTTTTCCACGCCGAGCACGACCGCGTTGGCTCCTTTGACACCGACCTATCGGTAGCAAGCAGTGTTAGGTCATGACGAGCTGCTTCGACAAGAGATGACGTACGGCACAGGTACCCCTCCGAACGGCTTCCAAAGCATAGTCGACCTAATCAGGGAAAGCCACATATAAGCATGCGATGTCCACCCATCCCTTCTGTTCATCAGTCGCTTCCGTTGATGCAAGATACCCACTTGGAAAAGCTGGAAGATATGGGGTCAGATATTGATATATCAGGCGCAGGCGAAGTACTCACATGTCCATCAGGCGAGAAAACGGTCAAAGCTAAGAGAGCCAGTATGAGCATCCAGCATTCTGCGCATCCAGTCTCCGATTTGCAACGAACCTCGATCATAGGATCTTGACATGATTGCAGACTTTCTACTTTTGATTTGCGATTATCCGAGTCTGAGCTTGGTGAGAGGGCCTTTACGCTACAATTCGAGGTCCAAGTGATCGCAGTCCTGACTATGGGTTTTGGTATAGGATAGCACGCTGTCGTCATCAGGAGATGGTGGATGAATGAATGAAACGACGCGAGTCGGGAAAGGGGAAGCGGACATTGAGCAGAACAACTCCATGGCGGTGTGATGATTCATCATGCAATCGGGTAGTATCCCGATACTGCTCTGAACTTGGGTTATCACATTCGTGAGCTTATACGCGCTGAAGCAATCTTTCATTATCCACAGGAGCAGCGTCAGGCACGGTCTCGAGAGACGTTGGACACGATCATCGGACGCCAACGCCTGCGATGAGCATTAATGCCGCCTCTGCGCGCTCTGCAGTGCCCACCCCCCCTGTCACATCCTCCGCAACAAGAGGATCCACCGCACCATCCGTTTCAGGCGAATCTTCTTCCCAGCGCAATACAGCATCATTCAGTCCTTATCTCAAGCAACTGGATGTATCGCCCCTGAATTCCCTTGCCAAGGAGACCCTGCTGGAGGCGCTGACCGATATTCAAGGACAGAAAACGTTGGTATTGGATAAAGCCCTAAGTGGCCCTTTGGGCCTTGTTACCGATGTAGCACTTCTCAAGGTATGCTCCTACATGATTCGTATTCGCGTTCGACCAACTGATCCCGAGATCCGCGTAGAACCAAGCGGTCGACAAAATGTTCTGGCTTGAATCAGGACCGCTGAGCGTGAACACACGTCATGTCGTCTGGCTGTGTCGTCCAAAGAGGCAATTCATGCAGATCATTGCCGGTGAGTACCAGAATCTCAGGGATATCTTACGAAGTACTTACTCTGAATTTCATTCTAGACCAGATTAAAGCACATCAGCACTCCTCGGTGTCCGCAGCTTCCCCCGGGGGATCTGCCGCTTCTCCGGACACTTCGGCGGCGCACCAACACCACACTTACACTATTCTATGCACTCCACGGATAACATCGCTTTGTCGACGGGTTCTGGAAGATCTTGGTGTCATCGGAGACGTTGAGCTTCGGGAATATAGACTGGAGTGGATAGGGCTGGAAGACGATCTTCTAAGCTTGGAGCTCGAGAGGGTCGCCAAGGACATCTACTTGGTAAGTTGGTGCGCACGATATTCGCCGTTCACTATTTAATATCTCCCTCTGAAGAATGGCGATGATACTCCTTTGTATCATGCGAGCTTGGCCTTGATGACATTTCAACGCGCCTATGGCCTCTTCCCTCGGATTGTCGGGAAAGGTGATGCCGCTAAGGTAAGCATCGGTTCCTGTATGGTCAAGTCAGCTAGCTTACTTGAGCGACTCGTAATCCCTTCAAAAGCGACTTCATAACTTGATGCTCAAGCATCGGCAATCCGACCCATCACTCTACGGGGACCTGGAATTATCGAATCAGGTAGACTCCCTCATTATCATAGATCGATCGGTCGACTGGGTCACGCCGATGTGCACACAGCTGACTTTCGAAGGTCTGCTCGATGAATACGTTGGGGTGAAAAACTGCAAGTGAACCGTTATACAGGAAAACTTCCACTTACGTCGTCTGTTTCGATGTCACACAGCGCATATCGAAGTGGATCCCACTCTTCTCTCTGGAATTCAGTCAGATCCCGCTCCTGCTCCGTCGGCTTCCGCGGATGGTCTCGGAAGATTGAACGTACCCGCAAAGAAACGCAAACATCGACTGTCCGGTACTACTGACAAGGTCTTTGCCGACATTCGTGACTTGAACTTTGCGTCGGTTGGCTCGCGACTGAGCAGGATCGCCAAGAGATTAGAGGGGGATTATGAAGCACGAAAGGCTTTGAAAAACGTCAAGGAGATGAAAGACTTTGTGGGGAAATTGGGCGGCCTGCAGAATGAGCATCAGGCTCTGCGGCTGTGTATGTCGCGCAGTTTCTCTTCGAGTGGGTGCTTAAGCTGACCTATCGGAACAGATACCGGCTTGAGCGAAGTCCTCCTGCCGATCACCAATTCGGAAGAATTCAGCAAAGTACTGGAAATTCAGCAGAGTAAGTCGTCGCCCCTGATACACGGACCGAACTCGTAACGTTGATATGCTTGACTCTTCTCCACATAGACGTAATAGCCGGCTACGATCTGTCAGGCCAATTAGAGTCGATTGAGAATTTGATGAACCAGGAAGTGTCCGCGAAAGTCGTTCTACGCGCTGCTGTCCTTCTGCATCTAGCGCAAGGAGGGATTCGACAGAAAGTGTTGGAAAATTTCAAGAGAGAGTTTCTGCAGGTACGTTCCACAACCTCTAGGTGACACTCCCGCTGAAGTTCCGGTCCTGCAAGGTCTACGGCTACCATCACCTGCCGTTACTGATCGCGCTGGAAAAGCTCAACCTGTTATCAAAGTCACCATCTAGCACGACTTTTCCCCAGCTACGGAAACCGCTCCGACTACTGGTAGACGAAGTGGATGACGTGGATCCGAATGATATTTCCTACGTCTACTCCGGTTACGCCCCGCTCAGCATTCGGTTGGTGCAGTGCGTCAGCATGAAACCATCAGTACTGGCGACCTCGGTTACATCGCACAACAAGCCGGTGTCCTCAAGCAGCGCAAGAGGTGAAACGGGACAGTCAATCGATTCGGATTCGCTACCGCGAGCTCACGCCATCGTCGGGTGGAAGGGCTTCGAGGAGACGGTGCGCGGCATACCTGGAGCCACATTCGATGAGCAGCAGAAGCCAGAACATGGCGGCCATGCAGCCAACAATGGTGAGGACCATATGCTCTCCGTTGATCCGCGATGAGCGCTGACATTTCTTGATGGCAGCGACTAACAGGGAAGGAGGAACAACAATGGTCTTCTTCCTTGGGGGATGCACCTTTACCGAAATCGCCGCTCTTCGCTGGATGAGCAATCAGACAAGGGGTGCGTCACCCGATGAGCGCGAATGTTGACATTTTGGACTGACATTCTGCTTGTTGTCTCTGTCAGGGCGAAAGTATTTGATTGGCACTACAGATATTCTGAATGGTTCTACTGTAAGTTTCGACTTCCCCTCCCCTAACCCGATGCTGAGGCTCTTGCCTGCATAGCTGCTCGGACAGTTTGGCTTGGATACTCCGCGGGAGCTGAACTCTTAGAAACCATAGTTACGCATGTCGACATTCAAGGGGCAATTGGCTGCATAGCCCTCTCGTCCATAAGTTGTATATATGACGCTGTTAATACGAGCGATGCCCTGGAGTGGCACGTTATTTCATAATCCAAGCATTGGAACCTCACACAAGGGCTGCAGACTACAGATACATCCTTGGATGGCCGAAGTGATTGTCATTCAGCTAGCTGTCCCTCAATCCCTCAACCTGCAGCAGAGAGGCCCAATCCAATCGCGTGGCGGGCCATCCCACAGCATCTTTCTCTGCCAACTTCAGCAGAACGTCCTTCTCCTGGACGATTCTCAGTTCTCTCACTCGCATTTCCCTCGCCGTTCTCGCAGGGCCGGATAACGCGTCTTCGTCGACGGGGCTTTGGAGCGTCGAGTCTAATTCCGGCTCGAATGGCAGACAGTCCTCGTCCTCTCGCAAGTCGCCGCATGCCAAATCCTTGCCTCCTGTACCTGTTGCCCTGGAGGCTTCTGCTCTACGCAGGGACCAGAGGTGGGTTTTCAACAAGATTAACTGGACTCCCTCCCATCAGCGCTTTCGAAACCGCAGCGGCAAAGGGTGTCAGTTCCGTAGAGGTTCTATGGTCGGTGTTCTCGTGACTTGCGGGTGCAATATCGCCGCCCTTGGATCGGTTTCGAGTCGCAAATTCCTCTGATGGGGTGGAAATTCCGTTATAGAATCCCAAAAGCAGTGCAGAGAAAAGATCCCCTACGCCTGAAAAGTAACCCTCGATTTGGGGCAAAGCGAAGGCGTAGGTCTGCGGCATATCGTCATTGGCAATCTTGGTCGAGGCAAAGCACAGAAGCAGCGTTAGGTCCTCCTTGGGATCCCTCTCCGCTTCAGGTGCCGGCCGCATCGCAATTGGGCATCTCGCGGGCATGATAGACGATATTTGCGTGAGCGTAGAAAGACTGTTCGAGAAACTGCCTTCCTTCAGCAGTGACATATATTCGGACGGCGGCCCAGCCAAATCCAGACGTTCAACGACCCTCTGAGATAGAGGGATAGACGAGATAGCCACGTTCTGAACTGAATATGGCGGAGAGTGCAAAACATTCAACGCGTTGTGAAGGCTTCGAATCGAATCGATTTTACAACCTGTCAGCAGTCTCAACAGGCCGAGCGATAGAGGAGTGAATACTTGGATACTTGCTTGCGAAGGATCAACTCACTCCATCTCATATTGATTGGGCGTAGTAATGGTTGCATGTTTCAACAATCGACGATAAGCCGCTTCACAGTCTTCGCCGACGTATAGACCCTTCCCGGTATCCCCCAACACAGCTAATGGAATTTCCGATCAGTATGCTCGCCCTCTGTGCGATGGAGCCGTTGATCGTGCGCGCGGTACACTTACGATCGAGTAAGTAAGTGATCTCCTCTGATGCACAGCTGGACTTCGCCTTCTCCTTCAGTCTGATTATCTCGCACTCAAGCACATCGATACTCGAGGCATCCGGAGTATAACCTGGAAGTAGATGGGCGCGGCATAACCTCGTATTAATTCTGGAAGCTCATCTCCTCGGGCACCATCGCACACACCTGTCAGTACTTTGGACCACCTCGCGAGACCGTTGCGTCGCAGTCCCTTGAAAATCGCTGCCAACTGGTATGGTGTCGCCTTTGATCCTTCGAAGTACCCATACCCTGCGGAATGAATTGGATCCGGGTAGCGACTTCAGCAGTCGTCAGAGTTTCCAGCAAAAGTCACCGACCTGCATGATTGCAGTGTTGCACCGTGTTGATGACATCAACATCGTAACCCAAAAGCTGTAAAGGGAAAGTGCTAGCTCGATTACCTGTGCAGAAGCGTACGAGACAAGAAAGTAGCCTTCAGCTTCCCTTAGCACAAAGCGGACACCGCACTCACCGACATATCCCGACACGACGTGCGACTGAATAGAGAGCAATCTCTTGGCCTCGAAGAAGGGCGCAGTAATTTCTTTGGGATCGTCGGAAGTCATGCTGAAAGTAGGGTCGAACTTGAGTGGTGCCAACTTTACTGGTTGCTCAGAACGTATCGTGAGCTGAGATCGAAAATGGGAACGTAGCAGGGCCGAGGAGATAGGAAAATGCGACAGATACCCACATTTATATCATAGCGATCCGTTACTGTTGCGGGTTTTCTCCCACATTCTGCCCGACAAAGGAGGCGTTTTGCCAGCATCAGGCCCGGATTTGATCGGCCGTACGGTGGCAACCGAAGTTGCACCTGATTCCCTTGGTCGCCACCTGGAGATAGTATTCTGATATTCCAGCGGTGATCGTGCGATGGTGCATCAATGATCAATCCCCAAGTCATATACTACACAGTCAGTTCCTTCTCGAGCAGTAACTGCGACCAATCCAACAGCCTCGCAGGCCATCCAACCTGATCCTCCTCTGCCAATTTCAATAGCGTACCCTTCTCCTGAATCACCCTCAGCTCCCTCATTCTCATCCTCCTTGCGGTTCTCGCGGGTATCGGTAGTGCGCCTTTGGAAACGGGCGTCGGCGGTAACGAATCCAATTCGGGGTCGGACGGTATACAGTCTGCCTCTTCAGGAATGCCATTGTTTGAGTCTCTGCGTTCTCGCTTTTTCGTCTCCTTGGCGACCTGAAGAGTATGTAGGTGTGTTCTAAGCAGAATTTGTTGTACTCCCAGTAACGCTTTGGAAACAGCTGCCGCGAAGGGAGGCAAATCGTTTGATTCATAGTCTTTATTTGCTGCGTTTGTCGTGCCCATATTCTCGCGTGCCAAATCTTCTGACCCCAAGTCCGTCTTGTAAAAGCCCAGGACCAAAGCGGAGAACAGGTCTCCGACGCCCGAAAAGTACCCTTCCACCGTCGGCAGCGCGAATCCATAAGTCTGCAGCGAATTCGAGCCTGATGTCTTGGTCGAGGCAAAGCAAGCCAAGACCATCGGTTCGTCCTCCAGTTTTAGATCTCCGCGGATCCCGGCCTCGTCCTGGGCGACTCCGGAATAACCCCATGTCTTGAGCTGTTCGACGGTCCCTTCTTTTGGCAGAAGCGAGGTGTATTCCGCGGGAGCTGCTGGTAGACGCAGGGTTTCCACTAGACGGCGAGGCAAGGGGATGGATGAGATCGCGACGTGAGGTACCGAGTGTGGTGCGGAGTGGAGGATATTGAGGGCTTCGTGTAAGCTCTTGATCGAATCGATCTTGCGTTCTGCCAACAGTCTGATAGAAGTACAATAAGCATTGTGGATCGTTGGAACTTTGGTACACTCACTCAGCTTCGAACTGATTCGGCGTAATGATAGTGGCTTGACTAAGCAAGCTGCGGTAAATGGGTATCACGTCTTCGGCCACGTATAGTCCTTTGCCAATATCCCCCATTACGGCTACAAGATGGATAGCGATTGAGCAAGCGACACGAGATACGAATGGAAATAGTCTTACGGTCAAGCAAGTAGACGACATCTTCTTTGTATTTGGCAGACTCCGCACGGTCTTTCAGTTTCCGCACTTCATCCCCTACAACGCTCAAAGCAGATGCGCCAGGGATATAGCCTAGGAGTGTTTGTTCAGCCTTCCTCCTCCCCGGGAAGTCCGGCAGTCGGCATACCTGTCAACACCTTGGCCCATCTGCCTAGTCCGTTCACCTCTAGTCCGCTGAAGACCGAGGTCAGCTGTTCAGGCGTGGTCTTGCAGCCGTTGGTGTGTCCATAGCCTGTATAAGGCGAATACTTAGCTCACGAGACAGCGCCGAGTCGCTGTCTATTCCAACATACCCGTGTGATTGCTAAACTGCACTGTATTGATAACATCCACGTCGTATCCGAGAAGCTGCAAGGGGAATGTTGCTGCTCGATTGCCTGTTGTCGTCGAAACAAGTGATCAGCTCAAGCACTCGAGCTCTTGTCCACGTGCACAAGACTTACCCACATAGCCAGAAACCACATGAGACTGGACTGAGAGCAGTCTGTCCTGTTGCAAGAAAGGCTTCGTTCGCTTCACACCAGTTTGTTGCGCGGAAGTCATGGTAGTTTGCACGCGCTTGTACGAGGGTATTGACGGAGGTATCGAATCTGAGATTGTTCCAGGCGGCCACAGGTAAAGCAGTTTACGACTCGCAGATATGCTTCAACGAAGTTGTTGGAAGAGCAGGAGACCTTCAGCCTCGACTTGACTCGGAGTTCACTCCGGGTTGATTCCGCTTCCGCTCCGGTGCGGAGAGCAGGGAAACATGTCCACTTCGAACATCCCTTGAGCTTTCCTGTTTTTCGTCCCGCTGGCGAGTTGTTTTGTGGCTTCCTTCGTCTACCTCTTGCTGGGCCAATACATACATACTCGGCGATTAAGAAGCTGGGACGATCCACCCTTATGTCCCGTGGCGAGCCGGCCTCGGAGAAGTCAAGCCTGCTTAACGATCCGACGCTCAATGACTTATCAAAGGAAAGTCCATCGATAGCTCCATCGATGATGCGGTCGCGATCGAGTGAAGGTACAGCTTGCGCGAGGTACACTGCCAAAAGCATTTTGAGTACTTTGAGGACTTCCCAGTCATGACTGCCATCTAGCCAACTTTTGCGTAGGCTGAACGCTTCTCGACGAATAGATCGATTCGAGAGCAGTCTCCATGACCATTCCTTTCCACCTGCCCCTGCTCGACCCTGTAGTCGGATAGTGTACGCCCACCTCGTTGCTTCTTCAGGACCGTTCATATCGACGCCTTGCTATTTTCGTCCGCCAGTCCTCGCACTCGCACTCGATAATTTATCCTCGACCACCATCTGGACAAGATCACCGCATTCGCTGAAATCCCTTCCATCGGCAACGTATTCAAGCATCACCGAGGACAGTCACATCGTGCACACAACCAACCGCGGCCTCTCGTCACCCCGCAGTATCGCAAACACCCATATCGGCACAACGGCGAAGAACAGTCTTGTTCAGATCCGTATTGCAATTACCTATATAACGAGCCCGAGAACGGCGGAGACCTCAAGCACCAAAAACCTTCCATTCTAGTCATCTAGATCTCAACACCCAACAGCGCTCGTGTCTGACCGGATACTCGACTTACATCACTTTCACCAATCCACACAATGGCAGACGTAGAAGCAGTAGAGGACCCTTGTGCGGCCTCCTTTGATGACTCGCACAATGGTCTGCGGATCGCCTCAATATTCATCATCTTGGTGAGTTGCGCTCCGAGTCCCTGGTTGTGACAACTTTTCCTGACGACGGCTCCATTTTGTCTGCAGGTGACGTCTCTAGTCGGCACGCTACTCCCTATCGTATTGCGCAAATCGAAATGGGTGCCAACGCCAGTCTTCGAGTATGTACCCGTTCCGGTGAATCTCGTCTCATTATCTGACGATGCATCAATGGGAATCTAGATTCGCCAAATTCTTTGGTTCGGGTGTCATTATCGCTACAGCGTTCATGCAGTAAGTCATTCGTCTTTCCGCTCAGACGAGTCGGCGCTGACGTTGTCGCTCTCCCAGTCTCCTAACACCAGCATTCGAGGCTCTGGGAAGCGAATGTCTGACGGGTGTATGGGCTGACTACGTGAGTGCTTTCGCTAGACACTGTCTCCGGGCAAGTTCTGACTTTGCACCAAACAGGATTGGGCACCTGCTATCGCCATGGCCGCCGTCTACTTCATCTTCTTTGCCGAGATTGCGGCATACCGCATCGGTCACCGCAAGATGGCCAAGTTGGGTCTCACATATCGTGAGTGCTTTCTAAACCGGGTCATATTAGGCATAAGCTCATCCTTTTCGCCTGACGTGAAGACACTCACATGGACGGTGAGGCCGAGCATGGACACGACCACCAACACCCCGACGTCACACCGCACAACCACAGCATTGTCGAGCCTTCTTCCCCAATTCGATCATCAGATGCGACATCAAGCGAAAAATTCCCGGATTACAAGCGAGAGGAGAGCGCGGCTTCATCCCTCAATCCAGAATACCACACGAGCACAGCCGAGGGAGTCGCGCAGCTCATCGCCGTCGGGATTCTCGAATTCGGTGTGATGCTGCACTCGGTCATCATTGGTCTCACCCTCGGTGTCACCGACGAATTCATCGTGCTCTTTATCGTTCTGATCTTCCATCAAATGTTCGAAGGCCTCGGTCTTGGATCGCGACTCTCACAGCTCAACCTGCCGTCGCACTTGCGGTGGGCTCCTTATGCCGCTGCTGTTCTCTATGCCATCATGACGTAAGTCTATCGTTTCTTGCTGTCTGAACTGCCCTGACTTTGGACACATTTCACAGTCCCATCGGCGTCGCTGCTGGCTATGGCGCTCGGCAGAGTTACAACGACAACAGCGCAACCAAGAACGCCGTCGCTGGTGTCTTGGATGCCTTCTCAGCGGGTATCTTGCTGTACACCGGTCTCGTCGAGGTAAGTAGCATTCTGCTCTCTTCCTTGCAGTGGCTAATTTCTCGAGTTCATAGCTTTTGGGCCATGAAATTTTGCTCAACCCGAGAACGATGAAGGCGTCTGCCGGAAAACTAACATACATCTTCATATGTATGCTCCTCGGCAGTGGTCTTATGGCCCTGTTGGCCAAGTGGGCCTAGTCTTGTCGAAAAGATTCGAGCACATCCATGTGCGTTTTATATAGTCGAAATAGACGGGGTTTGAGAGCCCTTCCCGGCATACTGTATCGTCGTTTATTAGGATTGTACTGTACCAGAGTAGATGCCGCATAGCACCATCGCACACTGTATGTCTCGTCAAGGTAGGTAAGACCGCCTTGGGACATCTTCCTGCAGATCGGCCGGACGGATTGCAGGACATCCATTCAATTTCGAATAGGCACAAAACTTTTCAAGTAAGGGAAAAACTTTCGATAATGTGTTCAGCCGTCTGTGAGACGTAAGCGTAAAACACATAGTTCAGAATGGAAGTCCCACATGGAGCTCTCGTCGCACGCTTGGAGCTTAGCATTGACAGTACAGATTGAAGAGTAACATCTGCTACAACGAGAAAACACGTCATATTTCCTCCAAAACGCGACCTCGTCGATTGGTTGTCTTGTCTCCGCCTCGATCTCGTCCTGACGAGTATCCCAAAGTTAATAACGTCTTGATTACACTTGTACCATTGCTTTGCCCATCACCCATCTGCACTGATATCCACCATGTTCCGCAGTTCAAGAATCCTCCTTAACGCCGTCAGGTGCGTTATTTCAACAGAAATCGACTTCCGCAAGCTGATCGCGCATGTTTGCTATGTTCTCTCCGTTTCAGGGGCACCAAGGTCTCAACCGGTATCACTGGTCTCGCCGTCCACCCCGATCCTTTGCCTGTCCTGACGCAAACCTACAAGTCAACACTATCCCTGCTGTCACAGCTTCCCGCCGAATCCGTTTACCGACAAGCAACTGAAGCCGTTCTCAAGCAACGTGCGGCCATCATCGAGAAGGCCAATGGAGATGTCGAAGCTGTAGAGAGGGAGTTGGACTCTGGGATGATTGAGCAGGTGCTGCAGGTAGCAAAAGACGAACAATCGTTGGCCGCAAAGATGCTGGAATGGAAGCCGTAAGCACATTTCTTCGTAAATGTGTCCAGTCGCCAGGGCACCGTGCTGACTGCTTCGATTCACTGTTCGTTAGATGGGAGCCTTTGCAAGTCAAGCCCGCACCAGGTCAATGGGATCCGATTGGACAAGACATGGGACAGGCCCACTAAATAAATGGAAGGACCTTGTGTATCATGTCTCGATGCTGGACTATGCATTATCAACGGAATATTCGCGGCATCGAGGACCAAGGTCATCGTTCGAGGGACGACATCGCGTGCTTCCAGTAGCGGAATAACAAGGACAGAGAGCTGCCGGGAATTGATGGAGGAACCGCGCTGCAGACTTGCGCATTTCAAGGTTCCGACGGCAACTGGGATTGCACCTATTGTCACTGGAGTACTGGGTAATGGACGAAGGGACAACTCGGAAGGACGGTGTGGGATCTGCGACGCCAGTCCAGTAAACCCGCCAGAGTCTCTCGAGCTTTTCCAGGGAAATCCACAAACATGGGCTTAGTTCGGCAGATATTCGATGGCAGTCGATTCGGGGGAAATGATTACGCGATCACGCTGTGCAGGACAGTCATGGTATTGAAGCTTGTCCGCAGGAGGTCTGGCACGCTCCCCGAGTCTGAAGACTCCACCAATATGCAGAGGGTCCGCAGCTTTACCGCGTCGAGATAGCAGAGCACTTGGGTTCGGAAAGCTATAGGTTCATGCTTGTCCATCGTTCCTCATCTCATTGCCAATCCTTACTGTCATCTCGGAATGCATCCCACTTACTCCCCGGCGGTATAAGCTCCAGTGTGTCTTGAGCTTGACGTCGCTGCAGCTTTTCGGAAGTCAGAACCCGCTATGACGGATCCGCTTTGTTTGCTTCTTTGGGCGATCGTCGTGTCTCAGAAACGCTTGAATCATCATGCGCGGGATTGCCTGTTTCGTGGATAATAGAGCTGTACATATGCATTGCAGCTAAGGCTGTCGTATTGAACAGATCACACACCGAGACGCGTCGATATACAACTCACTACGTGCAAGTGGACGTTCTCCCTGCGATCATAACTTTCAGCTACCTCTGAATGCCCGATCTTTCGGTAGATGCTCTACGTCGGTCTACCGTTACCGACAAACGCCTCGACGACCAAGACGAAATACAGAGGTTCTCGACGACAGCCCGACGTCCTTTGCAACGGCACGTAACACTGGCTCCACCCTTGTATGCGGATTGGCCATTTTGCCAAGATTCGGGATAGCGAATAATGTCGCAAGCATCAGTGGCGCGCCGGTTCCGAAGCGCTATGACCTGCCATATCAGTATTCCCGGATAAGGAGAGTAGCTCTGGCCAACGTCTAGAGGTGCACATTCTAGCAGAAGGGCTCACCTGGACGGGTGAAACGGATGTCCAGCCTCAAAGACAGCCTCGCAGCGAAACCTCCGCCCGGCCGCGGCCACCGTCGGCACGTTATCTGTGTCATTCGCCATCTACCAACGGGCAGTCGACCATGGTCGCTTTAAACTAAGCATCCGAAATGTATGCGGTGCGAAGAGGATCGAAATCGAGCACGGACTCGAGAAAGAAGGCAAGGTATGTCCTGAGTTCATGGGCATCGGCTCGTTTTAAAGAGAATAGCATTTGATGAGGACTTCCTTGTGAGTAGTAGCCAAACGTGGCAAATGCGCTATGTTACGTACGTCGGTGCCGTCGGAATCCCTCCCGGTCAAAGCTCACTTCACAGCGATTGCCAGAGTCTGAGGTGACAGAATCTCTGGCGGTACGCCTGTCGCAATATGCTTGGAGGACCGGGAAAAGGTCTTGCAAGCGATCAGTGACGTTTGGGTGACACAGTCAAGGAATCGTACTTCGTACTTGCCTTCAAGACATCAAACCACATCGAGCCAGAAGAATATCAAGTCGGAACTTTCGCTCCTGTCACCCACCGGGCGGTCTGGGTCATGGCGTCCATATCGAGAATCGAGTTCGACCGGCCGATACCTCAGCGTGGAATCGCGCAGAGACCGGCTCCTCCCAGAACAATAGTCGCTGCGAAGACGCAGCGTGCAACGGCATCTGGATTTCGGTAGACGTCCTAGCGATAACGAAAGTAAATTGCGAAGACCTGATTGGATACTCCTGCTCTAGCCTACTCACCGGTCGAACGAGGCGACTTTTCCAACCGTTCTCGTTGTCGCTCATCCTGTCCGGCAGTTGTCGGTCGGTACGAATGCCGGTCGGCGAGGTATTGAGCAATGCTGTGCAAGGATCCGTCTCCAAACACCAAAGGGTATCCAAATGGACGGCAACGAGATGTTCTCCCCGACGGCATGGCCAAAAAGACTGGCGTAATCTGATTCCGGAATCGTAACGGCTTTCTTTTCAATGGGAGACCCGGAAAGCGGCGCCGGTACGCTGTTCGACCCTGTGATGCTTCTTGTCATGGCCCCGTTTCCAATCGCACCATTGGCACCGGCAACTAGGCACAACGATCAGCGCAATTCCGGGGCGAGGTTCCGAAGCAAGACGTACTACTCTTCCCTTTGCGCTATCAACGAGTCGCCTCGGCTTCTCTTGTATCGGTGGCGGACAGAGTTGCGGAGTGGATGCCGTCATGCGCGGATGTTTGAAAACACCCTTGGAGACTGATTCGCGAATCAGTGACAGTCTTCGCTGTACCAACCACCTTTACCGAAATGGATCGCCGTACCATCCGGGAATGTAGTCGAAGTCAACTCCATGGCATACAGGGGGATAGCCGGGACGGGCACTACTGCAAGTTGACGCACGCAGCGACATCAGCAGCAAGACAGCAATGGTGCTGTGAAGGCGATCCGTCAAACGTACTGCTATTGCCGAACTGTATCGGAGGTGGCGTCCAGTATAGCCTTACGCGGGTCGAGGATGGCAGGAATGGCGTTGAGGCGGAGCGCGGATGAGGAGCTGTAACCAAGCTGTCGTCAAACAGAAGAGAGAGCATCAGCATCCCATGCGCAGCGACACAGCTTTCCACCCACCTGATGGAAGAGAGTGTCGAAACGGCCTCTGCGAAGACTCCAGTCAAGTAGGGGCATCCCGGACGACCCGGACGACCTTGATCAAGCGAGAGAAGATGTCGTGAATGGACGATAAAGACAAAGACGATTGATGGATTGATCTGAAACGTGATGGTGATGGAACACGCCGAAACGTCGATAGGAGAAGGCAGCCGCGATACTGCCCCGATACTGATCCGGCCAGGGCAAACGAGGGTATTCGCTCGATGATCTAATATAATAACAGATACTACAACGACGAAATCAACCTATAGATGGGCTGGGAAACCCACATGCCACGCCCTCACGACGACCGGAAATCACTCGGTGCCGCTACCTTCCCAGCCCCGGTCGATGGCGGCTAGTCCATCGCCAGAAGTTACGCCAACGCACCAAGTCCGCAGACCAGAACACCCTTGGACGGCGGACGTCACATCGCGAGGACGTTCCGACACGCACGTCCCTGCACTAGAGCCGGCGGTTGACCACAAGAGTCCTGATATGCACGTCAGCATCGCTATGGGATACGAGTCACCTCGCTCTGACTCGCATCCCCGAGTCGACGAAACACGGCGAGCAGTCCGCTATCGGACTTGCCTCGCGGTGAGTCCTCTCCTCGCATCTACTCATCCTCGTCGTCTTCAAGCGGGTATGGGATATTCCTCGCTCGACAGTATCGACGGAGTGCGACATTCACGCCCGTGTGCTCCAACAACATCTCCATCCAGGGCTCCCTCTCTTGCACGACGTTGCCCTCTGCATCGCAATACGTCTGCCGGCCGATAAAGAGCTCTTCCTCATTCAAGGGCCCTAGCGCCTCCTCGTCGATCATTCGCTCAATACGAGCCTGTTGCTCCTCGATGCTGTCCTCATACTGATCGACGACAATCATCGGAACTGCGACTCGGATCCCCTCGTGGACATATGTCCTAGGGGAGACCTTGGCCTTTGCCGCCTTGGTCAACGCTTGGTAGCCCTTTGTCTCTCGAGCTACCTCGAGTTTCCTGACTGATCTCTTCACTTCTCGCTTCACAGACAACGCCTTCGTCTCCTTCCGGGCCTTGGGAACCACCTTCTCCCGCTGCTTTGCCCCACTCGCGATCGTTCCCCGCAGATACGAAGGAACAGACGTAGAACCAGAAGAGGTACTTAGCTTGGAAGGCATTTTGAAGATTGCGTTTGCGTTTTCGAATGCACTTGCAAGACGGGTTTGGTGAGTAATTCGGTGATCGCTCGTGGAAAGAGATGTCATTGGCATGAATTCGGGCGCGCGGCCGGGCTTAAATACGTCCAAGGCTCGGGGCTCGTGACAGGCGCGCGCGGGATGAGTGGAGTGGGACAGCCAGAGTCGTCGAGATGGCTGAACGGTTGCGCTTTTTTCATCGCAACAAGCAAGGTGCTCAAAACTAGCTCGTACAGCCACTCCACCCGTTTAGGCGAGCCAACTCCCGTCGTCCGTGCATTTTCAAGGTCTCGCCGCGCCTTTCGCCACGTTTACCTCGTCCGCCCGTCCCGGTGAGTCTCCGTCGCTCCAGCGTTCTCGCGCAAGGGTCGTGCCGCCGTTCTCTTTCCCTTGCCGCCGCTTTCCAAAGAGGATTGCTCGACGGCCACAGGTCCTCGTGTTCGAGCGGCTGTATTCCGTTACCGGCGTGAGGAAAACGCCAATTGTCACTCGGGCGCATGGACCACCCTCGCTGGTGCTGGCGGGCAGAGTTGCAACAGGCCTAGGCGTCGTATCGGTGGACGCGCTTTGGATTGTCAACGTGCCGCAAGAGCTATCGAGAAGCCCAGCAAGTCACCTTTACGCTCGTCGCGCCTCGACAAAGTCCCGCGGAACTCGGGACGTCGCGGGTGAGCGATCATCTTTCCCGACCATTCCATGATCCTCGTCGTTTGGTGGGGCAACGCATGTGCAAGTCGGACATCCTATCGACAGACCGGATCTCCCGCCGAGCGTCATTTCGCTACGCCACAGCAAGTCCTCATCGCGTGAAGCGACGGTAATCCCCTTTCCGAGCGCCTGCGCCCGACTGCGGTAGAGATGCGAACGTGTGTACACACCAAGTGAGCGACGTATTGCGATCCGAGATGCGACGCTTTTCCGTACGACCGCATTCGCGATAGATTTCAAGAAGACGATATGTATATGTATTTTCATATGTAACATGCTTTTTATCGAGATGCACGAACGTCGCACCGTCGAACACGCACGGCGGTCCACCACCCGTGACCGAATTTTTCCTTGTTATCCCCCCCCCCTTCCTTCCGGTGCACTCCTCCCTCCAGCACAACTAATCCCACACCAGCTTGCCGCCCAAGTCAACCGACGCGTTCATCCCGTTACTCAACGACCTGTTGTTCGCCGCGACGCTGACGCCCTTGCTGCTCTGCTTGGGCTTGGCATAGAGCGCGGCAATCTTCTCCCTTTATACCCTGCCAGAATCAGCCAGCCACTCACACACACAAAAGGGGATCCCGACGGCGGGCGCGGGGCGCGGGCTCACTTTTCCTGTTCCCGCCTGTACCTCGCCAACCGCTCGAGCCGTTCCTTCTCCTCGGCCTCCTTGGCCGCCTTTTTCGCCGCGGCCTGGGCGGCATTCTTCTTCTGCAACTTGGTCTGCGCGACGGCGGGCTCCTCGTGCGCACGGTGCTTGCCCGCGCCCGAGGCCGGTGTCCGCGGCAGGGGTTTCTTGGTGTGTGGCGAGGTGGGGAGGGAGAGTGCGGAGAACCGGTTGGTTGATGTGATCGAGGCTGGCGTGAGCGTGGGAGAGTGATCAGTTTTGTGGGCTAAAGGACGCGTGGGGGGCGGACGTACCTCGCGTGGGAGCCGTCTCCCATCCACTCGCGACCTTTTCCGCCCCGCCCGAGGAAGCGCCACCGACGACCTTTTTCGGCTTTTCCCACTCGCCCACCGTCTTCTTACGCGACGGCTGAACGAGCGGGATCGTCTCGGCCTCGCTCTCGGATTCTTCCTCCTCGGGCGCTTCGGACGTCGCGTGCTCCTCGGCGGAGAGGGCGGCGGCGAGGGAGGCGTCGTTGGAGGTGTCTGGGCGTGAGGAGGGTTCGGACGGGGGTGTTTTGGTGGTGGGGGTGGTGGTTTCCGGGGCGGTTGGTTCTCTATGAGGGAAAGGTAAGCGAGGGAAAGGTAAGCGAGGGATTATGTGTGTGTGATGTATGACGGACCGATCAGATTCGACGGGCTTGGCAGCCTTGCTCTTCTTCTTCTTGGTCGTCTTTTTCACGGCACTTTGCACCGGTTCCACCACGTCCCGCTTGACTTGTTCCACCTTTGCCTCTGCGACCTCGGCATACGATACATCACTCGACGATCCCGTCGTCGTCGTCGTCGCGGGCTTTTTCTTCTGCTTCTTCTTTCCCGAAGAAGCCTTGCCGCCGCCTACGCTCCCCTTGGTCTCCTCCACCAAGGACGACGAGGGCAGCTTGGTGTTGCCCGAGGTACGGACGTACTGCGCGCCGGCGACGATTGCGACGAGTGCGAGTGCGCCGATGATTGTTTCCCAGGTGACTTGAGGCATGGCGGGTGGTGGTGGGGTGGTGAAAGACGAGGGTGAGCGGTGTGTGGTGTCAACGTATAAGCTATAAGCAGAGGGGAGCCTCCACGCGGTGATCGGATTAGGTAAGCGAGTCCAGGGGCAGGGGCAGGGGGATGACGTGATTCCCATGGCCAGAGAGGGAATGCCTTGTTTCAGGATGGATGGTCCTTTTCCCCTTTCCCTTTTCCCTCCACTCCCCCACTCCCCCACTCCCCCAATCATGGCCGCCCCGCCAAAGAAGAAACCAGCTCCCATCGCCCGCAAATCAAGCGCAGCCATGCCTCCCGCTCCCGCTACATTCTACGCCGGCCCGACCGTTCCCAAGAAGGCCAAGACAGAGGGACCGCTCAAAGTCGCGCCGACGGGATACTCGAAAGTGAACGTGGACGGCAAGGACTTGGAACAGATCGTAAAGTCCAAGGTCGGTCTTGCTTCCTCTCCCTTGTAACATCGTTGACATCGCTCCGTTAGAACATTGTCCCGCCGCGAAAGAACGCTCGTTCCCATCGATGGCTCAACAGCACGATCCTCTTCATCCTCCTCACCTCCCTCTTCTCCCTCTACGCCTGCCCCGCCCCAAACTCCGGGGAAGCGTCCCTGTACACACGGCTGAACCCGTTCATCGCGACACCACACTTGCTTCCGGCGTGGGAAAGCATCGTCTGCAAGCCGACCGACGTCTATCGGACCCGCGTGTTGGAGCCGTACGTCGTGCCGCACGTCAAGGCGCGGATTGGAAAAGTTCGGGGGAACCCGATCGTGCGGGATTACGTCGAGCCCCTCGTGCGGCAGGTGCAGTACCGCGCTCGGGCGGTATGGGCACATCGACTCGAACGACCTGTCGGACGGATCTACCGCGTTCTCGATCAAATCCACACACGGTACGCGGCACCGAGGTACCCGATCATCAAGGCCCGCGCCGCCCGACTCGTCACGTACATCCGGTCCCGAATCACCCACTACACCGCCACCGTCTCCCACGCCATCCGGGCCCATCCGACGTACGTCGACGCCTCACGACGCGTCTCTCCCTTGATCAGGCGCGCGACGGACGGCACCCTCGGCGCATGGAACCGCCTGATCCCGCATGTCCATCGCGCGGCCGGCCGGGCGGGGCCCGTGGCGGATCGATGGCGCGGCCGGGCGGCGGCGGGCGCGGGCAAGGGTGTGCGTCTGGCGCGGACGAGTGTCGTGCCGAGGCTGGCGAGGGGCGTGGAAGGTACCCTGGATCAGGTCGAGGTTGCGTGGGAGCGTTTGATTGCGTCAGTTTATGGTCGAGGAAGCAAGGTTCCCGATGGTCGAGCTGATGCTTGGTTTCTTCCCTCGGTACAGGCAACTACGAAATTTATACGCGACCCACGTGTACCCGCTACTACACCCGCACTACACTTCCCTCCAGCCCCAGCTCACGGCATTCTCTGAAAAAGTATACGAACCCTACCTCCGCGCGCCGCTCGACCGTGCCCGGCCCTTGCTCTACTCGCTCATCCTCACGCCCTCGCTGGACGATATCCGACGTGCCCTGAGGGTCGGGTACCTTGATACCCGGGCGGCGGTGAGCCAGGGCGTGGAGAGCGTGAGGGAGACCCTCCATGGGATCGAGGATAAAGTCGAGAGCGTCGTCGCGGATGTCAAGGCGACCGTAGGCGCCACGGCGTCGAGCGTCGTCAGTGGGGCTCAAGAAACAGTGTACGAAGCCGGCCGGAATTATCGGCAAGAGGCGATTGATAGGGCCCACGCTGTGCGGCGGGCGGCCGGGGGAACGAGTGCCGAGGCGCGGGCGTCCGTCGCGAGCGGCGCGAGCGCCGTTTCGGCCTCTGTCGCCTCTGTCACGGAGCAAGTCGCGGGGAATGTCGCCCGTGCGACGGCGGAGGGTAAAGCCGTCGTCGACGAGGGGCAGAGCACGGTCTCCTCCATCGTGGCCGAAGTCCAAACGGGCGCAGCTGGCGTTGCCAGTGGCGTTTCAGACGAGGCCCAACGCGTCTCCGCCTCGCTTTCATCGGCCGCCAGTCGGGTATCTGTCTCTGCGGAATCTCTCGTCGATCGGGCGACCCGGTCAGCCGGTTCGGTCGTGCTCGAGGCTACCCAGGGCGTTGCCTCTGCTACCGAGAGTATTTCCGCGGGAGCACGTAGTGCGGCGAGCGATGTTTCGGCGTCGGGTTCCTCCCTCCTCGATCGGGCCACTCGATCGGCCGGTTCCGTCGCCTCTGCCGCCTCCCAGGACGTCAGGGCAGGCGCGTCAGCCGTCTCAGAGGGCGCGAACCGGGCGGCCGCTTCCGTCGTCTCGGCGGGCTCCCAGATTACTGCTTCGGCTGCCACAGCTGCTTCTCGTGCCTCTGAAGGCGTTCGTCAAGCTGGCGGACAAGTCATCGCCTCGGGATCTTCCGTCGTTGATCAGGCGCGAAGCGGAGCGTCCCAGGTTTCCGCTCAGGCTTCGCACACCGTTTCCTCCATCGCCTCTCAAGGTTCTCACTCGGCATCGTCCGTTTCCTCCCGTGTCGAATCGGCCGTCGAGCCCAACGCCGAGACGCTGGACCCCTTGGATCCGTCCGCGACCGAGTTTGGAACGAACCCGGGCAAGACGACGGTGCCGCATAATCCCGAGGCGGGAGAGGTGGCCGCGCTGTTTGAAGAGGAGGGCGTCGCGCACAAGGTTCGCGAGGTTGGCTCGCAGGAGGAGATTGTCGCCAAGGATCCTACATACATCAAGCAAGAGGTGAGTAAGGTGCCTCTGACTCTTGTCAGCTACTGACGGTCGAATGGACAGGTCGCCGGCGTTATTCGCACCTATCTGCAGACCCAAGTCCCTCGTATCGCCCAGGATCGACTGGTCGCGCTGGAGCACGATGCTACTACCACCGCTCGAGCTTTCCAGCAATTGCTGTCCGGCTTGGAACTCTCATCCGAAGCCAAGGATGTTGCCGCCGAACGGGCCAAGGTCAAGGCTTCGTTAAAGTCGGTCCGATCCAGGTTGGACAACTTGGTTGCCACCTTGGAAAAGGATCTTCAAGGCGGTCTTATCAACACTGGTGCCAAGAAGGAAGTCGCCAAGATTGTAAGTTGCGTCGTTTGCATCCACACCGTCCCTGCTCACGCTTCGACATGGCAGATCGACGCTGCCATGGCCGCCGCTGGCCCTAAACCGCCTTCGACTCTTCGTCAAGCATACAACGACGCCGCACAGAGCGTTCTCGACACCCTGAACAACGTCAATGAAGCCATTGCGCAAGAAGCTCGCCTCGTTCTCAAGCCGTACAGGAAAGAGGCCAAGGACCGGGCGGATCAAGCTGTCGCCCTGCTCGATGGTAAAGCGACTGCAGCTGTCATCCCTACCGAAACTGTCGGACGGGTAGCGGAAGCCGCTGCTGGAACGATCGGTCGTGCAAAGGATCAGATCATTGCCGATATCAAGCACGCCACGGATGCCGGCTCGTCTGTATACGAGTCCGCGACCGAGGGAGCCGCCAGCGCGGCAAGCACCGCAGCCGGCAAGATGGGCATCGACGAACAAGCGGAGGCCGTTCTTGCCGGTCTGGCAGATTTCCGAAGCCACGTTGAAGAGGTTGTCGAGGACGTGACGCAAAGTGGCAAAGCAGGCGCGGCTAGAGTGACCCAAGCAGTAAAAGAGGAGTTGTAAAAGATAGATGAGCTAGATGTGCAAGAAAGCATTGATATACGAATGCAATACAGAAATACACACTACGCGGATGCTGAACCCTGAACCTAGTGCCTCTGCCTATCGCTGAAGTATCCGTTGTTGGTCAATTAAAGTACAGGTATACGTAGTAATACGAGATCGATACTGCTAAGCAGCATACTAGACATGTCCCGTTGCCTCGTGGTCGTGTATGCACGGCGCGGGAAGCGGAGGCAAGTGTTTGACGACGAGGTGTGACCTTTTCAAACATTGTCGATTGATTCAGAAAGGCCGCTGCGAGTTGGTAGATAGTTCTTTGCACGCGACAGTGCTCGGCGGTGCGCTGCGTCCAGATACTCGGGCATGATGGTCTCGGCTGATGTTCTGTCAATGTCCACAAGACGGTTTTCCAATTGGGCAAAATGCCGATCGTCCTGGAAGCTGGGCATCACACTGCTTGACCTCAGTTGTGGCAATGAGAGGAGCGACCTTGAGGCATCGTCGTTCTCGTCGATGGGTTGATCACTTTCCGATATCGATGAAAGAGAAGAGACAGATCGACATCCCCTGGGCCCCGGGATCGCTGGGGCGAAGGCACGAGGCGGTGACATCCCTGTGATCTCTTCTGATTCCGAGGCACTTATGGCGGGCTCGGGCAGAATCGCCTCTTCGATCTCATCTGCTACTGACCTGATCGATGACGCTGGCGTTCGCTCCGCGACTGGGGGAGCCGAAAAGACTGACGTGTATGCGGGTGGCGAGTCGGGCGCATACAGAGGCAGAACTTCTTCGTCTTCTCTGGCTGTACCATTCTCGTGGTAGATTTGACAGTATGCCGGGACTTGGCTTGGTCCGGGAAGCGCTTGTTGGAAGGTACCCTCGCGCAACGGCGACGGGTCGAGAGTACGCGACTGAGGAGCTGTTCCACAACGCAATGGTGTGGTCAACACCACGATGGTATCCTGTCCTGGCATCGCGCGCGATCGACAGACAATTCGGATCTTCAGTTTGTGCTTGACTCGGAGGAAGGGCGTGTCGACTTCCGCTGTGGGTTTCCTGTTGATATCGATCGGTGAGGTCGGTTCGGTCTCGCCAGAGGGCATTGGAATGATGATGTTGACTTTACGCCATCCGACACCCAGCTCGAGCCCCTCGCCGTCGAACCGGTACGCCCGTGATTTCCCGTCTTCTCCCAGTAAGAGTGTTCTCGTTCGCGTGCCCTTGAACGCCTTGGAGGACGAGAGTCCAAACATGCTCATACTGGACAAGCGGGAAGGCGGCGACAGAAGCGCAGAAGAGCCTTGATACGGACTACACTCGTCTGGCTGATCTTCGGGGATAGGATATGCTGACATGAATGTTTGGGCCGGAGTTGATCTGACGGGTTACAGATCAGCGGGAGGATTTTTTTTCGATATGCGGAGAGTGCTCACGAGTAACGCTCAGTCTCTTCGACTTCCATGCCCAGTTCAACCATCCTGATATGCTCCAACGGACCCTTTTTGGGACAGGGCACGTTGCCGGCTGGTGATACAAGAGAGGGCGATGCGGAAGACTCCTCAGCGCTACTGCGGACACCCGCTGAAGCTGCATCGTCCCCGCTCTCCGGAGCCGAAGTCGATGTCGACGGGCGAACTGGGTCTTCACCTTCGACGCCCGCGATGGTGAACCCATCCCTTGCCCTAAGTCGCACACTGACCCGCAACGTCGGGCCATTGATATCGATCGTCTCGGGTACCGAAACGACGCATTCAACCGGGGAAGGCGAGTTGGCAGCCGGTCGAAGGGTGTAGTGTCGCAGAGGGGTTTCCACAGCCGCCTCAGTGCCTGTAGCAGAAGGAGCGACGCAAGGTGGCTCTGTGACTCTGTGCCGGATGATGGTAATTGGTTGCCAATCCGAAGCTCGAACGACTTGATGTGAAGCGACTGATATCGGGAGTGTCATCGCGGTTGCCAGTGCACTAGCGACCGACTTGAGCCGCGGGAAGAATCGTGAGGCGTACGTAGGTGATGCTGCTGACATGATGGGCACAGGCGAAGACGATGAAGGCATCACTTGGTCAACATCCATCCGATTTGTTGGGTTGAGAACGACCTTCGGTGGCGCGAGCCTGACCCATTCCACCTTGACTGTGGCGATGAGACCATACGAAAGTGCGACTGTGTCATTTTCGAAACTCTGCGGAAGCCAACCGGCAATCTTCATGTCGAATGGAATCGCATAGGTCGTGTCTCTGGAGAAGGGCAAGGCAGCGCTGTCCTGATGTGGGTGGAGTTCGAAGCCTTGAGGTGGCAGCAAAGATGCTTCGTGTTTGACGAGGCGCATAACTTTGTATCGACCTGAGCGGACAGCGGATCAGCGCATGCTCGACCCTATCGAACCCGAGTTCTACTCACCTGCATCATCGCAAAACTCGGTCTTGCCTTCGAAGACTACCTTGAGTTCTTTAACGACCCGAACCCGACCGTACTGTTCGGGCGACAAGTCCGTGTTGGGCACGTGAATTACGATGTGACCGGGGAGGGAATATGAGGTCCTGTGAACGCAGTATCAGCATAGATCATTGAGTGCGCATAGCTGAAGCTCACCCAGTCTTTGACGTCCCATACATTTCCAAGCGATCGCCACCGTTCGACTCCAGGACCACGTCCACACGGATATCAAGAGGATCCGTGCAGGTTTGCTGAGACTGATACGTTTCTGGGAAGAATTGCGGTGTCCCAAGGACATGCTGGGACGAGTAGAAACCGGACAAGGTGGATGCTCCACTCGTCAACGATGGCGGGCATAGCATGTCGATTTCGGGAAAGGGAAGGTCTTGAGGGATTCTTGACATTCTGTTGCGTCGATGGTCCAAGACGTCGTGGATCGGTGGTTCGGCTGTCAGAATTGTCTCTCTAGCTTGCGAGGGGATGAGGGAGGAGTAGCGTTTTCGTGTCGAAACCTCTCTCATAGCAGTGTCTCTTCAAGAGCGATGTGATTCCGTTCAGTCGGTATGCCAAGGTGAAGATGAAGATGGATGGTGTAGTGGACCGAGGCATGCGTGG
Source organism: Naganishia albida (assembly GCA_001599735.1). Lineage (NCBI taxonomy): Eukaryota > Fungi > Basidiomycota > Tremellomycetes > Filobasidiales > Filobasidiaceae > Naganishia > Naganishia albida. Next base: position 194,658 of record BCHV01000018.1, on the reverse strand, counting down.
TGGTCAAGATTGGCGGCGAATCGTGCAACTGACGCACACGATACTTGCACTTTGAGAGATCGAGTTACGACCTCCAAGAGAAAGAGAAGAGGCGAGAACGATGCCAGCTATATCATAAACGATATCCATGCCACACTGCCTCTTTACGAAAGATGATGCCATCAGCAAGTTCCCTTTATCAACGTTTGCTCGACCGACCCTGGCTTACACCATCAGAGCACCTTGCCGCACAGCCAAAAGCGAGGGTAAAGTCCGGTAGAAGGGATGGGAAAGTGATGTTGGGTGTCCGGATGCGGTGCCCGCTCAAACCTCAAACGCGCCTTTCCGCGTCCGCCGAAAGGAGGTGTTTCGTCCGATTGCGGAATGTCGATTGGGTGAAGCGAGGCAATTTCGAGGGAAAGGACGGTTGCGTCTTACCCGTCAAGGGGTTTACATAGGAAAAGGAACTCGCTTCACGATCAGGCAGTGTTTGTTGATTGACGGGTGATGGCACAGGATTCCGCTGATACCGCCGAGTGACGACTGATGGAATGATGAATCATGCGATGCGACACAACGGACGCCCAACATCAAGTGATGACGCAAGTGATGGGAGAAATCCGAGAATGTGTGAAAGGCGATCAAAGCGCTATATTCGGGCCTGGGTCCGACTCAGTTCCATATGCTAAAAGACCACAGCACGCTCGCTCTTCACCGTCGGGCACCTCTCTACCTGATGTTCAGCCGACTATTGAATTGACAAGCCTGCTATCTGTGCAGTACCCCTAGTCGACCTTGATAATCGGGCCTCCAAACCCTCGGGTCCAGTTCATGCTCGCCCTGGCAACTACAAGCAAGCCTGAAGAGACCCTCCAAATAAGCGAGACCAAACTTCTCCTCTCCAATTTCCAAGTTCCCTCGATCACGAAAAGACTCGCGAAACCCCGGCCGGGTCAACCATCGCGTGGTGTCCATGCGCCCTGCCGTGGATCTCTCCTATTTGAGCTGTTCTTCGACCCTTCTAGTCCTCGGGGAATACTCCTGAATTTGATCGAGCGGAAAAAGATACGCCGGTTTCAGCGTGGAACAGCTGGGAGGGTCGGTCGGTTTGGCGTTTCATCTCGTCTTGCATCCGCGCGACCTGCATTGGCCAATTCCGAATCTTCAGGTAAATCTGAGTTCAGTTCGGCAGTTGGCATTGTACGCAGAGGCGAGTCTGTACAGCCAACAGCGGAGATTATGTTCCGATGACTTCTCACATAGCCTGCTTTGCGCCAATCTTGGCGAGGTGGCCCCCATCACCTGTATCGGTCAAATTCATCGTCATCAATTGATCGCCCGCGCGCATCAACCAGCTTGGGGCTTGTGATCAATAACTACTGAGACGTATCACCTACGTTACATCACAAGAGAGCAGTTTGCTGCGTACCTATCTGATGGATAGAGTAGAAGAACTGCGGCGCTCGTTACCGAACGTCCGTTGATCCCGCCTATCAGTGCAGGACAAGAACGTCGTGCTGCACATCTGCAAGTCGCCATATTTACCATTGGTGCGCATCGACTGAAGAGCCCTATGTCAGTCGCCCTGAAAGCGTCTCCTCCAGCATGAGTGCCGTATGGACGATCGTGTCTCAGACAACCGGGTCTCAAGAAATACGCTCCACTGTCTGTCTTCGCAGAGTATGTGAACTTGCATGCATCTTCCGGTCTGGGTGCCTCTGATCCAGCCCGAACGATACTCGCACACTACAAACACGAATCGCACCCTGACTCTGGTCTGCCCTGTATGGTCTATACGGCGTCACGTGCCACCTAAGGCAATACAACATATTTCTGCAGGTGGTCCGGAATGGCGGTGTCGAGCTTTTTAGATTGCAGCCATACGCGGGAGAAGAGACGGGTTTGATATCTATTCCGGGGTTCAGCAAAAATCGAGCAGAAAAGACAAGACACGTAGACTCACCGGTAAGCGCCGTCGCACAACATCGTGACCACCGTCGACCCCTTGCCTAACCGCTTGGCAACCTCTGTCGCCGCGACGACATTCAACGCACTCGACGCGCCGACGTACAGTCCCTCCTCATCCAGTAATCGATACACCATCTTGATCGACTCTTGATCGGGCACATGTAGCGCGCCATCCAACAGCTCCAAATCCGGCGCCAGGTTGCTCGTCAGCCTTCCCTGTCCGATACCCTCGGTAATGGATCCGGTTCCCTCCCGCTCGGCCTTGCCCGTCTCCACGAGCTTGTACAACACACTCCCCGGCGGATCGGCCAGGTAACCCTTGACCCTGCCGTCGGAAATCTCTTTCAGGTACCTAACGGTTCCCGCCAAGGTTCCGCCCGTGCCCGTCGCACACGTGAACGCGTCCACCTTGCCGTCCGTCTGGCGCCAGATCTCAGGACCCGTGGTCTGGATGTGCGCCTCCCGGTTGGCCGTGTTGTCGAATTGGTTGGTCCAGACGGCGTTGTCGAGCGATTCGGCGTGCCGTTTGGCTTGGTGGTTGTAGTTTTGGGGGTTGTCGAATGCGACGGCTGAGGGGAATGAAGGGGGTTAGCGAGCGCGGGCGAAGCAAGGGGGGAAGGACGTACCTGGGACGGGTCGGACGTCGGCGCCGAGCATGCGCAGGAGGTCTATCTTCTCTTGACTCTGATAGTGGAAGCTATCAGTTTCCGATCAACGTTTCGGCAGTCCAGATCCGGTGTATGGCCTCTGACGACTTGACGAGGTTCAAGGACCTGCAGGTTTTCTGCAAAGCTGTAAAGTCTGTGGCATCCTACAATGTCCTGCGACGTTTCGCTGGAAGGAGTGGATCGGCGCTACTCTCATCAGGCGATTCCCTCCGCTCATTCATCCTCCATCCTCCGAGACTTCCTCGTCTCCTTGACTGATACGTCGTGACCCCTCTCCCGGCGCAACTCAACTCACCTGTGTATCCGGCATATAGATCACACACTTGTACCCCTTACTCCTACACACATGCGCCAGCCCGATCCCCGTGTTGCCAGCAGTCCCCTCGACGACCGTCCCACCGGGCTTCAACAACCCCTTGGCCTCTGCATCCTTGACCAAGAACAACGCAGCCCGATCCTTGATACTGCCGCCGGGCGACATGAATTCCGCCTTGGCGAGAATGTTGCATCCCGTTTCGTCCGAGAGCTTGGCGAGGCGGATGAGGGGCGTGTTCCCTACGGCACCGACGAACCCGTGGACTTCAGAGCCGGAGATGGTGAGGCCCGGAACGGCGTGCGTGGTCGATGCCATGGTGCGGACGAGGCCGCGGGCGGTGAGGCCATGAGCGATGGGTCTGAGCGCGGACTTGAGCATTTTGGATGGGAATGTAGAGGAGAGGAGGATGTGATGTCGTCCGACCTGGGATGATAAATACCGGCATGGCAAGGTGGTCAACCCGAAAGTACGCCACACCAATAAATCACGCCAGATGCGGATCCAAAGTGATAGAGGCATTCGGAATTGCCTCCACCTCGCCTTCATGTGAATACCAGAGTAACGCGTCATATGGTGAAACGTCAGAATTCCAAGGCATGTGAGTCCTTATTAGATTATCGCATCGGACTAACAGCTAGAAGTGAATGCAGCTGCAAACTCAAGATTCAACACTCCTCGTGAGTCTACACGACATCCCTAGTGCGTGTGCTGACCCTTCTGCCCCTTAGCATGTCGCGCCACCACCGCCGGCCTAAAGAATCCCCTCCCTCAACGCTCAAGGTCCTCTCCTACGTCGCTTTCGTCTGGTTCGCATGGGGCATCTTCACACGTCTCGACGAGACGGATCACCTCAGACCGCCGCCTTCTCTCCGGAATGCCGCGCACGTCGCGTCGAATGCGGCACATTATGCGCAGTCGGCGTGGAATGACGGGGAAAGAGTGGTGGAGGATGGGTTGAGGGGCGCTTGGGATGGGTATCAGGGGTTGCAGAGGTCCGATAGCGGGGTGTACTCGTTGTCATTCCCGAGAGCTCCGCCTTCGACGAATCGAAGCTACTCGTCTCCAGGCTGGTTCAGCACCCTGTTCTCGGTTTGCGGAAAACTCGTCACGTACTTTATCATCTATCCCGTCATCGCCATCTTCAACATCGGATCATTTGTCATCCACTACCTTTCCATGACATTCCTCATGCTCCTCACATCAGCATACTACCTCTCCTGGCCCCTCCATCAGCTCTTCGGCACCATCTTTTCAACCTTGACGGCACCCCTGGACCTCCTCCTCGCCCTCGTACGCTTTACGGAACCCCTGTGGTCCCTCGCGGGAGGGCTCCTCGGCGCCGGCGCAACCCTCGGCGGCACCTTTGCCTGGCTCGGGAACAAGGTCGAACGACGGATCTACGTCGCGCACGAGGAACGCGCCGAACGCCGGCGCGTCGAGGAGTTGGAGCGGGAGGTTGAGCGCAGGGACGAAGAGTTGGCGAGGGAACGGGAGCGGGCGGATGAGCAGGAACGGTGGAGTAGGGCGCTCATGGTTGCCGGGGCTGCGCAGAGACGGCGACCTCGACTACCCGTTCCTCCCGGCCACGGGCAGAGAAGCTTGTTCGCTGTTCTCTTGCGCAAGTTATTTGGAACGCACAAGACTCTACAAGAAGAATACGAGGAGTACTATGCGGATCTCGCGGTGCTCGAGCCAGCGCAGGGCCAGATCGTCGCGTGGGACGTTGAGGCGGAACAAGAGGAACGGCATCATCATCCCGCTTCGGCGTATACCGTTGGAGGGTCGAGGTTGATGATTGCGCCTGCGGATTCGGGGATCAAGAAACGCGCGAGACGCGTCGGAAGAGGTCCGGCTCGAGTGCAGCAGCCAATGGTACTACATCATCCTCATGACCGAGGACATCGCGTCCTCAACGATCGACCAGAGCACGACGGATACATTCCCGATCTTCATCATCACCCAGACGACGACTCCCTCCCGTCCGTACACACACCTCCGACGGACGGTCTGCCCCCAACGCCTCGACGCGTCGGTCGTGCGAGGCAGCCGCAGCCGCCGCAACAACCGTTCATGACGTTTCCCACGGGAATCGTCCGCGCCGGGGGAACAAGGGTACGGGACGCGTCTGTGGGCGGCGGGCAAGGCAGGAGAATCACGTTTGTTGATGGTTTGCGTACGGGGGAAGAAGACGAGCCGGTGGAGGGCGAGGTGTTTGGTTATCCGGATAATGTCGAGGAAGAATCAGATCGCAGCGAGGATCCTCAAGATCGGGATGAAGACGCGCGACTCGCGGCGGGGACATCCAACATCCATCTTCACTTCCACCATGGCGCTGCCTCCAAGTCGACATCTACTTCCGGACGACGCAAACGGACCCTCCGCTTCCAAGAAGACGACCATACGGCTCGAGACTTCATATCGCTGGATCAAGCGCACCATGATCCGGGAGACAAGTACGGCACGCCGTTCAAGCGCTCTTCTACGCGAGTGGAGAGACAAGCGAAGCAAGCGTTCGACGGCGATGGGAATGGAATGCAGGCAGAAGTGACGTCGACGGGGATGTTGTTTGGCCAGGGGGATGGGATGCGCCGTCCCCTGGTTGGAGAGGCGGAGTTGGATTTATGAGATGGGTTTGGCGATTTCAGAAGGAGATGGAGATCAATTCGATGCGATTGTGAAGGCGGCTACGGACATTGGGCTGAGAAACGGTTTGAACGGAAGGATGGGCGGGCTATCCATTGTAGCGAAAGCGAATACTGTACCACTGTAGCAATTAGGCTCCACAATCAAACTTTGTAGTCTGGAATACATGAAGGAGCTCAACGTACACGTTGAAGTCGAGAGCATTTCCCTGCTGTCGTAGTGGTGGCTTCGCATCGAAGACTGAATGATGCCGCCGAACCGCACCACAGGGAATACTGTGGGACAACAAAGGCAGGTCGTGGACGTATATCATCCTTTTGGCTGCACTTGCGACGGGCTGGTGACGGCAACCGACGTGGAGGAAAAGACCAAGAGTCTCCAAATTGGAACCAATCTTTCGACTCTGGATCACGATGCGTATGAACAGCTATATGTCTCAACGCGTAGAAATGTCTCTCGTGTACGGCTGTCTGGCTGCTTCATGTCTGCCTGTTGTGTCTCTTCTCTTGCTCCTGACAAGGAACATCAACGACGCATCTATTCAGACCGTCATTTACCGCGTCCCATACATACTCAGCACTCTCAAGCCCGCACATACTCTCGACGGCCTCAAAGATGTCCGGGGCCGGCACCACCGAGATGCATGTCATCATGCGCAAAACAAGAGACCACCACACCTACGGCGGCGGATGACCGAGATCCGAGGGAATTGCAATACGATTGTGGAAGAGCGCCGGGAGATAGAGCAGGATTGGATTCGTGACTTTGGGAGGGACTTCTTCACCCAGTACGAGCCGATGAGGATGGGGAAGATGAAATCAAGGCGGTTGGAGAGGAGGGCGAAGAGTTTCGGGTAGACATCGACAGCGTCAAGACCAAGTCACGGAAGCTGGCTTCTTCGGCGCATGCGCCTCAAGCTCCGAATCCTCCAGCACCGTCGCAACTGGTATATATCGTCATTGCGGAAGGGGAGTTGACGATCACAATGTCGAAGCAATGCTGCGGAGTCCACACCCCGAAACGATCCTCCGACCTAAGCCCATAGATTTTGAGACGTCTTGACCCGCCAGCGAGGCGGAAGACGCTGTTGAGATGACGGCTCGGCATGCGCGTCCGCAATAGGTCTGAGGCGAACCATAGCCGTTGACGAGGTGTATTCGGAATCGACGTGCAAATTGATTCACTGTGTCCAACGTCTTGATACAACCCTGTCAGGGCGCACATTAACGAGCATTGTCATTGCGTGCCACGTTTTACGTCCTATGAGAAAATGCAAAGAAGCCTTAGTCGATTGAAGGTAGAGGTCGGGAAGAAGGGACACTCACGAATATCATGACAGACACACAACCTCGTCCTCACTCTCGTCATCCGGCCTCACCATTATTTGGTGTTGATTGGCATAATGTGCCGGTCCAGAAGAGCGCTTGACCGCGGTATTCGTCTGCTGAGCGGCTGAACCTTTCCCATCGTCCGGCTGCGAACGCGCCATGTTCAACACCATTATGCTGACCTGCACCTCATCGAGTTCTACATGAACGTTGTAGAGCGTTGCAGAATAGCGCTGATCATGGGAATCCCGATACGCCACAAGAATACTCTGTCGCCTTGTCCTTCGCCAGTGGTGAGGTCGTAGGGGAAGTAATTGCGTGCAGCTTGATTCGCGGCAAAAAGTGTGTCGTAGACCGTCTCGATGGCGACGGAGTGCTGGTAGTCTTCGTCATCGTCGTGTCACCATTCTTCCGGAAGTTCGGCAGAACGGAGAGAGAGGTATCATCACAGTAGTGCATAACTGCGATTGAGAACAGGCTGTTGCACATGGAGTTCAAGTTCTCACCTGATGCATGCGATATATGCAAGCAGACCGGGTGTTCAAGCAGAGCCGCGAGTAGGCATGAATGCTGCAATCATAGGCCCATCACTCAAAACATCCAGCTATCCACTGAACTACTTCCCATCGACTCGTACAGCTCGATGCGAACAGGTCCGGGCATGGTCAGAGGCGTGCCGTCCTGGGTTTCCGGAAGCCAGGGACCTCTGCCGTAGGCGACCGGGTACTCGCTGCTTCCTCCGAGCCGTCGTCGAGACTCGCTGCGATGACCGTAAAAGCGTTCTAATAGCCTTGCCCCAGATTGGAAACCGGCGAGACTGCCCCCGAAATGATGGTGATTGCAATGTTAAAACCATAAGGACCATATACAACTGTGTGTGAGACGATGCTTGTTCTTTTGTGCTGTCGGTCCGGCGAAAAATTGTCCATGCGTGGTCTTCTAAAGGCTGTAAACAAAAGGACTTGGGCCCCTTGTGAACCATGAGGATCAGGTTGATGACAGCCATCAGAGATTGTCAGATTGCGTCCCGCGCAAATGTGAAAGATGTCCAGGTAAATTTCTTCGGACTCGCCGCCGGACAACGATTTCGGCATAACCCTATAACAATGACAAGCAAGGTGGTCAATTAGGGATTCCTGCACTTAGAGATAGAATACTTACGTAAACGAGGGCATCAACCAAGCCCGCACTCAGCGCAAACCACAGCGAAGCGATGGTCAACCCCGCATTTGGTTTCGAGGTGATCATGTCGTAGAGCAGTCGGACCAAGGAAAAGGCGAATATGAACATGTATGCGAGTGGGAAGTAGAGCATCAGAAGTGACGCTTGTCGATTAAAGTACGCCGTCGCGCTTTCTTCAGCTCGGATGTCGGATCCAGCGGTCTGTTGTTCGTTACCAGGCGCCTGATTGGCCTGAAAGAAGTCACGGAGAGTCTGTGTCGGACCTTCTCCTTTGTCGCCGTCTTTGCTCCCGTCTTCTTGCTGTTCTGATCTAATACTGTGTTCGGATGTGGCGGATGCGCGGCAGGGACCATGCTGATTCTGCGCGAAATCATGACCATCGAGTTGTAGTGGCGAAGGCGGTCCAGTAGGATCTAGCGATGTGGAATCTAGATTTCGAGTAAGGGTTGGAACAAGGATGACCTCCCCAGCTTCTTCCGAGATAGAGGTCGGTTTGCGCAAGTCGCTCTCGTTCTGACCATGCTCAGACTCTACCAAAGTTGAGGCTGTGGGGATACGGTCACTCCTTGCATTGGCGTCGGCATGTATCTTCCACGACAGAGGAACACGCTGGGGCGGTTTTTCGTCTTCTGCGCTGGGGGCGGTCGCGGGGACCTCCATTGCGTCTAGGTCCAGGCCTGCCGTGTTGATATGTAGCTTCTCCCATGGTGGCACCGTGTCTTTAAGCTCCTGCATGCCATGAGCGGTTTGCTGTATTCCGATTGACTCTCCCACCTTGCCCCAGAAACCAGTGGACGGTTTGCGATTTTGCTGCTGATTGGCCTCCAAGTCTCGCAAACGACCTCGTGCGATGTCCAAAGTGTTTTTCGCGGACTCGGAGATGGATATAGTGTCGGGCCTTCGGAGAAATTGGAACAAGCGAGAGTAGAGCACGATGACCACGATGAAGACGAAGGCGCTTCGAAATTGTTGACGTTCAGCGACATCACGATAGTTGGGATTTCTTGATGCTCACCGAGGGATGAATTGCACCAAAGACCGGTCATAGGACTTGTGCCCTGGACCATAATAGCACAAGGCACCGCCGGCTGATGGCGCAAATTCGAAAGCAAGCTGCCATCCTGCATGCAAGCCACGTCGACACCACGACACTGGTTTAACGCACCCAGCGAGACTTACCCAGAGAGTGGAATATTGCTAGGGCCCATACAAAAATGGGAGGGATGTACCAATAAGTGTGGAGAAGTCGAGTGAAGCCGCTCATTGGGAATTTCTAGGCCATAAACGACGTTAAGTGACGAAGGGAGGTGAGCGGAGGAGGAACTCACGAGCAGGGCGTATGTAGTGATTGCAATTACCAGAGTCCATATATGTTGAGTGAACAGCACAGCTGTCAAGATGAATCCTGCAGCATTCTATTCGGATGGATGTGGAGGTTGTGATCAGAGCCGGTTCCGCGCATAGACAGATGGCTTAAATGAACTCACGCAGGCTGCAGTTCCACTTTTGAGGGGGTGACCGGCCAGATAGTTTGCGGTGGGAATGAACCCGACGATCCTAAATCAAGTACGCTCGTCAGTATAAAAAGTTGCGAGGCAAGTCGCAACTTACCCTAGAGCCATGTCACTGATCACCATCCCGAGCAGGTACTTCGTACGCAGTCTACTGATACCTTGCCGCCATAACGGGTACAGTAGGTAGGCGGCAGAGATGACAGTGAGAAGCTCGATGATGAGCGCGCCGATGGAGGAGATCATCGCTGTCTTTCCATAGAAGACGACCGTGTTCGCTGTGCTGCGAACGTCACCTGACGTTCCCCCATCTCTGATGATAAGCGGGAGCCCTGCGCCAACTAGCATGTCGGCCGGTGTCGGATGGGTGAGGTCCATGGCGATGGAGTTCATCGCCGGTGACATGGTTGCGGACATGAATGACTGGACCGAGAGCACTGATGCTTGAGCCAGTCAAGCGGACTCGACCATGGATCCGTGAAATGCCAGAGAGTCGAGAGAGACGTTCCGATGGGCTGCCGGAAGTGCCTTTGTTGCACGTCAAGTCGCGAAACGGAACTTGGAAGTTGCTTGTAGAAATCGAATAGGTCGAGCCTGGCTGTAACGAGCGGCTTCGAGAGAATAGCGATGAACGTGTCCTGCACAAGAGACCGCTAGAATTGGCGGGGTGGATGATGTGCGATACGTGATAGCTGATGTAGTCGAAGTTGTTCTCACTAAGCAGTCCCCGCGAAAGTCGTCAATCCCGGCGGCGGCTGCACCAACCGGTTTCGTAATAAGGGACTACCGATATGTGTTCATGTGTCACCCCTCAGGGACTACCAGGTTCAAGCATCTGGACAAAATTCAGATGTCAATTGTATCAGCAGTCGTATCAGTTAGGAAAGTCAAACAGAATTACGAACCGCGATTCTTCCGGCACAAGCATTTACTGTAGCAAACTGCTCAATCTTCTCCTCTCCTTGTTTCTTGGGTTGTTCAGGCAGAGAACAAGGCTGCGCTCCGGAAAGGCCAGCGTTTTGAACGCCGCTCGAGGCCAGCTTCGAGGCCCCTACTCCCAAGTCGAAGATCGTATAGACACGAGTACGTTGCAAGCCACTGGCTACTGGCCTCCACCGAACTTCACCGAACCCAAGCTGTGTCCCGGGTCGATGTGCGGACGACATCTCTCGACCAGATCTCCCAGAAACGGTCCCATTGTAGCTCAGCCTTTAGCCTTCAGCCTTCGGCCACTTCGTCAGCCAGTTTTCAGCCTTTTGCAAGCTCTTCTGCAGCTCCTTTTGCTATTCTGTCAGAAATGCCGGTTCATCAATCAATAAGCTTTGTTCGGGCGTTCCATGATCCGAAGTGAGACAGCGGGATCTGATTGCTCTGATGATCAGCGTTCGTAATTATTACAGCAAGTCATGCAGCTACTCTAGTCATGCTGTCATTGGGGCTTGTTGAAGTCCGTGTCTAGCGAGCTGTCTAGCATGTCTGGGTAGGTCGAGATCTTCGAGCTGGTCGTACTGGTCGTCCCTGTAAAAGACGCTATGCCAACGCTTTGCCTCACTCTTTCTATTCCCAGATCTGCCGGCGCGGCGATTCCAACAACGCGTACAGCTGCGTAAACTTATAGCTGATAGCTGGTCACATCGATTCACACGAAGAAGGTTGGTCTTGCAGCAGCCAGGGAACATGACCTCCACAAGCATGCCAGAATGCATTTATGATCTTTCGGCGCAGGAAGGCTGTCGTATTCCGTATGCCACTGCTACAAACAGCAGCCAACGGCCGTGTCCAAAGCCTCGCCTGTACCGGCGCGCATTCTCGGCCAGACTAGGAAATCGTGATAGCAAACCATGGCTGTGATAGGCACGAAAATTCTGGATACGCGGGTGATATTGATATCGCAGCTCACCGCTGCTCAGCGCTGTCTGAATGGCGAGAAGACAAGCTGTGGAGATACCGGCGACACGGTCACGCACTTTGCGAGGCGCAAATGGAGGACGAGCAGTCTCGACCTCTGCACTCCCCTTGCTCGGAAGACGTCAGGTCGTCATGCGAGACGGACCACCTGACTACGTATTCGTCTGCAGCTGACCAGCTTGTCAACGAAACACCACGCAGATGTCAGTCGCATCGTCTCGTCGCGGCACAGGTCCCGGCCACCAAACGGCCACATCGGGTATGTTCGTAGCCCAATTTCTCGTCACTTCAAGATCTCCCGGGCAACAACTATTGGCTACGAAAGACGATACAGGCAGCCGCCTTGCGTCATCCAAACGGCCTCCTCACTCTTGACCAGACCTGACGGGAACAAACCTGTCCCATTTTACCATTCTACTCTGAGTCTATACCTGGAACAGCCCGGCTGAGTGAGATTCGGCATCCGATACTTCCACCAGGCGAATGCTCGACTGGTGCTCGTCAAATAGTGAGCCGAGAGATGACGTAGCTCCAGCCGAATTGGGATCCTTGTAAGATGCCAAGTAGGTGACCAAGGGGACGCAGCTCGCTCTCCGTGCAGCGCGACTTTCGAGTTTCGGCAAGATCTTTTTCAGGTTGGTCCGCAGACAAGTGGCGGACAGCCGAATGCGACCCACCCTGATAAGGTATTCATCGATATCAAGTGCCTTTACAATCCGACGCCAAGTACCCGCCCGACCTATGCCGACATCTTCATCTCAATCCTCCCCATCGGCTTGTACCCAACAACATTAAAGTCCTCATACTGGAACCCATCGATATCCCCAATTTCCTCCTTGCTCCGCTTCCACTCCAACGTCGGAAACTCCCTCGGCTCACGCTCCAGCTGAACCTTGAGCGGCTCCACGTGGTCCCGATATACATGAGCATCACCCATCTGGAGGATAAATTCGTGCGGCTCCGTATCCGTCATCAAGGCGATCATGTGTGTCAGGAGGGAGTAGGACGCGATGTTGAATGGGACGCCGAGGCCGAGGTCGCACGAGCGTTGGTACATGAGGCAGGAGAGAAGTGGCTTTGGTGATGGGTTGGATTCGGTTGCTGGTGGAGGGAGGGTGACGTAGAATTGGCAGAACATGTGGCATGGTGGAAGGGCCATCGAGGGCAGGTCTGAAGGGAAAACTAGTGAATAATTTGTACGTGACCGACAAGACAACACCTACCTTTCGGATTCCATGCGCTCATAATGATCCGCCTATCCGTCGGGTTGTTCTTGATCTTGTCAATCACTTGCGCCAGCTGATCGACGCCCTGTCCCGTATAATCATCCTCGCACGTCTTGTACTCGGCGCCGAAATGCCTCCACTGAAATCCATAGACCGGTCCCAAGTCACCCTCCCTTCGGTGTCCCAGTCCGACCTTGTCGAGGTACTCCCTTGATCCGTTTCCGGCCCAGATATGAATATCCTTTTCCGCGAGAAGCTTTCCGTCGGTCGAGCCGCGGACGAACCAGAGTAGCTCTTCGACGACGCCGCGAAGGAAGACTCGTTTCGTAGTTAGGAGCGGTAACGTCCCGTTGGCGAGGGAGAATCGAAGGGCGGGAGGAGCGAATGTTGCTATCGTTCCGGTTCCCGTACGGTCTGGGCGGACTTGGCCATTGTTGATGATGTGGCGGATGAGGTCGAGGTATTGGTATTCTTCGTGTTTCGACGTCGATGCGACAGCGGACTTTGAATCAGAGCTGGTAGATTGCTCGGTATTCTGGATGGCCATCGTTGTAGAATCGAATGCTGGGGGTGGTGTAGAAGTGAAGGAAGTAGGGATGAAGAATTAAAGAGATGAAGAGATGTCGAAACGCGATTCCGTTGATACGCGTCGCGCAAGTCTCACCTTCCATGTGCTAGTCATTTTAGCCAGATTTCGGATTACACGCCATTAATCTGCTCGTCACCAAGTCTTACCGCTCCGACTCTGGCCAACCGCTTGAACGCGTGGACGCGACTTTCTTCTCGCAACAAGCGATCGACCGTTTCGCTGCGATATTATCGACAAGAGTCAGCACATCATCTACCTCCAAGTTGGTCGTCAAGCTTGCTTAGTGCATCCGTCAATACATACATCTCAATCAAGCACCATGTCGTTAAAGGTACCGAAAAATGGGCAGATGCAGCTCTTCAAGGAAGGCTACAAGGTGAGCATTTCCCCCGAGGCTGAACGTTGGGAAATGCTTATACCGCTGCAAACAGACCATGTCGGGTCTCGAGGAAGCCGTGCTGAGGAACATTGAAGCCGTCAGCGAGCTCAGCGAAAAAGTCAGGACATCGTTCGGGCCAAATGGTAAGCTAAAATGCTATGCAGTGCGCCACGAAAGCTGAATTCAAATGGTTCACAGGCCGTAATAAATTGATCATCAATCACTTGGGCAAACTGTTCGTCACCTCTGATGCCGCCACGATCATCAGGGAAATCGAAGTAGTTCACCCGGCTGCCAAGCTGTTGGTCATGGCGAGTGAAGCGCAAGAACAAGAGGTATGCATCGCGCCGCGGGTTAGCTTTCTTGGGTTAATTCCTTGATAACCTGATAGATGGGCGATGCCACCAACCTTGTCCTCATCCTCGCTGGAGAATTGCTGAAGCGTGCGGAAAACTTGTTGGTCATGGGCCTGCATCCGAGTGAAGTCGTGATCGGATACGAAATGGCCGTAGAGAAGGGTCGTCAGGAACTAGAAGGTACGCTTACTCGGGTCTCCCTACATCGTCATGGCTAACACGCTCCACATCAGCAATGGTACAAAAGAACCTCGACAACACCGTCCTCCCCACCCAAGCCGAACTAGCCGCCGCCGTCTCTCCCTCCCTCGCCGCCAAGCAACCCGGCTCGGAAAAGTTCCTGTCCGAACTCGTAGCGGAAGCCGCGTTGGCCGTTATGCCGACATCGCCCAAGGATTTCAGCGTTGATAGCGTTCGGGTCGTCAAGGTGCTGGGAGGTGGGCTGGATCACAGCAGGGTCGTGAGGGGTATGGTTTTCGGACGGGAACCGGAAGGCGAGTCATATGCAGAGGGGACGCGCGTGCGGGGCTGATTCTGTATGTTCAGGTATTGTGAAAAAGGCGACAAAGGCCAAGGTTGCGGTCTTCTCGTGTGGTATGGATATCGGACAAACAGAGACCAAGGGAACGGTGCTGTTGAAGAACGCCAACGAGCTGTTGGACTTTTCAAGAGGTGAAGAGAAGCAATTGGAGGGTGTAAGTGTCGCGACGTCAGACTCGAGCCGAGGAACTTATACGGAAATCTTCTACCCCTCAGTACATCAAGGAAATTGCGGATTCAGGTGTCACGGTGGTCATTGCTGCATCGGGCGTCGGAGACCTCGCTCTGCATTACCTCAACAGGTTTAACATCGCCGTCATCAAGATCATGTCCAAGTTCGACCTCCGACGTCTATGCCGGGTCGTCGGCGCGACTCCTTTGGCCCGTCTTGGTGCTCCCACACCGGAAGAAGCAGGTCACGTCGATGTCATGGAGACCATCGAGATCGGTGGCGACCGAGTGACTGTCTTCCGTCAGGAAGCCGGCGAGCGAACGAGAACGGCAACAATCGTCCTCCGAGGCGCGACGACCAATCATCTGGATGACCTCGAACGATCCCTGGACGACGGTATCAACACCGTCCGAATCCTCTTGCGGGACGGTAGGCTGGTACCCGGTGCCGGTGCGAGTGAGATCGAGTTGGCGCGACGGGTGGCAGAGTTTGGTGAAAAGACCCCTGGGTTGGCACAGCACGCGATCAGGAAGTGGGCCGAGGCGATGGAGGTCATCCCAAAAACGCTTGCGGAGAATGCCGGCTTGAGCGCCGAGGATGTTGTCAGTGCGCTATACAAGGCGCACGGAGAAGGTCAGGTTGATGCTGGTGTGGATATTGACGTGAGTCCAGTGAGAGGCAGCTCGATGTGACGTGTACTGACGCATCATACAGGGCGAGCACAATGGCGTTATTGGAACCACCAAGGCTTCGATATTAGACTCTTTCGCGGCCAAGGACTGGGCGTTAAAGTTGGCGTAAGTGTGACGGTCGGATACGTTCCAACTGGATCTCATTGCCCTTTTTCCACTTTGTAGGACCGGCGCGGCAGTCTCCGTCTTGCGGGTGGATAGCATTATCATTTCCAAACAGGCTGGTCTTGCCCCACCAGTGAGTCTACTTTCCCAAAGCTTTCACCTCGCCTCGCCTCGCGCTTACGCTTTGCGGTGCTTAACAGAAGCAGAACCAGAACTGGGATGAGGATTAGTTGCTGTGATGTATAGAATTGTTATAGAAAGACTATATATACATCCTTGTTACGGCAGCGTTCCTCCAGTGCGCCCAGCTGTTACTCATAGCGGCTGAGGGCTGTCCGAATGCGTCACAATTACGGTAAGCTCTTCGAGAGGCGCGTTTGATGCAAGAATCTCTGGGCCAGGGGAACGACTATCCGATTTCCGCAGGTTTGCGATATGCTGGTCCCAATAACTACTATACAACAACGGAATTGAATCCGCGTACGCGATGCATAATCCGTCTTTTACACCTCTCCTTCCTGACCCGATGACTCTAGCCTCTTCCCATCATCCTCATTCGCTCCGGATTGATCGCTGGCGGTCGTCCATTCACGCTACCCGGCGCGGCAGGTGTAAAGCCCTGTGAAGGCATGCCGGACGGCGGCATGGCCGTCGAAGGAGCGGGTGCAGGCGGGAAACCCATCGGCGGTGGTCCACCGAATCCTTGAGGCGGTCCTTGACCTGCAGGGATGAAGGAAGGTGGCGGTCTTGCAAAGTTTCCCGGAGGGGGCATCCCCATGTTTCCTGGCATAGGTGGACGGAAGCCTGCGAGTGGTGTCGTGTGATCAGTCATTGGATCCTGGAGAGATCATGGCAATGAGGTACTGACCCATTGGAGGCATAAATGGCCCGGCATTGCGCATCACTCCTCCGCCCATCGGGCCACCACCTTCATATTGTCTCGTGATCTGATCAATGATGCTCTGCGCTTCATTGTGGCCGAGACCTGAGAAGTAATGTAGGTCAGTCCCCTATTATCGACGTGCGCGTACAAAGGACTGACTTGAATAGTAATCTATCACGTTCTGAATGTGATTACGACCGCTGTTATGGGCTTTCCGTACGGATTGAGAGTCATGTGTTCTGTAAAGATTTCGATGGGAGTGAGCGCAGTGTGCGGGGTACTACAAAATTGAACCCTTACAGAAAGACATCACAGTAATCACAGTAGTATTTTCCCATCCTGACGCTTGAGCTTGAAAATGTGGATTGGCGCGGGCGAAGCTTGCTAGACAAAGGACCAATGTGTGCTGTATCGACCGGATGATGTCTTCTCTGGAGTGAGGGCGTTAAAGCTAAAGTTTGATACCTGCGGAGTCCAGAGACAACCCAATGGGCTCAGCATGTGAATGGCAGATGCGGTCGGGAGATGGTGATCGAGAACGACTCAAGGTGGATTGACACGTCATTGATATTTCATGGAGGGCATATATACAGTCGATAAAGTTAGAGTATTCAACGTTGGCTTGCGTTAACGCGTTAACAGTATTCAACACACGTTGCGCCCAGTACCCCTCCTAAGTATATGTATATGGATTCCCTATACAAGTGACGCAAGAGTCTTGGCCTGCGAATGTCTGTGAAAGATCAATGATCGGATTTTGCGCCTCATACAACTAGGAACATGGCAATAACAAGCAATCCAGAACACGCCGGGTCTTACGCATACTGCAAACCAACAAAGGGTCAACTGACGCTACTATACAAAATCAAGATAGAGGGGCTTACCCGATTAAACGTTCTCGTGAAGAAGTCGTTCTTCTCCGCCCGCAGACCTCTTCCATCTCCGTATATGCTCTTGACAGCTTCACTCTGTCCATCGGCCTTGCGTTTGGCCTCGAGTGCTGCTAGCTCTTGCTGTACCTTGCTAGACATCTGAATGTTATGGTGTGTCGTAGCTGGTTTACTCTTCTTCGCCAGAGGTCGGTCATCGTCGCGTGGCGGAGACGCGTCGCCGTCCAGAGCAACGGCTTCAGATTTGCGCTTCTTGTCCTTGCCGTCCTTCTTCTTGCTGTTCGCCTTTTTCTCGGCACGCTTGGCTAACAAGTTGGCCAGCATAATCTCCTGTGCCTCCTTCTTGGGATTGAGCGGTAACCACCACTCGCTCCCGGTTCCATCGTTGCCGAATCCACCGACGGGGCGGAACGGCTCGCTGCAATTCGGACACGGTATCGGGATGTCCACGTTCGGACTCGTCTCTGCTTTATGTGCGTCTTCCGTTGGTCGGGAGTTTGCCTCGGATTGGACAACGGCGCGAATTCCACCCTCGGAGAAGACGCACCCACACGACTTGATACAGCCGAATGGGAGGGCACCTGTGGGTTCCTTCATCGTTAACGGGCAGATAAAGGGTGAACGCTGTGGAAGGTCGGAGTCTCGGGATGATTGATGTGGTGGCGAGGGAGAGAGGGCGGGATTGGGCGTAAGATTCAGGTTGATGAGATCCTGCAGTGCGAGCAGTGATGTTAGACGACAAAGAAAGATAGGATGGAAGTCAGATTACATACCTTGACACCTTTAACATAACCACATATTTGATCACCGTCTCCGTAAGTCGTCCGATCAAGGAGGTACTCTATGATTGCATCCTTGTTGTACAGCTTCCCCAGCGGATCAGCCACGATTGGAATCTTCAAGGATCGCTACATCGTACACAGAATGTCAGCTCATACAGCAAACCCATAATTGACATTACCTACTTTGCTTAATGCACAGAACAACCAAAGAGCTCGCGAAAGGGCCTTCTCGTCCTGCTTTTCCTCCTTGGCTTTGTTCTTGACAAGATCGACACGGTACGGGATACTGCAGCAGAAAACGATGAGCTTCGAACATGGCGGAAAGGAGTCTGTGCTTGAACGACTTACCTTCCTCCATCGTTACCCATGGTTGCAGCGTCTTACTTTGTTGCTGGTGGCTGAGGGGGAAGTCGATTTCCGTGCCGGGTCCTGCTGCTCCGCGACTTGACCGAGATGTGCGTCGGCCCGAATGGAGTGGTTGCGATGTGAAGGCCCAGGAGACTCGCCACAACGATACGAAAGATGAAGACGAGACTTCATGGCAAAGTGACCTTAGGTAATTTCAGCCTCGTACCGCAGTTAGGATCCGCAGCTGATCATCGTGTTTCATGTCACGTCGCCGACCTGGATGTGATACTGCGGTCGATGCCAGTCAAACAGGAGCTGTTTCCACGGACAGGCTTCGCATGCCTACTTCAGCTCTCACGGAACGTTGCTGATGCCGCCACCGTCGAAACCTGACAACCCGTTCGACGATTTTCTCGCGTCGCCGCCTTTGGCGTCTTCCGACCAGCTCGCCGCGAATGCGACGCCTCATCACGGAATGAACGACCCTTTTGCGGACTCGACGTCGGGTCACAAGAAACCTGTCAGGAATGCCTATGATATGGATGCCTTTTTCGACGAGTAGGTGTTGATGAATCTGCAGATATGCGCGCTGCCGTGAAAGATGCTGATGTCATCTTGCTATTTTCAAAAGCGACGACGATGCATTTCCCGCCTATGATGATCCATCGCCTCGGGGAATGATGGGACAGTCGACAGACACCGTTGGAAGATTGCCGTTGGCATCAGATGCTGCTCCTCCGGCTGGGTTCGAGTCCGGCAGTGCATACCGGTCCGAAGGAAGCGCTTCTGGAAACAACGGCCGAAGTAATTTCGAGTATGGATACAGTGCAGGAGGCAGGGGCTACAACACCGCCTTTGACGATGCGGAAGACGGGTACGAGTCATCTGGATATCGCAAGACGGGATATGCCGGTGACTCGGCCTCGAAGAAACCGGCAGGCGGCAAGGTTTACAATGAGCAAGACGAGTTTGAGAACGTGGACGCGTTGGACTGGGATTTCACCGCTCCCACTGGGCAGTCAGTATCAGCTACCGGAGGCAGCAGATTCAGCCTTGCTAGCCATCTTCCGGGAAAGGGTAAGAGATCCATCACGGATCGCTTCAAGTCTTTCGACCCCACGCTCGGTCTTGGTACCGGTTCATTGTCGGATATCATACCCGCGTCTATACCCTTCTTCAAGAAATCTGCCAACGCCCCGGGTGATCCTAGGACGATCTTTTTGAACGATGCTGTTCTGAATGGTCGTGGACGTGGTGGAGTCAAGGGAACGGAGAACCAGGGAAAGAAGAAGTGGCAGAAGAACGGAGTCAGCACAGGGAAATACAATATCGTCACTTTTGTGCCCAAGTTCTTGTTCGGTGAGTCGTCGGTTCCCAGTCGCTGCAAACCCTCGTTGACGTTCTTACGCAGAACAATTCAGCAAATACGCAAACTTGTTTTTCTTGTTCACCGGTAAGTATCCGCCGCAGCGCGTGATTCAGGGCGTCGGGCTCAGCATCCTCGTTCGTTTACCCTACAGCATGTATCCAACAAATCCCGGATGTGTCGCCGACCAACAGATGGACGACTATCGTTCCGCTGGCTCTTGTGTTGCTGGCTGCTGCAATAAAGGAGCTACAAGAGGATCTGGTGCGTGAATAACTAATACTCGATGCTGAGCGTCTGATCTGACACACTCTGTAGAAACGACATGCATCGGATCGGCAGTTGAATTCAAACAGAACCAAAGTGCTGTCACTTTTGAGCACCACATTCGAACCGAGGGCTTGGCGGAATGTCCGGGTCGGCGATATTATCCGGATGGACAACAACGAATTCATACCGGCCGATGTCGTACTGTTGTCCAGTAGTGAACCGGAGGGTCTCTGCTACGTTGAGACGAGCAACCTTGATGGGTCAGTCGCATGCCGCCCTATGTCAGAATCGACGTGTCTCTAATGTCGTTACCCATCAGTGAAACGAATTTGAAAATCAAACAGGCATCACCACATACGGCGTCGTTTACGACTCCTCCACAGATCGCAAACCTGTCGGGGACACTTCTGTCGGAAGCACCCAATTCGTCCCTGTATACCTATGATGGTACCCTTACATTCCGGTCGCCGGAAAGCGGTGGGGAAAAGGTCGTACCACTAGGACCGGATCAGATGCTTCTGCGAGGTGCCCAAATCAGGAATACTGAATGGGTATACGGCGTTGTTGTGGGGACAGGACATGAGACAAAGCTCTTGAAGAACGCTACGGCTGCGCCAATCAAGCGTACGGCTGTCGAGCATCAAGTCAATCGACAGATCATCTATCTCTTCGGACTTCTCTTGATTCTTTCACTTATCTCGACAATCGGTAGCAGCATCCGAACCTGGTTTTTTTCGAAGCAATCTTGGTATCTGCGTGTGGAAGACACTACATCAAACAAAGCCCAGCAGTTCATCAAGGATCTTCTGACCTGCATCATTCTGTACAACAACTTGATCCCGATCTCGCTCATCGTTACAATGGAAGTCGTCAAATTCTGGCAGGCACAGCTTATCAATAGCGATCTCGACATGTATTATGCCAAGACGGACACCCCCGCAGTTTGTCGAACCTCTTCCTTGGTCGAAGAGCTCGGCCAGATCGAATTCATCTTTTCCGACAAGACGGGTACCCTGACCTGTAACGAGATGGAGTTCCAGGAATGTTCAATCGCCGGAACAATGTATGCCGCCACTGTCGACGAGACGAAACGTGAGCAAGGACAGCTCACGTTCCAGACATTGCAACAAAAGTCTCACGAACGAGGTCCCGAAGGCGACACAATCAGAGAGTTCTTGACCCTGCTCGCCGTCTGTCACACCGTCATTCCAGAAATCAAGGATGAAAAGATCATCTACCAAGCGTCAAGTCCAGACGAGGCCGCACTGGTTTCTGGCGCCGAGCTTTTAGGTTACCGATTCCATGTACGTCCGACACAAAGCGAAAAACATGAGCTAACTCTTGCACTCGAAGACTCGAAAACCGAAATCCGTCTTCGTCAATATAGATGGCAAAGACATGGAGTACGAGATTCTGAATGTCTGCGAATTCAACTCTAGCAGAAAGAGGATGTCCACCATTGTCCGCGGGCCCGACGGGCGTATCAAGATCTTCACGAAAGGCGCAGATACGGTCATATATGAGCGACTGGCGCGGTCGTCCGAAATTTCTGATGCTACGTTGGTACACCTTGAGGTGAGGGCTGGCATTGCCTGTCTCCGCAACTATTGTCTGACCCCTCAACTTCCAGGATTACGCCACAGAAGGGTTGCGAACACTCTGTCTAGCGTCAAGAAATATTCCGGATGACGAGTACCGCAGATGGTCAGCCAAGCATGAGCAAGCAGCGGCCCAGATACATGGACGGGCAGACGCGCTCGAAAAAATTGCTGAAGAGATCGAGCAGAATCTGCAACTTCTCGGCGCGACTGCCATCGAGGACAAGCTGCAGGACGGGGTGCCGGACACTATTCATACTCTGCAGCAAGCAGGTATCAAGGTAAGTTGCACTGAGCGCCGGCCGGACGAAGAAGACTAAGCAGCAAGCTGTTGCTTCCACGGTAGATCTGGGTTCTGACAGGTGATAGGCAAGAAACGGCAATCAACATTGGAATGTCCTGCAGGCTCATCTCCGAGTCAATGAATTTGGTATGTCCAGAGATCTTCTGACTTCCGTTTCGACCGACTGAAACCTGAAGGTCCTCTCAGATCATCGTCAATGAAGAGACAGGTCATGCCACTCAAGAGTTCCTGAGCAAGAGGCTGTTCGCTATCAAGAATCAGAGAAGCGCTGGTGATACCGAGGAACTGGCGTTAATCATCGGTATGCCTGTGATCCCGAATTTCTTTGCTTTTGTCTTATCTTCCGAATTCCAGATGGCAAGAGTCTTGGTTTCGCTTTGGAGAAAGAGACGTCCCAGGTATTTTTGGAGCTAGCATTGATGTGCAAGGTGAGTCGAAGATGACAACGCTACAAGGATGGGATTTGACACTTAGCCTATCAAACGTTTTAGGCTGTCGTTTGCTGTAAGAGCCACCGCTTTTTCTGTCTCGAAATGACCGTAACACTCACTCTCCGTTCGAAAAATACAGGCCGTGTCTCGCCCCTGCAGAAAGCCCTGGTGGTGAAACTGGTCAAGAAGAATCAGAAAGCGATCCTCCTCGCTATCGGCGATGGTGCAAACGATGTCGGTATGATTCAGGCCGCGCACATCGGTGTCGGTATTTCAGGTGTCGAGGTCAGTATAGTCGTAGAGACTTTGTCCATGCATCTCCAATCCGTTTCTTCTTCTTCCATAGGGTTTGCAAGCTGCGAGATCAGCAGATGTCGCCATCTCGCAGTTCCGATTCTTGAAAAAGCTTTTGCTCGTACACGGATCCTGGAGTTATCAACGATTATCCAAGCTCATCCTTTGTGAGTTGAACTTTTGCACTGCCTTGGTACCGATTGCCGACAAATTTCGGGCGGTTCTCTAGATTCTTTCTACAAGAACATCACCCTCTATCTGACACAGTTCTGGGTATGCCTATCTCCCCCGTCTCGCCTTACATTTTTCTAAGCGGATTGCGCTCCAGTATTCGCTGTTCAACGACTACTCTGGCCAAGTCGTTTACGAGTCTTGGACCTGGTCCTTCTACAATGTCGTATTCACCATTCTTCCGCCGCTGGTTATCGGCATCTTTGACCAGTTCGTTTCCGCCCGAATGTTGGATCGATATCCCCAGCTATATCAATTGGGACAGTCGAACAGCTTCTTCACGCCGATGGCTTTCTGGCAGTGGATCGGCAACGCGTTCTACCATAGTGCAGTAGGTTCTTTCGAACACCAAAATTGGCTTATTGGCCGAGATCTCACCCTGCTCCTCCCGTAGCTGCTGTTCACCTTCTCTCTTTGCGTGTTCTGGGGAGATCTCAAGCAAAGTGACGGAACAGATACAGGACTTTGGTTCTGGGGTACTACACTCTATATGATGGTGCTGCTGACCGTGCTCGGCAAGGCTGCGTTGATATCAGAGTGAGTCGGCAGTACTGGGGGCATTGCTCTGGAATCTGATAATGTATCCTTCTGTAGTGTGTGGACGAAATACACACTCGCTGGTAAGCAGATGGCGTTTCCAATAGCGGGCGGGGTACTGAAGTCGATGTGTCATGTTAGCCATCCCCGGATCATTCGTCGTCACCATGGTTGCCCTGCCGCTCTACGCCATCATAGCTCCGGCAATCGGCTTCTCCTTGGAGTACAAGAATCTGCCGTCGCATCTTTGGACCAATGCCATCTTCTATCTGTGCTTGCTCGTCTTTCCGATTGCTTGCCTCTTGCGGGATTACACATGGAAGTAGTGAGTCGCGCGATGGCTCTCTGTCTTGACAAAGATTTGACTGACGTGCACTACTCGCTCTCAGTTACCGAAGGACATACCTTCCGCAATCATACCATATTGTGCAGGAGATCCAAAAGTTCAACTTGTCGGATTACCGACCGAGACAAGAACAGTAAGTTTATCACTCGTGCAATATCGACTTGTCTTGAGCCCGTTGGTTTCAGATTCCAGAAAGCGATCAAGAAAGTCCGAGCGACGCAGCGTATGCGGCGGCAGCGCGGTTTTGCTTTCAGTCAAACTGAGAGCAAGACACAGGATCAGGAAAAGTTGATCCGGGCTTATGATACGAGTATACAAAGGCCTTCCGGCTATTAGAGGATGCAAGAGTGTAGATAGACTGCCTATGTGAACAGATATACCCATGATGAATCTCAGATATTGTCAACAGTATGGTTGCCACCTTGGCTGTAATTTACGTAACCGTGTGCTGGAAGTGCTGGAAGTGGAGACGCGCTGTCGAGTCTCGATCGCTCGCTGCAGTCGATTGCCACTTGAACTTTAGACGACTCCCCAGCGTCTAAGGGTAAAGTTGTGACTTCAAAGGCTGACAAGACAGTCCGCTATCACCGCCGTACCCAAGACTTGGGATCATTAGCGATGTCGACAACATCGCCATCCCGTTCCCGACCGGGGATCGTTTCTCCGGAAATCGCCTCGATATCGCTGCATAACCCTCGACCATATTCGTTGCGAATCTACACCCTCCTCGCCGGTCTCTATCCCGCCCTTTACTACGCCTACTATCATGCGTACGACACTTACATTCAGTCGGAAGAGTGGACGTTTGTGTACTGTGTCGGGCTCGGACTGATCCATGCGTTGAGCTTCTTGATCACCAAGTGGAGCAAGGCTGCCTCGGCCAAGCTGGAATGCACAGCGGTAAGACATTCGTCCTCTCATCCACCAAACAGTCCTGACCCTGACGCCTCTCCTATAGGCCGATTCTCTGGAAAGCGCATCTCTTATCAGAGTTATCCCCAAAAAGGACAAGGGCAAGGGAGAAATTGTCCCATTACAGAAGAAGTTTGTTGGCCAGGATGGCATCATCTCGGAAAAGAGCGACAACATCAGTACAGTGGGCAAAGAGGTCATTTACTCTTTCGTCTACCAGCAGGACACCTACACTTTTGACTGTGAGCAAAGCCCGCAAAGTCGCGGAAAGTACCTCGCTAATGTATCACTTCAGCCAACACTTTGCAATTCACGCCGTTGCCGTATCCCAGCGACGCCTGTCCTCCTCTCTCCGTCTTCCAGAACTCGACCGGACTCTTGACCGTCCAAAGATCCTCCAAGGTTCCGCTGTCGCCCGACGTTTCCGTTCCTCACTTGACCACCGAGTTTGGACCCAACGCGTGCCACATCCCGATTCCAAAGTTTACCGAGCTCTTTGCGGAGCATGCCGTTGCGCCCTTCTTCGTGTTTCAAATCTTCTGTGTCGCCTTGTGGTGCTTGGATGAATACTGGTACTACAGTCTGTTTACGGGATTCATGCTGGTCGTCTTTGAATGCACGGTCGTGTTCCAGGTTCGTCATTGGTCGACAGGCAAAGGAGCCGGGTGCTGACGTCTGCCCGCTCCGTTTAGCGAGTCAGGACCCTTACCGAGTTCAGGACGATGTCTATCCAGCCGTATCCTATTCAAGTTTACCGAGACGGGAAATGGCAAGAAGTTCAGACCGATGCCTTGGTTCCGGGAGATTTGGTCAGCATCAGTACGTGCGCGGGGATTAGCACTGGTTCGGCACAGCTAACAGACCAACACTTTCACAGCTCGAACCAAGCCCGATTCCGGTATCCCGTGCGATTTGTTGCTTCTCCGAGGCACCTGTATCGTCAATGAGGCCATGTTGTCGGGAGAATCGACTCCCCTGCTCAAGGAGTCCATCGAACTTCGCGATGGAAGCGACCGACTTGATATGAACGGCAGTGACAGGAACAATGTGATGTTTAGTGGTACCAAGGCTTTGCAAGTCACTCAGGGTGAAGGAGGCGATATCCGAAGTGAGTGCAACTCGGCTGGGATCGAATCATCACTGATCGGATGTGTGATGTCTCTAGCTCCTGATAAGGGCTGTCTCGCCGTTGTTCTGCGAACCGGCTTCGGTACCACTCAGGGTCAACTCGTCCGCACCATGATCTTCTCGACAGAGCGAGTCAGCGCAAACAACCTCGAGAGTTTCATCTTTATCGGTTTCCTCCTCGTCTTTGCCATTGCTGCCAGTGCTTACGTCTGGGTGGAGGGGCTGAAGAAGGATATGGAGAAGGGTAAACTACTTCTCGACGTCGTCTTGGTCATTACTTCGGTCGTACCGCCCGAGTTGCCGATGGAGCTTTCCCTTGCCGTCAACGCCTCGCTGGTCGCTCTCAGCAAGTTCGCCATCTTCTGTACCGAGCCCTTCCGAATTCCTCTGGCTGGAAAAGTGGATGTTTGTTGTTTCGACAAGACCGGAACAATTACCGGAGAAGACCTAGTCGTCGAAGGTGTGGCGGGTTTGAACCTGGAGGATCTCAAGAGTTTGACGCCTGTCACGGAAACCCCCAACGACACGAAATTGACTTTGGGTTCTGCGCACGCCCTTGTCCTTCTGGAAGACGGCGTCATTGTCGGTGACCCGATGGAGAGGACGACCTTGGATGCTCTCGAATGGCAACTCCAAAAGGGCGACCATATCTCACCCAAGACGAAAGATGCCGCGTTCTCGGCTCAGATTCACGTTCGACGACGATTCCAGTTCTCATCTGCTATGAAACGTATGTCGACACTCTCGTATGCCACGGACAAGTCTGGGAAGCGGCTTCTCGCTTCAGTCAAGGGTGCGCCTGAAACCTTGAAATCAATGTTTTCCCAGTTGCCCGAAGGTTATGACGACACTTACAAATACTTCACCCGAAGGGGATCCCGAGTTCTCGCACTCGGTTGGAAAGTCATGAAGATCGATCAAGGACAAATCACCCACGTTTCCCGAGATCAAGTGGAAAGCGATCTGACATTCGCCGGCTTCCTCGTCTTCCACTGTCCCCTCAAGCCCGATGCTGTTCAGTCGCTAAAGATGTTGGCCGATTCATCGCACCGTTGCATCATGATCACCGGCGACAACCCCTTGACGGCCTGCCATGTCGCCCAAGACGTCGAGATCGTTGATCGAGAAGTCATGATCTTGGATGTCAAGGAAGGCGCTACTGCGGATGACCAGCTCGTGTGGAAAAATGTCGACGAAACGAAAATCATCCCGGTGGACCCCACTCAGCCGCTCGATAAATCCGTGCTTCGAGATTACGATATCTGCATTACGGGCGTCGCCATGAAGAACTTTGAACACCGAGACTCCTGGATTGACCTCGTTCAACACACCTGGGTCTATGCTCGTGTGTCACCGGTGCAAAAGGAATTCATCCTTGCTACTTTGAAGAATCTTGGCTACACCACTCTTATGGCTGGTGACGGAACCAACGATGTGGGCGCGCTCAAGCAGGCTCACGTCGGTGTTGCTCTGTTGGACGGTACCGAAGAAGACCTCAAGAAAATTGCCGAACACCAAAAGAATGAGCGTCTGAAAAAGGTATACGAACAACAGTGCAAGCTCTCTGCCCGATTCAACCAGCCGCCTCCTCCTGTGCCCCCTGCGCTGCGAGCGTTGTACCCAGACCTGGAAGAAACTCGATTGGCCGTCGCTCAGACCCATGACCAGGCAAAGAAGAAGAACCCGATGGAAAAGGTGAGATTGCATTGCGATCACTGACCCGCCTTGTGTAACTGGTTAACCGTGTTCACAGTTCAATCTCGCTAAAATCACGGATCAGCTTGCTGAGATGGATGAAGAAAACGAACCGCCCAAGATCAAGTTGGGAGATGCTTCTTGTGCCGCTCCCTTCACCTCAAAGTTGTCCAACGTTTCGGCCGGTACGTCCGGCGGCGTAGTGAAGTCTGAGAGTCTACTTACCCTTCGCGCCAGTCACCAACATCATTCGTCAGGGTCGATGCACTCTTGTTGCAACAACGCAGATGTACCTCATCTTGGGCTTGAACGCCTTGATTACTGCCTATTCCCTCAGTGTCCAATACCTCGACGGCATCAAGTTTGGCGACTATCAGGTGACCATCACCGGTATCTTGATGAGTGTCTGTTTCTACTGTATCTCTCGGGCCAAGGTATGAGTTCACCATTGAAGCGGCCGCTCCGGGGACTGACTTGTCGTCTTACAGCCCGTTCAAGGTCTTTCGCGAGAACGCCCCTTGCCCTCCATCTTGTCATTCTACGTCTTGTTCTCCATCCTGCTCCAGTTTGCCATCCACATGGTATCCATGTTCTACATCACCGAGCTCGCCAAGGTCCTACACGAGTACGCACCCAGAAGTTTGTGACTCGCCTTCCGTACTGACAATATTCCTTCCACAGCCGAGGACCCGTCGATATCAAGGCAAAATACACCCCTTCCCTTCTCAACACGGCCGTCTACCTGCTCGGTCTCAGTCAACAAGTATCGACATTCGTCATCAACTTCCAAGGCCGTCCTTTCCGAGAGGGTATCACGGAAAACCCGCCCTTGTACTATGGTCTCCTCGGTGTCTCTGCTATTGCGTTTGCCGGAGCGACGGAATTCATTCCGGAACTGAACGACTGGCTGCAGTTGTTCAAGATGACGAGTTCCGTGAGTGGCCGAATGTTTTCGTTCCAAGAGCAAGACGCTGATAGCCTCTTGGCCCAGTTCCGACTCAAGTTGACCCTCGTCATGATCGCCGACTTTGCGCTCTGTTACGTCGTCCAAAGGGTATGCAAGAATCTCTTTGCGAACCTTGAAGCACCGGAACTCGTGACCCGAGGCCGAGAGCGACGGGACGCACGTCGAGCAAAGGAATTGCAGACCGAGGAGGCGGCCAAGCAGAATCGTTCGGTCGCCGATGCCCTCGGAGGTAGTGGTGTCGCCAAGGTGGCTGTCACTGCGGGCAAGGCGCGAGTCGCGTAAACAAAAAGCACTTTGGGGCTATCATAGACACGCTTAGGATTGACCAGCAAGGGGATGACGAATGATGAAAACATTATGCTGTAATCATATTTTGTGCCCATTTCATACGGGGTTCCATTCTTTCCGAGATTCCCTACAACTTGCCAGCCTGTGCTTCCGCAACGGCCTGCTTGACGGCATCTAGGACCCGGGCATGCATGTCCTGTCCGGCGGCAACGACGCCGTCGTTGTCCTTGAGCGTTCGACCCTTGGAGAAATCGAGAGGCTTGCCGTGCATGTCGGTGCAGACTCCGCCGGATTCCGCGATCAGGAGGGAGCCGGACGCGTGGTCCTGAATGTTGTCGTCGCGCGATCAGCGTCAGGGCCGTAGAACGCAGACGATGACATACCCAGATTTTTTCCTCGTATGCCTTGCCGCCCATATACTTTGTAGGGATCCTCAGACTGCCGCCCATCAACGCCAGGCCCCTCACTTCTTGCGTCGACGAGGGAAAGGACTCACTAAGCGCCCCCTTCACCACGGCCCAAGCACCCATACTTGGCCTGACTATCCATCCGCAAGCTCTTTCCCTCGGGCACGCCGAGCAGGGACGCGATCTTGGCTTGAATGCCGTGTGCCGAGTGGGAGGACTCGACGGATTCGAGGAAGCGGATGTCGGCGGCCGGGATGGAGGCCGGGAGGGAGAGGCGGGTGTATGTGGCCGAGTCGATGGGACGCTGTGCGGAAGGGGTAGAGAGTGAAGTTGTGTTACGGTTGCCGGGGGAGGGGGGATGGGTTCTGACGTACCGACCAACTACCTTCACCCTTCCTCGCCAAGAACAAAACCCCCTTCTCGGGATCATCTACCCTACTCGCGCCCAAGTTTGGACACGCCAAGAGGCCGAGCTCGACCTGGCCATCGACGATCAACGCGAGGCAGACGGCGTACTGCTCCTTGCGCAGGAAACCGAGCGTGCCGTCGATCGGATCGATGGTCCATAGGCGACCGGACGCGCCGCCCGCGTCCGAGCCGGCGTCGATGGCGGAGAGGATCCTGGCGGCGGGGAATGGATGGTGTGAGACGCGGCCTCGAGGGTAAAAGAACGAGGGGGGGGGCAACGTACTCCTCTTCCGACCACGCCTTGCCCTCAGCCCAGGCGCCCTCCTCCGCCCGTCCGCTTGCGAACCCGGCATTGACGAGGTCGACAACCTTGCGCCTCAACCCGTCGTTCCGCCTGAGCTCGGTCGTATCTTCTTCCCCGACGATCTTGTCCTGCGGGAAGGATTCCCGCAGGTGGAGCGAGATGAGGGACTGCGCGGCGAGGTCGCCCACGGTGACGGGTGACTTGTCGGGTTTTGTGACGGATTCATCGACGGTGAGGGTGTCCTGGACGGATTTGGTGCTTACATTGGGTACGGGTACAAGGGTCAGTTGTTTTGTTGATAAATGGCGTGGAAGGGGATACGGACAGACGACAGGCCCGAATGACGGCTTGGACGGCCACTTGGGCTTCGTTTGTCATTGTTGAGATGGGAAGATGGGGAGCCATGGTTGTAAGTGTACGTGGTTGTAGGATGTGTAGTGATCGGCTGAACGCGAGGGAAGAAGAAGCAGCCTGGCCCATATGAGAGCAAGCCGAAGCCGAAGCCGAGAGAGAGGGACGAGGGCGAGTCCAATATACTCCTCGATCGAATTTGAATTTGGATCCGCTTACCCCCTTTTTGTACGGGTACAGGTCAAGACGGCTTCATACAACAGAGACGGTTCGCCGACAAACCTTTATTCGCAATCGAGATAGAGATAATCGAGATCGAGATGAGACCCCTCGCGCGTACAGCCTCCCAAGCATGTCGAACCGCACCAACACGCTACAACCGCCCCGCCATCCGTAACGCCAGCTCGGCAGCACCATCAACCGGCACCGGCTCAAAACCCTTGCCCTTGGCCAAAGTCGAGCTCCCGACGACCAAAGCCAAGACTGCTGAACACCCAAAAGCCGGCAACTGGCCATGGCGGACGGTCGAGTCGGACCCCGTCTCGGGAAAGGTCACCGAGGAACGGTTGATCTACTCCCGACCGCCGAGTTTTAGGCCAAAGATGTTGTGGTTCGTCATCGGTGAGTCCGCCTTTGGGATGCGGGTGTGCGCAATCGTTGACGTGGTATGGTAGCGGCGTGGATACCAGCGAGTGTGTTGATGGCGGATAATCTCATCCGGGGGTATGAGAATGAAGAGTTTGAAGCCAAGCAGGCGGCGGCACTAGATTCTGCCGACGCAAAGACCCCAGCGCCGGGGACCGGCTCGCCCTCAACCACAATTCCACCCAACGCCTCACGAGTCGCCGACGAAGCCCACCCGGACCTCGCTCCGGACACAACGGTCCACACCTCGGCAAAGCCAAACAGCATGCTCCCCTTTATCACCAACGGCCAACTCGCCGCGACGGCCATCGTCCTCGCCGGCTCATTCATGACGTTTGTCTCGCTTGCCTATCCGACCCGGGTCATCACGCGCCTGGCGCAGGTCAGGTCGCGCGAGGGCGGGGGCGGCGCTTCTTCCGGGTGGACGTACGCGATCAAGATGGAGACCGCGTCCAACCAGATGTGGGCCGGGTCGTGGAAAAAGGCACGGCTGATCGATCCGAGTCGGATCAACGTCGGTCTCATTCGCCACGGAACCAGTAAGCCTTCCCCTTCCCCCCCTCCGCCCCAGACGACGCTCATTCCCCCTTCCCTGGCACACATCAGCGGAATCCCCCTTCCTGAGGGTCAAAGTCCAACCCTCCAAGACGGACCGCGTGATCGGCGACGCCTACACGTACCGACTCGACTTTACCAAGCTCGCCAAGGGTGACCATGGGACATCCCCGTCGTCGTCGACGGCGGCGGCGGCAACGGCGGCGGGGAATTCGACCTCGGTGAAGGAGACGGGCCCCGGGGTGAGGCCCTGGGAGGAGGTGGTTATCAGTTTGCGCAGGGTGGAGGAGGTGTTTGGGACTTTGGGATAGGTAGCGTGCCGTACGGTGCGGGATGTCGTGATGGGACGGGAGGAAGCTTGTCGTGAATGGGTCGTCATGACGAACATGAGGCAATGCATAGTGCTTGAATGGCGAGATGACATGCTCGCAGATCGAAGAGGACAAACTCTCATTGAGCGTTGGGAAAGCGGCTCTCGGAAGGCATCCCCAATTACAACACCGGATACCCTCCGCAGCGTTGAGCACGTACTCCCGGTCGGCAAGATCGCATTCTCGTCGCCTGCCCGCGACGGGGAGCGGTCTCCAGAGCTTGGTAGCTGTTCATTTTGACATGGCAATAGGCTTCAACGGTTTTGCTATACAACTTGTGTGTTATTGCTTTCTTCACGATCGGAGCGAACTTAAGCCTCCGTAGCCAGAGGCTCATCGGCAACGGCAATCTCTTCTGCGTCAACCTCCTCAGCGGCATCAGGGTCAAACTCGGCCTCATCTGCATCGGGGTCTTCCGGGTTCGCCTGAAAGCGAGTGGGATCGTCAACGCCGTCAAACGCGCGGGATCAAGGTCGCGTGGGGAAACTCACGTCGGCCACATCATCCGTCTTGTCCGGTACCGCATCCTCATCAACGGCGTCTTCGTCAACCTCTTCGGTCTCTTTAGTGGCTTTGGCCTTGGTAGTAGTTGTCTTGGCCCTAAACCGGATCCACGGCAGGTCAGCATGGCGCGCGATCTCAGCAATTGAAGGAATACATACTTCTTTGCCGGCGCGGGCTTGTCGGCCTTGGTCGAGGCAGGCTTCTCCGACTTCTTGCTCGGAGGCTTCTCTGCCTTCTTGGATGCCGGTTTCTCAGCAGCCTTCTTCGAGGGTGGCTTGTCGGCCTTGGTTGAAGCGGGTTTGTCAGATTTAGTTGAAGCTGGCTTCTTCGTCTCGGTTTTGGCAGCGGCCTGCTGTCGTACAAATCAGCTTCAGGCGTGGTTATGTGATAGAGACAAGAGATGCTCACCCTCTTTCGCTTGCTACCAGTCGTCTTCTCTTCGGGCTCGTCATCCTTGTCTTCCTCTACATCATTCTCGTCCTCAGCGGCATCCTCGTCGTCGTCCTGCTTTTGTTCTGCTGCCTTCTTGGCCGCGGATTTGTGCTGCGGCGCACCCTTCTTGGGTTCATTCTTGCTACCGCTCTTGTTCTCGTATTCTCTGTTTGTAGGAAAGCACCGAATGAGTTTCTGCTGCCGAGCGATGTCGCGCTCCCGACTCACCCTCCTTGCTTCTCGTATTCCTTGGCTATCTTGCTCGACTTCCAAGCGGCCATCTGTCCTGCACCGCTGCCTGTTCGACGAATATGTTAGTGGTCTGTCAGATCTCAGGGTGTACAGAGGGATGGAACTGGGCATGAATGCCCCCAGACATGTCCGTCGGAAGATGTAACGCACCATCTTTGTTAGTCTGCTGCTTGACCTCTTCCGTAATCTTGTCGTGCAGCTCCTGATTGGTGGGCTTTCCTTTAGATGATGATGAAGGCATTTTGTTGTATATTCTCAAGTCGGGAAACTAAGTGGTGTGGGCCTTTCCCCACTGGCACTGTATGACAGCGACCAGTCAGGACTATATACCATCCAGGGGAACCGCATGCGCAGGCCGCGACCCATCCCCGTCTGTTTCCGCATGACCAGGTGATCACCAGGGGAGCTGCATGATTCCCGGACCGCTTGTCAAATCATACTAGTACATCGAGTATTGCCCGATCTGGTTCGTAATAAGTGGATTGCTGATGAAGTCACCGCGAGAGATATCTTGCGTCATCTGGTCAGCTCATCAAAGATTTGCGGAAGCGAAACAATGTGAGACCGGAGACTCCAGGTTACGGCCTTGCTTCACGTTCGAGTAGGAGAGCTAGTGTGAGTACTATGCTTGAGCGCTCTACAGGGAGACGGCACAGGGCTGGTCAAAGAGTGGTAGATCGCTGACATGGTAGCTGGCTCGATCACCAGCATTACACGCTGAAGCGCTCAAGGTGCAGAGCTCTGCGCGAGCACTTCATTGACGTTATAACTAAAACAAGCAACTATCGAGTGTCAACGGCAGGCCTACTAGGTTTCCGAATCAAGATTCAGAGGCGCATCAATAATCCAGAACGCTATCCGGGAAGTTGGCGCTGAAGGTGTAAGATGGTCCCGGCCGTGGTGAGACTGGTAGCGTAACCGGCGCTCTCGCATTTGAGATCGGACTGGAACACGCTGTTGTCGGCATCGAAAGCAAGCGCATCCCCTCCACGACCCCTCGCAACTAAAAGCGCCTGTCCACTTGTTCATGTGTTTTCTTTATCCGAAGCCATTCAAGCCAGAGCCAGATGTATCTGCATAAGCAGGATGCATAGGGAATGTCTGTTCAAGTGAGCTGTTTAGAAAGAGGCGCATCGCTGACCTCTAATGCCTGTGCAGGTTCCTTCAACTTGCCAGTTGCCACGATAGCATCAATCACACGATAACGTGGTGCCACCGCGGCCACAAGTCGAGGCAGCTGCAGAGTACGTGAAAGCGGAGTTGGCATGCAAAGCTCAGTCGGATTTTGTGAAGATGCAGCGACGGGGCAGAGCTGGAGTTCGGGCACTACTTTTGTCCCTTGTCCGAGTAAGCTTGCACTTCGGCTGTTTAGGGCGCTTTGACCGAGAGAGAACAGCTGACAGAAGCTCTGAGAGAGCAGCAAGCTCTTGACATGGCGGTCATGTTCGCCAATCATACTCTCTGAAGTTCACGAGAGCGGAAGAAGAAGCTGAGGAAGGCGGCTGCCAGACACATTTCCTAGCCAGCTCTTCCGCCCGACAACGTTCAGGTTTGGAAAGCTGTTTGGAAAGCTGTTTGAGATAGGCAAGCAGCTAGGCAAGCTGCAGAAACTGCTGCAGAGCGTCGCGGAGTCGCAGGCAATTTCCGCAACACGCCGAATTTGATTGACGGCGCGAATTTGAACAGGAAAGCGCGACTGAAAGCGCCTCGGTCGGTCAATTCAGCTGTAAACTCTGTCACGAAAGGTCCTCGCTACTTTCTCGCTCGAGGGTGCTCAGTAGCTTGTGGCACTCCCCCGGGGGATGAATCGGCGAAGTATCTGGCAGAGTTCAAGAAGAGCCAGAATACCAATATTGAAGTAGCTGATGAAGTGATGCAGAAGCATTTGGCGAAAAAGTGGAGGCTGCAGCAGGCAGTCGAGTGGCTACAAGAGAGGATCTCTTAAGCGCGGATCGTCGCCAAATACCAGCATGTGAGACCGGTATTCCCGAGTCTAGGCCAGCAGAACGCTAGGGCACTCGAAGGGGGAACCTCCTTCTCCCCTTTCCTTCCTCCCAGCTCCCGCTCCTGTTCGAGAAAAGAATTGACAGCGAAAGACGAGCGGCCTGAGTGATTTACTGTAACCCGAATTCGCAGAAGTGATCGAAACGCTGTAACTCTTGTCTGATACTTCTTCATCATCTCCCGCTCATACTATTCGTCCAACAACTCGTTCAAGAGAGGGAGGCTACCGGTTGCAGGATCTGACCAGAAGTCGCCAGCAACTTCGCTCTTCGCTCACTCCAGCAAGCTAAAGCTGTCGATCGGTGCCCGCAAGTGTCTGAGACAGAGGTTGCCTCAGGGCTCCAATCCAAACGTTTCGCAGCAAGAGGTGCTAGCTGAGGTGCTGTCCACGACGAAGTCAAGAGGACCACTGGAACAACTTAGCGGACAACTTCACTCGACGCCACAGTGCAAGCTGGACAAGGGAGGCACGCTCATTGTCATCTGTGTCGAGGTTTGACTCGAAGGTGGATAGTCTCGACGTGAGTGATTTCTCTTTTCGTGACGCCGTACTTTGGCTGATTGCCCTTGTCATTCTCTTTCATTGCTGCCTTCACTGTTTGCTCCTCCCTCGCCTTCTCTACATGCGTGGCGAAAATGGCGTTTACCTACCCGTCAACCATTGCGCGCCGACACCTCGAATTTGGAACGTCCTGAGTCAGTTTCACAAAGTTTTTGACTTCTCGCTACGCTGCAAGAGAGAGGCACGTTGGAAGAATCGCTTCGAGACGTTTTAGGCGAGATAGGAGTTTCTATTGGGATCTAAGGGTTGTCAAATCGAGAAAGCAGGATTAGTCTAAGTGAGCAGAATGGCGTCGCAGGTCAACGGCGCTGACTATGGTTCGTCGCTTTCGTCAATAGGAGTCGACACATGCCATTACGTAAATAACGCCTGCAGCAGCCCAATCTAAATGATGCGGGGAGATTCACAGCCTCAAAACCAACCGCAGTCGGAGCCGCAGGCCGTTCGGCGTGCATCAGAGGGCGATGTTCAGACAGGCATGTCCGGGTCACAAGAGGATATCCAGCGGGAACAAGGAAGGCAAGACCTGTCGCATTCAGCGAGTCAGCCGGCACTGGCGCCTCGACCGGGAATCAGTCCGGCTTCGTCCTCAATGGTCAGAGCTTCGTCGAATCAGGAAACTGCGACGCCAACAGCGAGGTCGGAAGCCGAATCCAGGCCGAACCCACAGATCTCTTTTCCTGCCTCACTGCTGCCACAATCTGTTGGCTCCGACCGGCCATCATCGGATCCTTCCCTGGTGCCCTTGGTCTACCCGACTGTCACCCAATCCTCTCCGGACTCCCGTGCATACCCGTCCCTGGGAGAGAACGCCCCGGGATTCATGGGCAGTCGACCTCAGTCTCGGACGACAGCGGCTTCCATTACCCCGCCCAACATATACGATTTCCTGCCGCATAACCTGTATGCCAGTCTGCACATTCATTCGCAAGACCCTCGTCATTCCTTGTCGAGCAACGGCAGCAACGGCGTCCACTCGCCGGTCAGTCCATCTTTGAGTCGCGCGACAGCAGCATCTCATCATCAGCCCTATGGAGTGTGGGTGCCGCCCATGAACGATCACCTGGGAGCTATGAGCCCGGCGCCACAGTACGGCTACGGTGTGCCACCCGAATTCCAACGGACAAGTTCCCGCGAACGATTGGACAGTCAAGGTAGTTCGTTCAGCTCCGGAGGGAATGGACATCCCAGCAATGCGGGGCAGCATTCTCAGTTCGATCCTACACCAGACACCAATATGGCGTACATGTCCATGCATCAGGCATTGGAGCCTCAGCATCGTAATGGGATGGGTAACGGCTTCCCATATCAACCGATCTATCAGTACCATGATGTTCGCCAAGGGGCTTTCTCACAGCCTGCGTGGATGCCGATGACTGCAAACGGATATCCATATTCGAATTACCATTTCGCCGGGAATCCTCAATACGGACAATATGGCTATCAGGACCAGAGGGGAAGGGGAAGAGGCAGGGGAGCGCGTGGGCGGGGCCGTGGCGGGGGCTTTCGGGCAGGCAATCAGTACCCCGGGGTCTTCCAGGGACAGAATATGCCGTACATCTCCGCGCAAAATTCAGGCTCGCAGAGCGATCACGCGCACTGGCAGATTGCAGGTGAAACAGCGCCTCCATCCGGTCACAGCGGCCGTCAAGCCGATTCAAGTCATCCGACGTTCCCGGGGACCTGCAACTCCGCCGCGCCTGCAGGGCCGTCACTCCCGCAGGCGGCATCGTCCGAATCAGCATTAAAAGCGGCCGATTCTAGTCGAGAAACGGCACTTGACGGCGAGACTGCAGGTCGGGTTTTGGTTCGGAAGCCATATCACCCTGCTCCTCCCGCAAACCGCAGCGAGTGGGTCATGTGGGTCGGCAACGTGTAAGTTCATGCAGTCCTCTCGGTTACCCCGCCATCCAACGAGTTGATCTTTTCCCGTCGAACCGCAATAGCCCCACCAATGCCACACACGAAGAAATGTGGAAATTCTTCAATAGCCCTTTACACCGGGATAGCTCTTCGCAATCCCTTGCTTCGGGCAATTGGCTCGGAGTCGCCTCTATCTTCTTGATATCCAGGTCAAACTGTGCTTTCGTTAATCTGAAGAACGAAAACGATCTCAGAACCGCCATCGCCTACTTCAATGGAAAGACACTTCGACCCTGGGATCCGAGATGTCAGCCATTCTTATGCCGTGTGCGGAAAGCGGATGACGACCTTAAATCTGGTGTTGGCGGTCAGCGCGGCGCTGGCCTTCATATCAAGTACATCAAGGATCTGCGTGCTAAAGAAGCTGGTGAAGCGGCTCTCGCGGCAACGTCGCGGCAGGACACGATTGTTCCCTCGAGCTCGTCGCAAACATTGGCGGAGTCCACGCTTCCCTTGAGCCCTGCCGCTTTGGCAGAACCACCTGAAGGAGAAGGGAGGAGACGTGAAAGCGTGGTAAGGGAGAGCAATATGATTAGTCCTGCCGCCTTTGCCGCTTGGCAAGACCAGCAGTTGCATGGTCGATCTCCCAGCGGCGAGATCAGTTTCGCATCAACATGCTCTTCCTTCCTCGTACGGAATTTTCCAAAGCGCTACTTCGTGATGAAGAGCAGCTTCCGCGAACAGCTGGATCACAGCATGAAGGACGGAACATGGTGGACTCAGCCGCATAACGAGCCGATCCTGGGTAAGTCGCAGTCGAATGAACGTATAGTGCGCCATACGCCTCTTTGCTAAGGTCTTGCACTGCCTCTCAGACCAAGCCTTCAGGACGTCCCCGGAGGTCTATCTCATATTTGGAGCCAACAAACAAGGCTCCTTCTCCGGGTACGCAGTCATGCGAAGCGGTATTCCGGCGGTTGCTCGCAAACACGGGTCGCATTCTTCGCAAGGTCATGACGCATCCTACAGTTCGAACGGCAGCCGCTCATCGAAGAAATCGGCAATGCTGAACAGCGGCAGAAACGCGGGTCTGCTTGGCCCCCGAGGTGCAGCTATTCAAGAGGAAGGGGTCGAGAACGCCGAACCTGCTACACGGCATAACCGCTTGGCTTCAGCTGATTCGGCATCTGTCGCCTTTGCCATGTCGTCGCCGGGGGAGATGACGCCCGGAGATGAGCTCCGCTTAGGATCAGGCTCTTCCGACTCCCCTCTATCTTTCAGATGGAATCAAACCGCTCCCCATCCCGACCACGGCCAAATATCAATGCCAGGAGATCAACAGTTACGAGCGATGACGTTCGATACCAAGGCACTTGCTCGGATCCGGGCGGAAGAAGCGCTGAAGCAGGAACTTTCTGCCAAAGCTAAAGCGAGAGCGGATGATTTCGAGCTTGACGAAGAGGCCGTCCGGAACGCACAACGGGATCACGCCAACGCCGAGGATACGATTGGTGGAAGTGTAGCCCGCAAGGACATGGTTTCCAACGACGAGTCACACGCTCCGGCCGCGCAAAAGGCCTTGGAGAATCTCGAGACGACGACTACTTCTGGAGTTGACGGTTTCGTCGCCGAGGGGAGCGACGGCATTATGGACTCGGACGACAAGAAACAACACACATTCAAGGTCGAATGGGTTCGAATCGGAGAGCTTCCGTTTTCCAGCATCAAACACTTCCGGAACCCGTGGAACCAAGACAAGGAAGTCAAAGTCAGTCGGGACGGCACGGAACTGGAGCCGGGTACGTTCAAAGGGTCGAGTTGACGAGAGTCTTGCTGACAATGTCTTTCAGCTATCGGTTCCGCCCTGCTCGCGGAATGGGATCGTCTAGGCGACTGGACCCTTCCTGGCGGCCAAACTTCGGTCGACCGACAATGACAATTAAGAAACGGACAGGCAGCGCCCGTCTTGAATGGCACCGAGCGCAATGCCCTGCCCATCAGTTTATCGACGAGACCAATCGCATAACCACAACGTACACGCACAACACTTTTTCTGCCTTCACCAGGGTTTTATCGAGGGAATTCATCTCGACGTTTAGGGGAAGGACTTGGGCGACAACAGCGCTCCTCAATCTTCTTCCACCAAAAACCTAGGATCGACTTTTGACACCCTTGACAACGCATCGCATCACCGCAGGCGTGGTACAACCTCTTCTTTTTGGGACTTCGATTTCGCTGCAGCTGATAGTACACGTAATCAACTTCAGCGATTCTTTTATCACTTGTCATCATGTTTCATTATCCCATGAGCGCAGTATACATGAATGCTTGGGACGACTGCAGACTGCCCGTACGCATGCCTCCTTGCCCTCTCCACTGAGAGCTGGAGTAAGAGTGACGACCTGGCTGCAAAAACGCTTTTTTGACCCGTGTTCTTGAACGCATCATGCGCATCCGCTCAGGGATTTCGATCACACACTGACTTCGGACATCTCCAATACCGGTCGCGTCGAGTACGAACGATATGCCATGCCATACCTGCCATACCTATGTCCAAGAGCCGCAAAGGCACATGGTGAGCGTTTGAGAATACTTGTCGTCGAAGCAGATCTAGCAAGAGATAGATCAAGATGCCTCAAGGAGCAGGTATCATGTATATTGACCCCCGTTCGCCGGTACGAACAGGGTTCAAGAAGGCTCCACCAACGAGTACCTCTTTAGCGACTCCCGACACTTCGTCACAACCCATACAGAGGAGGTCTTCAAGCCAAGGGATATCCATAGTAAAGACTCTCATATGGCTCGCCCCGCTGGTCACGCTATTGCCATACTTTTTAGCCAAGCTGCATTACAGTCTACCGGAACCGCGAACTGAGACGTGAGTAAAGAAGCAGTCTTCGGATGGCGCAGAACAGCGGATCTAATACATGGTATCACACTAGACATCTACCAGATGGAACCCCAGTCGTCTCGGAGGGCAACATTCTCAAGCATATTCAAGCTCTGGAAGACATCGGATATCGTATCGTCGGAACAGAAGAGGCTGAAGCCGGGGAATTATACGTTTACGATCAAGTCGAAGCGCTGGCGAATCAATGCTCGTTGTCAGAGGTCCTGGAATGCAACGTTTGGTACCAGAAGGGGGATGGCATGCATCAGTCAGTAACAGCGGTGTCTTCTGAAAACACAATTCGCATATTCACCGATTTTGGCTATCTCTCCAGATTCGACATCATGGACCATGCTGTTCTCAAGGCGTACCGGGGAATTGGCAATATCATTCTTCAAGTCGGCGGCGTCAACACTACAAGGACACTGGAGGGCGATCCTATGAACAACGCTGTCCTGCTCAATGCGCACATCGACTCCGCGCTGCCGAGCCCTGGTGCAGCGGAGTAAGTCCGTGCTTTGCCTGAAACTTCGAGTGACTGACGATGGATTGACAGTGACGGCGTCGGAGTAGGTGTCATGCTGGATTGCGCTCGCGTCCTGATTGAGAGAGACAACCACATTACTGGTTCTGCCATTTTCCTGTTCAACGGCGCCGAAGGTAGTTCGAACAAATCCGGCTGCTGATCGATAGACTGACATTACGTTCACCTAGAAACACTTCAAGATGCTTCCCACCTCTATTCCACTCAGCATGAAACGAAAGACCTGTATGTTTGCCGGCTCGACGAGGTATAACCTTCACTGAACTGATCCGTTCTCAGCGTCAAGGCGGTCATCAACCTCGAAGCGGCCGGCTCCACTGGGGGAGCATTGCTGTTCCAAGCCACGAGCAAAGAAATGATCGAGGCGTATAGCAAAGTTCCGCAGCCACATGGCACTGTCGTAGCGGCGGATATCTTCAGTTCAGGCATCATTATGTCGGAGTATGTCCTGTCCTTGATCGTGATCGTCGATGGTACTGACCCCCTTTCGCCCTGTCAGCACGGACTTTGTTCAGTTCGAAAAGTATTTGGGAATCTCGGGATTGGATGTGGGTTGGGCTAAGGTTTAGTTTTGGAAGACGCTGACCTGTCTCTTCACAGCTGGCTATCGTCGGGCATAGCTACTATTACCATACACAGCGTGACACGGTCGCCAATCTACAGTCCGGTTCGTCTCAGCACTTTGCCGACACGACCATGGCTGTCCTCGACCACCTCCTGCAAGTCGGATCTCCCCTGAACACCGATACGCCTTGGTCTCCACCCAACATGGTATACTACTCGTTCTTTGATCGGATTTTCGTCTATTATTCGATGAACACAGCCAAGCTGCTGTGTGCTTTCCTCATCTTGGTATACGTTGGTCTTCTTGCGATGTGTACTTCAGAGACGGAACGTACCGTCTATCGACGGGCTCTTGCGTCGACCTTTGGAAATTTGCTGGTGGGCATTGCCACGACGGTGACGATCGCAATCATTTTGGCTAATGGCTTGCAGAAAAGCCATACGTGGTATGTGTCTTATCGTTTTCAGCGATATTCCACTGGAACTGATGACATCCGCCTAGGTTCACGCACGAACATCTGCCGTTGATTGTCTTTGGGGTACCAGCTGTTGCCAGTAAGTAACCGCGCACAATATTGGCCGAGCATGCGATACTGACGATCCGATCGCGCCAAAGGCATTCTCGTTTACCAGTACTGGCTGTTCAGCGAAGAAAAAGCCGCTCGGCCCACTCAAGAACACGCCGCAGTCTTCGCGGCAATCGGATTCGAGGTTCTCCTCATGTCGATCTTGCAAGCATTCCAAATTCGGTCCGCCTACCTTTTCGTCAACATGGCCGTCATTGGACTTTTACCCTTGGTGTGCAACGAAGTGTACAACCTGGCGACGGGCAAGCATGCGCAGGTGCACTTTGGTCTTGTGCATTGGCTTTGGACGGTTCTCAGTATGCCGATGATTGTAGAGGCTTCTACCAGCGTAGGTCTTCTCTCCTGCAGTGACTGGTCCCGCTCACTGACGGCCAATCTAATCGCCCTCAGTTCCTTGATATCTTCGTACCACTGACAGGGTAAGTACACTTGACCCAATCATGCGATCCCCTTGCTGATTTGATGACATCTCATCTTAGGCGAATGGGAAAAGTAAGCAAATTATGGAGGTCCGGTGCTCTTCCTCGTTCACCGACGTCCCCCTTCAGGAAGCTC
This sequence comes from Naganishia albida, assembly GCA_001599735.1. NCBI lineage: Eukaryota > Fungi > Basidiomycota > Tremellomycetes > Filobasidiales > Filobasidiaceae > Naganishia > Naganishia albida. The sequence continues at coordinate 152,028 of BCHV01000018.1, read as the reverse complement.
CGACGGAAATCATCATCGCCGTCCTGTCCGCTTTCCTTGTCTACGTGTTCTTGCCCTCCCTCGTCCCGCTTTTCCACCGATTCAGCCGAGATAGCCAGCGGAAAATCCTGATGACCGTCTTGCTTTTGAGCGGTACGATCATTGCTTTCTTCGCGTCGCCTGCGTGGAGTTCGTATGATGCTACTCATCCAAAGAGAGCCGGTATCCAGTACATGTACAACGTGAGTATTACTCTCCCTGGTCAGGTCTGTTCTGACATCTTTCCGAATGGACATGAATACCAGACTACCTCTGGCACACACACCCTCCACGTCGCCCAACTTGATTCCGGACCTGGTTTCCCTGAATTCGTCGAAAAGGTCCACGCAAAATACGGCATGCAGACCCGCCTTCCAGTGCCGAGCGTCCCGTCTGACACCAACAGCGACTGGGATATTCTCTATCCCATCAGTGCGTTCATCGAGGCCGAAAAGTTCCCGGTGATCGGGCAGGCTTTGCCGATGGGTGAGGTGTTACCGACGTTGAGTATCGAGATGGTGGAGAATGTTTGGGATGATGTCTTGAACACGCGGAATCTGACGTTGAGGATCAACCACGAAGGTCTCATCTACCCTGGTCAGTGTCCAGGTCGCTCTCACGCGTCTGTCAACTAAAAGACTTTCTTCCCGCCTACAGTCATCGCTTTCTCGGCCGAGGTCATCGAATGGTCCTTCCAGACCGCTGCACCAGTAGGCCACCGGCACTACGTCAAGGCTGCCTCGTCCCCCGGCAAGGAAGATTTCACGTTCCATATGAGCCTCAAGAAGGATAGCTTGCACGAGAAATTGAACCTGCATTGGGTCGGGATCGGTGAGTCGTCCGCCATCCGTCAGAACGTTCTGTTGCTGATACTACTCTTGCAGATACTCGTCAGATGTACCCCGCTACATCGGAAAAGTATGGTGCGAATCTGCCTACGACTGCGTTGTTCAGAGAATTGGATGCATGGTTGAAGACAGAGTACAAGGATAGTATGGAAGTGCTGCTTGTTGGCGCTGTGGCTGGTGTAGTCGAGTTGTAGGGGAGTGAGAGATGGGTGGATATGATAATGGCTGATATATCTACTGGCGGCATCGCACCGGAGTGTGGGAATCATGGGCGTGAGGAGATTTGACGAGTGCTCGCTGATGATGTTTGAATGCTTGATGATGTCACGCAGAACGCTATACCGAGATCGGGGGGCACCGTTGCGCTTTCCGGGCGATCTGCTTTCAGCCACATTTCAGCCACTTTCCAGTGAAGAGGACAAGTCGGGAGCGGGGAGGAGTTGAATAGTGTGGCAAGTAGGACATGGTGAATCCGTCCTGCGTCCATGTCCAGGTCGCAGTTGCATAGTTGCCCCGAGTGGTCGCCACTCGTATATGTATAGCTAATCTCGCATCCGTATTACTTAACCCTTGCGTGTGTCGCGAGCGCTAACCACTTGGCGGGGGAATTCGAGGCTTTTTGCGTGGAGGTGACGGGGGACTGGGCCGAGTGAGGGAAGGGTGAGAGACTATAGCAAGGTGATATAGTTCTGGATATCACGACTACTACACCTTGAATCCTAATCCTCAACCTCGCTTTGGCCGCGCGGGAATCCAGCGAATCACATCTTGACGCGTATCGGATTCGAGGCTACCAGTGATAGCGCGCATTATCCTTTGCGAAGCCACATCTCTCCACACTCTCGTTACTACCCACAACTCGTCACCATGCCATCCGGTTTCCTTTCCAAGTTTGGACGTGACAAGTCTTCGCCCGGCGCTGGGTCACTCAAGCAGCAGCAACAGCAACAGGCGCAACAAGCACGACCCGTCGCCCGTTCTCCGGCAACACAGGCTTTCGCAACACAAGCACAAGCCCAACCTCCGACCCACTCATCCTCGATCGACTCGTCGTCTACTTCCTCACCGACCGTAGCTGGCTCATCCGCAGGCGGATCCGGCTCGAGCGCAAGCAGTTCCCTCATTGCCGGGCACATGCAGCAGTCTTCCGCGCGGACGTTGAGTGGGATCCTGGCGGGACAGGAAGCCGGCAGCGGGACGACGCCAAACATGTCGATGCAGCAGCGTGCGCAGGCCGAGGCGAGTGCCGGTGTGGCGATGGCGGGTATTCCGATTGTGCATGTTCAAGGAGCGGACCAATACCAGAGTTCTGCGCCCCGGCAGCAACAGCAGCAGGATCAGTACTCGGGCGCGAGGCAGATGAGCGTAGATGGAATGGACGTTGGTGGCTTGAGTTTGACGGGGCAGGGGCAGGGGCACGATCATGTCCGTGCGGCAGGGGAAGAAGCAATGAGGGATAAGATGAGAGCTGCGCAGTTGCAGGTGAGTCGCTCCACGGCTAAAGATCCTCCTGCTCTATGCTAAGCTCGTCCCTGTAGGCCGCTCAAGCACAAGCAGCGGCAGAATACGCAGCTTCGCAAGCCCGCGTTGCGGCACTCAACGCACAGGCGAGTCAAGCGGCGTACGAACAGGCCCAGGCACAGCAACAGCAGGCCGAAGCAGCGAGAGCGCAGCAACACGTTACGGCAATCTCTACGCCGACGGTTTCCACGCCGACGACGGCGTCGCCTTCCAAGCAGTCCCAGGCGGCGGAAGTTGGGTACGTAATGACGAGTAGCGGAGTCAAGGTTCCTGCGGTTCCTTCAGTCAGGAAGACGGCGGGACGTTATGGTTTAGCTGATTTCCAGATTGAGCGAACGTGAGTTCCCGTGTCGGTTCCATGGGGGTCTGGCTGATCCGCCTTGGAATAGCCTCGGTACCGGTTCCTTCGGCCGTGTTCACCTCGTTCGATCGCGTCACAACGGTCGATTCTACGCCGTCAAGGTGCTCAACAAGGAAAAAGTGGTGCGCATGAAGCAGGTCGAACATACAAACTCGGAAAGGGAGATGCTTGTTCGCGTGCGACATCCATTCTTGGTCAATTTGTGGGGCACATTTGGGGACCTTCATAACTTGTACATGGTGATGGATTTCGTGGCCGGCGGTGAATTGTTCAGCTTGTTGCGAAAGAGTCAGGCAAGTCTTTTCATCCAATCCATCCTTTTCTCGGCTGACCTCCTCCCGGCAGCGATTCCCAAACTCGGTAGCCAAGTTCTATGCAGCAGAAGTCGCCCTCGCTCTCGACTACCTCCACTCGCTCGATATTATCTACCGAGACTTGAAGCCCGAAAACTTGCTCCTCGGCGCCGACGGACACGTCAAGGTGACCGACTTTGGGTTTGCAAAGCTCGTGCCGGATATCACGTGGACGTTGTGTGGGACGCCGGATTATCGTAGGTTCCAGCTTGACAAGGGAATGTATCATATCATGGCTGATTCCCGGCGATGACAGTCGCGCCCGAGGTTGTGCAGAGCAAGGGTTACAACAAGAGTGTCGATTGGTATGCTTTGGGTGTTCTCATTTTCGAAATGCTGGTAAGTAAAATGTTGAAAGTTGCCGAGCTTTGGGCTGATATCGCGGGCCGTAGGCTGGATATCCTCCATTCTTCACCGAGGACGGAAACCCGATGAAGTTGTATGAAAAGGTGTGTTCCCACCTCTCGCTCGTGCCCAAACCGGACTGACCATTTCCCGCTAGATCATTGCTGTAAGGGCTTATCGGAAGGAATTCCCGATTCCGTACTAAGGCCTCTTTTGCAGGGCAAAGTCCGCTACCCCACCTACTTTGACGCGACCGCCAAGGAACTTCTCAAGAACTTGCTCGTCGGCGACTTGAGTAAACGATTCGGAAACTTGCGAGGTGGAGCTGCCGATATCTTCTTGCACCCTTGGTTCAACGAAGTCGACTGGGAAAAGCTTTACCGACGTGAAATCCCGGCGCCGTATGTGCCCAGGATCGAGGGTGATGGCGATGCTAGCCAGTAAGTTCGAGGTCCGTCAAGGCAGTGGCTCGCGCTAACAGCTGTCCAACAGGTTCGATCGATACGCAGAAGCCGATGTCTCAGAATACGGCAAGACCGGTCGAGGAGCGCACGATCACCTCTTCCCCGAGTTCTAACCTTTTGATGGCATCGGGCACGCATGGGAAATGGTATCGCTCTGGAAAAGAGCACAATAGTCTAATCACAAAAAGAAGAAAGCACGAGACTGTTGAACAATAATGTAGCAGTAGAAAACTTGTAATCGCACAAGCCGCCGTATGTTGACCGTCGGCAGCGCCGTATGCGATGAATCGTATAATCATGCAATGTGCACTATCTCTACAACAATCGTAAAAGAACGAGACATGACAACCTCCAAAAAGGCTCATTTCCATTGATATCGCGTCTTTTCTCGTTATCTCTGCGGCATGGGTGAAGCGTTCGCGCCCGTCATCGGAGGCGGAGGCGGGAACGCTCCTGGTGCTCCCATCATCGGCATCATCCCCATCGGAGGTGCCATGCCGTATTGTCCCTGCGCGTATCCCATCGGTGGTCCAGGCGGGAAACCCAAAGGTGGCTGTTGAGGTGTTTGCATCCCGTAGCCCATCCCTGTGGGAGGAGGAGGCGGTATCTCTCCGGCACCATACTGGCCCACGGGAGTCGGTTGGTAGACGGGCATACCCATCGGTGGTACTGCCATCGGTGTGCTTTGTTGCGGGAAGCCTGGAGGTGGCGGAGGCGGAGGCGCGAGTGCGCCGGCGTATTGTCCTGCAATGGCGTTATATCAATGCCTTTTCACATGTGAGATGATAGGTACATACCTTGGTATCCAGCACCTCCCGGTCCTGCAAATCCGTTTGCGCCCGTACCCATGCCCGTCGGAAGCACCGCGTTCCTCCTATGACCACAAAGCAGTGAGTTTCTAGTCAACTCGCTTACAATCGACTCACTTTGCTTGATTCGCCAATAACCTTTCCGCCTCCGTTCCGTGTCGTTCTCCATGACCGTCCTTCTTGAACGCATACTGCACCGTGATTGGCTTGTTCATCAGGTATTGGTTGTTCATAGCTTCGATCGCAGCATCAGCGTGATCAAAGTCGTTGTACGATACAAAGCCGTAGCCTTTTGATTCTCCGGTCTGTGGATCTCGCGCGACCTGTGGATGCTGGTGTGAGTTTACGGCGATGCAGGGGAGGCATACGCTAACCTTGGTTGTCGATGCGATAGGGCCAAATGTTGAGAATGTGTTGTACAGCATCGTCTCATCCACCATCGGATCAAGGTTTCCGATAAACAAGTTGGCGCCAACGTCGAGCTGTTTCTTATCGTACGAGGCCTACTCACGATACCAAGAGTGAGCATTAACCTCGAAAAAGCTTTGAGACATACCTTGTTGACACGGATAGGCTTGCCAAACAGTTTTATCTGATTCATAATCTTGCATGCGTAGTCTGCGTCCTCCTCTGTCAAAAATTCACAGAAACCGAACCCCTGATGGGATTGCGAGATCCGGTCTTTTGGTAGATGCACATTGGCTGAAAGCAGTAACGAAGGAGATCAGCACGATTCCTGTGCAGCCGGCCTGATACACACCGACAGGTCCTGCCTGACTAAAACAGAGGAATGTCAGCGACGGAATAACTCGGGTTACAGTTCACTCACAGCATCAACTCCCAAACCAAAGCATCCGTACACCGTTCGTCCAAATTTCCCAGATACACCGTCGCCTCCTGATTCCTGTCCTGGTCTTGTGGTCTCGACATCGGGCTCGAGTGGGTGAGGCGAGGATGCGATTTCACGACAAGCAGAACATGGTGAGTTGAGGTGTTGAGGTAATGGATAGACCACCATGGAGTGAGATCGGAACGCGGGGGCACCTAGTACACGTGATTACAAAAAGTGTTCGTGAGGTGGTCAAGATGAGGAGCATTGAGACAAGAAGGTCAATTTTTCGTCGGATCCCTGTTCATCCCTACACAATCACCATGTCATCCCTGTTGAAGAATGCTTCCAAGCGCGCCGACGCAGCTGTCGCCAACGGCAAGAACAAGGGCAAGGGCAAAGGCCTGCCCGTAACCGACATCGTTTCTGCCGAACAAGACATGGCGATGGAAGTGGACGGTGAGGAGGAATCAGAGGAGGATATCGCAGAGGAGGAAGAGTCGGGGAAGAAGCAGAAGAGCGGAAAGGGAAAGCAGGTGGCCAAGACAACGGGAGCAGTGGAAAAGGGAAAGCCAAGGAAGGATAAGGTGTTGCTGCTTAGTTCGAGAAACACGACGGGACGAATGAGGCATTTCATGTTGGATTTGCAGGCTCTGCTACCGCATACGAAGAAGGGTGAGTCGAGATCACAACGGCAAGAGTGATTCATGCTGATCCCCCGTCTTCCATAGACGCCAAACTCGATAGCCGATCCAACCTCTATCTCCTGAACGAACTCGCCGACCTGCACAGCTGCAACAACTCGATCTTTCTCGAAGCACGTCGTCACGAGGACCTCTACATGTGGATAGCACGTACACCCAACGGACCGTCCGTCAAGTGCCATGTGCAGAACATCCATACGATGGACGAACTCAAGATGACGGGTAACTGCTTGAAGGGTTCGCGTGGTATCGTGTGCTTCGATGGAGGATGGGATCAGGATGAGCACTGGCGGCTGTTGAAGGAGATGATCACGCATGTGGGTATCCCGCATCGCCCTCTGTCGTCTCATGCTGACGAATCGCACTCTGCAGACCTTTTCCGTGCCGAAAACATCCCGAAAACTGAAACCATTCATCGACCACATCCTCACCTTTTCCCTGCTCGACAACAAGATCTGGTTCCGAAACTTCCAAATCGTGGAAAAGGACCCACTGAAGCCGTCCGGTCCGCCCCAGACGTCGTTGGTGGAGATTGGCCCGCGATTCGTCTTGACCCCGATCAGGATATTCGAGGGATCATTTGGTGGACCGACCGTGTTCGAGAATCCAGGTAGGCATTTCTCATTCCCCCGACTTGGACGAATGTTCTGATACCCATTGGCGTGTTTTGCAGAATTCATCTCGCCCGCCGCTACGCGTGCGTCGATCAAGCGTGTTCAGGGACAAAAGTACCGTCGACGTCAAGAAGTGTTGTCCGACAAGGCCGAGAGGATCGCGCAGCAGCAGGAAGATTTGGGAGAGGATGAGTTGGCAAGGGATCAGGTGTTTGCCTAGATGAAGTGGGTCGGCAGGGTGGATGTGCATTTGGGGATGTCGTTTATGCATGTTATTCATGTTCGAATGTGTTCTTCAAGACAACTGGTTTTGTCGAAGGCAACGGGCGCCGCTCTTTTACGTAGCGGTCTTTGTACCGTTCTCGCGGCTACTGCGCGGATAACGGACTCGCCGACATGACGAAAAGACTCAACACCAACACATGTCCAACGTAGAAAAGAACGGTCCGAAATTTCGCCCAGGATTCGTCGGTGGTGTGGATATACCACGTGTTGTACGCCAGTCGGGAAAGCAAGTAGGCGAGACAGCTAACGAGATGCAGACGTCAGTTTCAGCTCGAATCTCAGTCATGTCTTCGTACATCATGTTTACGGAGGATGCAGAAAGACGGGCACAGTTCGCGGCCACCTGTGAAGGTATCAACGACCACAATTCCGATCTGCCGTGGAAGCCTTACCACTCCAGCAGCTAGTAGGGAACAAGAGTCAGATCTCGGTCAATGATTCAAGGATCCACGGCGGCCTTGAAGGACATACCGTACAGAGGAACGTTCTCCGTCCCGTTGGCCGAGGCGGAAGACGCTCTGGGCGTTCCGACGGAAATGAGGTTAGCGTGGACGTTTGCCGTTATGCGATCCGTGTGGGGTACCTGGTGATCTTGGCCGCGATCTGACATCGTTCGTGTTTAGCAACATGGAGAGCCATCCCCCAGGTTCCCCTCCGGCATGCACTGACCTTGGGAGGAATACCATTCGCCTTGAATCCCTCGGGCGTGATGTTGGATCGAGGTTGAGCATAGCTCCATCCCGGTGCGTCGGCTCTCGCGTAGCGGTTGAATGTATACCTGCATGTGAAAGGTTGGATAAGCTGTTCAGTGGAAGGCATACGAATGTATTCATCTCCTCCATTTGGGTACCTACATCGCATAGCCCCCAGGGTAACCGCTGTCGGCGCGAACATCGTACCACCGATAGGAGTCAGTCTGCTGAGTTTTGCTTTCACGCCACTTTGACATCGGACCTACGCCAAGGTCCACGCCAGAGGGATCGTATACAGAGAGTAGTTGAAGACTGCTGAAGACATGGTGAATTGAGGTAGAGTCGTGTTCTGGAGAGGACTGCTGTGGATCCTATCGACTCGTTTGCTATCGGCGAAGACATGAAAAGTTGAAGGATCGTCTATCGTTGCTCACGTCATAATCTATATGGTGGATTTTAATTATTGTGAGACACTTCAAGTGGTATCTTCAATTGAAGCTCGACTGCGCCGCAGTAGCACATCAGCATATAACATCCTCTCGCTGCTCGCCAATTGACATAGCTGTCGCCCAATCAGCACCTCAGCCGCCAGTCATCAATCGATGGACCCGTCCACGTTACGCCGGAGGGGCAAAGGGTTGGAACCGTCATCGTCGGTGCCACGAGAAAAGTCCGAGCACCCGGATGATTCTGCGTCGGGCATCCCAGCAACACCGTTCGCCCTATCTCCCGTCGCCAGCTTGTGGCTCCTCTCACGCCGCTCAGCCACAGGAACCGTCAATCCACCAGGGGAAGACCGAGTCATCGGCATTTCCACCATCAGACTCGCATTCCAGCTCGTCCCACTCGTATGGAGGGATTTTATCGCCTTGTTCTGGCAACGCCATCCGCTTCGGCTGATCGCCTTCCTGATCGGGAAAGTCGTCAAGGGTGTTCTTCCAGCATTCAAGATCTGGTCCGCGGCGGCACTGCTGGATCTTGTGCAAGAGAGTTTCGTCGGTGCGAGTCAGCAGAAACCGGTGAATGAAGGCAAGGTCATTCGTTTGGCGCTGGTTTCGCTTCTCGCCTCGGCGGGGAATACAGTTTTCAACTTTATCAGCTCCACCAACGATACACTTGTCCGACAATACTTGACGCATCATGTGGAATCACTCTACATGTCCGCTCAACTGTCCCTCGACATTCCTACGCTGTCCGACCCGTTCGTGTCGGCATTGATGTACGAAGCCGGATGTTTCGCCGGATTTGAATCTCGCCATGGGCGACCTGGTGTCGGAGGAGGACCGATGGCCAAAATGGGCGGTAGACGAAGGTCTCGACCGAGCCCGTTTACGACGCTCAGCACGTTCTTCTCAACCCTGACGACGACGGTCGAGGTCCTTTCCGCCGCGAGTCTACTCCTTCGAACGCTTCGGCAGGCCGTACGGGACGATCCCAAAATCTTGCAACCGTCAACCACGAATCGCCCGTTCCCATTCAACGTTCTACCTTCCGAATCACTTCTTCTCATCATTTTCGCGTTCCTTCCCGCCACCCTTTCGATCGTCGGCACCTTTTTCACCCTTTCCCTCCCCGCCCGCTCATCGGGCGGTCCGGGTTTACAGAATCTCTTTTCAAGTAAAGGAAAATGGAAACGAAAGAGCGCCCGAGAAAGCAGTACGACCTGGCAAGAAACACTTCGTGATATCCAAGATGTCCGTGATCTGGGACGCAACGGGGCGTACAAGCAAGAGGTCGTGCTGTTTGGGTTGAAGGATTGGGTTCTGACCAAGTGGGAAGGTTTGAGGGAGGTTCAGATGCAAGAAGAGTTGCAGTCGATGAGTCAGGCTGGGATTTATATGCTAGGGTTTGGCGTGGCGGAAGAGATGATGCAGACGGCATTTTACGTGAGTCCATCAACTCGTCTGCGGCAGTAAGATGAGATCTTATGTGTTTTCCACAGGCACTCCTTGCGCTCCGGACATTTTCCACGTCGATCTCACTCGGGTCAATCCGATTGTATCAGTCAACGGCAGACAGCCTCCTCTCATCCCTTCGCACGCTCACGAACAATCTGGAATCGAGCGTTCAATCAATCTTCTACATGGCCGCTTTTTTCGAGATGATGCGTGTTACGAAAAAGCTCAATACGGTGGGCCGAAGAGGATTGCTACTGGCGCAGGAGCCCGTCGAGTTGTTGGATTACGAGGAGTACCGACTGGATGGAGGCATGAAGATAGAGGCGAGGAACGTGAGCTTTACGTATCCTGGCGCGGATAAGCCAGTGTTACAGGGTATCAACCTGGTAATCGAGCCAGGAACTACGCTTGCCATCGTCGGATTCAACGGAGGAGGTAGGTCGTCCTGACATGGTATCGTTGAAGCTCGAGCGCGTACTAAAATGCTCCTCTGTTAGGCAAGACCACCTTGGTCAAGGTGCTTATGGGTCTTTACGACCACCAAGGCGAACTCCTTATCAACGATCAGCCTATCGAGCGCTTCTCGCCTAATCAGATACACGCCAGAACGACATGCTGCTTCCAAGACCATTCCAAGTATTCGCTCACACTGCGGGAAAACGTCGGGATCGGTAACGTCCCAAAGATGAAGGACGATGAAGCGATCCACTCTGCAATCGTAAAAGGGGGCGCTACCGTTATTGAGGCAAAGGTCGGATTGAAGGGCAAGTTGAACCGCACGGGAGTGCCCGACGCATCTCTGGGAGGCGGAGAAGCAGATTTTCCTGCAGAAGCTGCTGCAGAAGCCGGTCCCGGAGATGGTGAGCACGGACCCCCTCCATCCGGCGCTGAGGAGGGGCCAGGCCGAGGTCCTCCGCCGCCGGGAAGGGGCGGCTTCCGAGGCGGGAGTCAGGGCCTCTTTAACGCTCCGAATGCTTCTATGCCACCAGGCCCTCCTCCAGGCCCACCACCTCCGGAAGTCATGCAGATGATGATGGCGAATGATCCAGGCATGCTCAAGCTCAAAGAGAGACATGCCCTTTCCGGAGGTCAATGGCAGAAGCTGGCGTTGTCGAGAGCTTTCATGCGTGCTGACGAAGCCGACCTAGTCGTTTTTGAGTGAGTTCTATTTCTCGGCTTGTGCACAGCCTTGACGCTGAATCCGTCCATTCCTCAAAAGCGAACCTTCCGCTGCCTTGGATCCTAGAGCTGAAGCAGAATTGTTCGACCGAATCCACTCGTTATCGGGAAGCAACGCTTCGGGGAGCAAGACGACGACAATCTACATTTCGCATCGATTCTCTACCGGTATGTTCCCTTCTGATGCCGTAGACGGCCATCGCTGAGACTGTGCATAGTACGACGAGCGGACAAGATAGCAGTGGTTGACAAGGTAAGTACCCCGTCCTCTTGGCTCAAGGTTTGGTTGACCGATTCCCCCGAATTGTCAAAACAGGCTATAGTGGAATTCGGAACCCATGAAGAATTACTGGCAAAAGGAGGGACATATGCCGAATTCTTCAACCTGCAAAAAGGACAATTCGAATAGACGATCTTCCGTACACCAGGTACACGTCACATATGCATTGTAACAGAGATACTACAAGACGGGAGACAAGATCCAACAGAGTACCGCGAACTCATCTCGCAGCCAAACGATCCGCAAGACTTCCCCTCGCGCCCCTGTTCCCACCTGGTCCAGCATGAGACTGGCCGTCGCCTCTGCCTTGACGGTTCTGCCTCGCTTCGACCGTGATGATTGATGCGCGAGGATCGTTCTGCAAGATTTCATCCGAATACATTTTGCTGGCAGAAACATTCTTCAACACATGGGCCACAAGATGACAGCAAAATCTTACCTTGCCGTAGCTGCTGGCAACAAGTCAACTGGTTCAGATGCCACATCAACGTCCATCGCGTTTCCCGGCTTGGACTTCATCCTATCCTTGAGCGACAACATTGGCGGCGGTTCGATGATTGAGACTTTCAAGGGGTTGCCATCTGCGATGATGCCGTTGAACTTTTGCACCATTTGCTGGGCGACCTCTCGGTTCTCCACTGTAAGCTCTGCAGAGACGCTTGTTGTGCTTGTGGAAGGAGCCAACGCCGCCGCGATGATGTCGACGTGTTGCTTGAAAGCGAACTATAGGGCGATTTCAGCGCGATCCTCGTACACATTGCCGGAAAACATACCTCGACATCCACAGCTGTTGTACCCTGCACAAGACCCTCGATCAACACCTTCATCTGCGGGTTTCCAGCACCCTTGATTCCGAAAGACGCGGTGGAAGCGCTTTGCTCCTGGGTGGCGGGACGGGAAGCGGAAGCAACGGGAGCTGGTGCAGATGATGCTGCTTTGGGTTCCGGAGCGAGCAACTCGATAGGTGCATCATTCACGTTGCGTCTCGAAACGGGAGGACTCGAACGTGCGGGGGCGTTTCCCAGCGCATTCTGAAACAGTCGGTTCCCACTCCCTCGGTTCCTCGTTGGTCCAGCACTGCTTGCGGTTTGACCTCCGCCGAGAAGTTCGACCGGTTCTTTGCGTTGTTGTTGTGGCTTTCCCGTTTCTGCGAATCCCCTCATTCCCGATGAACGGTTCCCCGGCAAGAGTTCTTGAGCGCCTTGTAGTCGACCCGCTAGCGTGCTACCCTCGTATTTGTCGTGCTTCCATACATCGTCCGGATTTCCCCTGTTGTGTTGAAAGTGCGCCGGTCGCTACCAGTAGGGAGTTTAGCCAAAATGGATCGTTTACGTCCTCGTGTTTCTTACGTCGTATGGTCGGTTTCCAGATATCGGAGAGGCTCTGCGTTGAGGTCCGCCGTGCGTCTGAGCATTCTTGGCACGATGCTTGTTCAAAATAGATTGAATCTGCAAGAGATAAAGGCTCAATACAGCCTGCACGGAAATGCACGCTAGACTAGTCGGACTCACCAATGCATCGCTAAATGCATCGCTGTTGTCTTTCGCCATCCTGAGCTAGGCTTGATTGATGAGTGATGATGAGTCGAGAGAGGTATCGCCTAGACACAGGACAAGGAGGACACTTGTCTGTCAATTGAAGTCAAGGTCGCAGCCGCGTCCACGAATGGGTGACCCGCACAACGATCGACGGGCGGGCGCTCAAGCGGAAAGACAGCTTCAAATTTGTATTCGATGTCGAAGATGCTGAGCCATAAAATCCTATCGGCCGCTTGACGCAGTGGTAGCGTGCCTGCTTTACAATTCCGCTTCCGGTAATTCGCAGTCCGTCGCAAGTTCGATCCTTGCAGTGGTCATTTCCCTTTTTGCCGTCCCCAGGATGGTCCTCCGCCCTCTACCATTGCATCGGAACAGCATCCTTGCCTCGGTTACATCCTATGTCCAGTCTGTTTATCGCGTCGCAGAGAGCTTGCGACATTGAATCTCTTCAAGTTCTGCACTCCTGACGCACTCTTTTCTATTCCCGATGTCGTGATCAGGTGTGCTATCCACACGTCGACTCGGTCGCAGGGGGGCAAGTGACAAAGGATCAACGGCCGTATAAGGGTATACGTTACCTGAGACGCGGAAGCCCCCGACGCCGTATAAGAGGCAAGTGAATCCTCTGATTCTTCAGTTCCGGGTCTATGTCGCATCCCCGAAAATTCCGTCTACCTCTTCTGCATCTCGCCAGATCCCGAAAGCTCAGACAATGTGCGTCAACTTTGCCATACTTCACACCATGAGAGAGGAGAGCGATATGAAAGCCGGCCTTATCAAGCCCTTGATGTACGAAACTCTGCCGGTACCCTTGCTTGGACGTTCTCCGCTCGCGCAGATGCTTGACGGAAAGACGCCCAATGCCCAACCCTCTGTCAAGTCCTCGAATGATCAGCCAAGGAAACCGCAGCTTCTGGCATTCGAGCTTGTCGCTGATACAAGTGATGACCTGTGCGACATTCCGGGATACCAGGCCTCGAAGCGCCATACACCGTGCATGAGAAATTGATGCCTTCGAGGGAAGGTCCGCTAGGCCTGTCAACTTTTTCTAGTGTGCCCGAGTCACCAATTGACCTCCGGCTTGTTAGCCGGCGTTAGCCGGCGTGAGGTGCTTCAGGTGTAGAGTTGTATATGTATTGGCACGGGCGACTTGTATTTATGTGCTTGCTTCCTCTGGTATTTCGGTGTGACGACAATGCATGCTACGTCTCTTTGCCACCAGGCTGCGAGCCTGAGCAGCAGAGGTCCGGATAGATCAAACAGACCGTAGTGGGAGCCTTTGGGATGTTCGGGTAAAGAGCCTGACCTGGAAAGATAACATCGAGGTCTTCCGTTAAGGGTCAACCCGCGAAACCGAACGAGCAGGAAGCTCGCTACCATCGCGACATGGCACGATTCCACAGCTCCGTCGCATGGCGAACCACCGCGGTGATAGTTTGACACGTGTGAGGAAAGCTGCATGGGCGGATCTATGTAAAGCCGAACTCCATTCCTGCAAGGGAAGGAGGGGATCGGATGCGACTCAACACACCTCTTCGGGCCTTTCGAGAACTGTGACGAGGCATGGTCGTGAATGACGGAGCTTGGCAACGCGTTCCTCTGAGGAATGCGTGAATCCGCATACATTCACCCTGTCGGTTCAAAATGACGAGCAGGCTGGGGAACTGAGAGAAAGGATGTGGCAGCGCAAATGGCGTATGTGTGAAACCTATATCCCGCACACACAATGGGGGACGTAGCGCCTTAAAGTCCATAAGCAATGGAGCTATCCGGCTGTGCGCTGATCTGCCCCCTCGTTCACATTGCTCATTCCATCCCCTTTCCTCTACGCCTTGATTTGACCTGAGTCGCCTGCTATCAAGGACATGTGTACTGGTCTTCCAACCCCCCTTGCAGCCAATTGACAGACCGAAGGCATTCCTTTGAAGACCCTCTTCGTCTCTGATGAGGACTTGAACAAATAGGATAACGCTGTAGCTTGCCATTTGACCCGGAAGGCGGAAGGCAGCTTCGACATCCCCGCCCGAATTTCCGAAAACGTCCGCGTTCCACTTGAAAGTGAAGCGGCCGAAGCCACACTCGTCAAGAGGGAAGCTGATGCAGTGATCGATAAGTGAGTTGCTTGCTGCCATAAGCTCAGCCGAGACCGAGCTCCTATCCCGTAATCCTCAATCTTCACAACACAGCCTACCCACGTCAACAATTACCCTTTGAGCCCTCAGTGATGTCAATGTCCCTCTTTGTAGTTCTGAACTAGGATCTGTGGTTGCGGCCTTGCGGCGCAGTAATCGCGTCGTAAGCAGGAGTGCGGTTTTGGACCGGCGTGAAACTTGCCTATAGGAGTTTGCCTATAGGAGTATGAGGATAAGTGCACTGCGAGGGAGCCAAGTAGAGTCCGACTACGGGGTCATCCATAGGCTGGTCGGCAGTTGCGATGCCCTCATCAGTCGCCCCTCCCTGTGTGTTGTTGGGAGCCTTTCTTGGAGGCATAGTCAAATGCCGTCTCCGCGCTCCAGATATATGATCAAGATCAGAGTCACTAGCAGAGTGCGCCGAGTGTGGAGAGGATAAGCACGAAGTGTCCTGAACGCATACGCGAGCGCCTTCAGATCTTAGGTTAGGCCCGGCGTACTGTCATGGATGACGCTGATGAAGGAAGCGCGATAGGGGCCGCGTTTCAGGTTGTTGTTGAGTCTGATGGAAGACAGGCGCGGATGCGCCCCTGGGTTGGGGATTCGCCTCAGTATTCATGAATGGTCATCAGATGTATGCTATAGTCTATAGTGGCCCCCAGACCACTATCTTTTGTCTATCGTATCATTGTTCGTCTGATACGACCCTGGGAACAGTCCTCGTCTGGGTTCATAACACGTACCCGACGCGGCATTTACGGGCGTCAACAGAAAAGGACTCTCGCGAGGGAAAATGAGACATGACCAGGGTCTTCGGGCAGTATTATTGCGTCAGTACGACGGTCTCAGCATTTGCGATGTTGAGCGAAAACTCCGGCTCATGACGCCTCCAACCGTCAACAAGGGAGATTTGGAGATGATCAGCCGCGCAGACTGGTGGTCAACGTCTGAGGCAGGCAAACTTAACCCGCTATATGGATTTCGACCTCGAGAATGCTGTCGCATTCCTGAGATGAACGATCTTATGCTTTGAATCGTTTGTGCAAGTGGCGAGGAGTTGACGTGTATTCAACATTAGCGTGGAAGAAAACATCTGAGCGGAGTCGCTTCCGGTCTCTCCGCGGGGCACCTGGTTTTCGGCAGATCGGCAGTGACTCACCTCACGGCCGAACCTCTTCAACCGGCTTCAAGCTGAGGATGCATCCTCCTTCAAGCGTCGAGAGGTATAGTCGAGTTCAGTCTCGGCCTGTTTGATTACTCTGCCCCTCGACAAGCTGTCCTGAGATGGAATCCCGGACAAGCATATAGGGCGGGGTTTTCAGCCGTGTTCCGCATCCAGCTTTTCGTCGCCAGTGTTCGCATCGGACATCAAGACGCCTTCAGTCCCACCATGTCTACCATCGCCACGACCACTCAATTGCTCGGTCCACTGGCCTTGATCCTGGCCGGGGCCTTGCTATACTTGCGGCTAATCCGACCATGCGCTCAAGCAAAGTACGCTCGACTACCCCCTGGACCCAAGCCGCACTGGTTGCTCGGTAATGAATTGCCAAACAAGTATCCCTGGAGGTACTTCGAGCAGCTGACGAAGGAGTATGGAGATCAAGGAGGTGAAGGATGCATCACTATATGGCAGGGTCAGACCCCATTAGTTGTCGTTGGCAGGGTTGCAGCGTAAGTGTCTGCGTACAGCGCTTGCAGCCCTGTACTGTTGCTCACCATCACCGCTGTTATAGTGCGCAGGAGCTTTTGGAGAAGCAAGCAGGAGCAACGGCGGATAGACCTCGAAGCATTGCGGGCAACATCATGAGCGGCGGGATGCGAATCCTGCTGATCGGATACGGTGATCACTGGCGAAAGCTTCGAAAGTCAGTACCCCTACATACCTGAACTTTCCGTATCTCTGCTGACACGCTCGTGACAGGGCTCTGCACTCTCACCTTCAGCCTCAGTCAGCCAAGTTATACGAGGGTATCCAAGAACGAGCTGCCAAGCGAGTCCTGAGCGACATGATTGCGTCACCGGAAAGCCATCAAGATCATGTTAAAACCTATGCAGGTGCGTTCAGGTGAAATGGTTTGTATTGTACTTCGTCCACTGACATCGGTCCGGAACAGCGAGTATCGTCGTCAACATCGCTTACGGACGGACGGATAAGGTATCCTACTCCGATTCCGATATCCAGCTCGTCAACCGTTGCGGCGATAGACTCGGTCAAACGCTGCGCCCCGGTTCGTTCAAGATGGAGGCCTTGCCCTGGCTTCGATACGTGCCCGGCTACACGGACACCATTGATCAATGGCACAAGGATGAGCTGACTCTGTTCAGAGGTCAGCTTGATATGGCGAGGGAAAAACTCGTGTGCAATCCTTTCGTCTCCGACATGGCTCATTTGCTAACTTATATGTCTTGATGGCGCCGCAGAAGGAGTCATCTGTTTCTTGCTTTACACGTTTCATCAGTGAAAAGCAGAAAGGTATGCGGAACTATAGAGCCGTAGCTTCTTGCGTGGGCGTGACTGATTGGCGATCCGAACAGAGTACCGATTGTCAGATAACGAATGCGCCTACCTCTGTGGCAGTTTGTGTAAGCAGGGTTTGAGAGCATCATCATCCGGACCACTTGCTGATCATGTTGCTTCACTTACAGTCGGAGCGGGAAGTGATACAGTACGTAGCTCCACAAACACAATGACCCGAAGCATCTCAATAATGGAACCCGTCACATACCATCAGTCCGCGAGCGCGATCAGCATTGCGATCATGGCAGCAGCGGTACACCCCCAAGCTCAACGCAGAGTCCAAGCCGAATTGGATAGAGTCATCGGTAGAGACAGATGTAAGCTTGAACAGTCGAGACGGACGGAACAACCGCGCCTGACAGGACCGCTTCAGTACCGACGTTTGACGATTCGGATGATCTGCCTGTAACGTGGGCATTCATACGAGAGTCGTACCGGTGGAGACCAGTCAGTTCGGGGGGTGAGTGCATTGATGAAATGAACATCCGGAGTATCCAGATATTGATGGGTACGATTTACCTGTAGGTTTCCAGCATCGGACTACGGAAGACATCGTCTGGGTATGTATAAACATGAGAATTGTTGCCAGTCTTGCGAGTGAGAACTGACACGAATGGCTGTTCACGCTGCAACAGAAAGGATTTTTCATTCCCGCTGGTACGCCCATCTTGGGCAATCATTGGGGAATCCACCGGGACCCCTCCTATTACCTCGACCCGGAAGCATTCAATATCGATAGGTGGTTGATCGAAGACGATGCAGGCGGTTACCAGCTCAATAAGGATATGAAGCACTTCCAGTTCGGGTTCGGGAGAAGGTCCGTGACAGCGCTTCGGAACCGTCAACCATTCAATGGCTTATCCTAATTTCCAGAGTCTGCCCCGGCCAACATATCGCGGACCGGTCTGTCTTCATCAACACGTCAAACCTTTTGTGGGCCTTCGATATCGCCCAGTCAAAGGACAAGCCTATCGATACGCTCGCCTTCACCAATGCCGCCAATAGTCACCCGCTACCCTATGAAGCCAGGTTCAGCCCACGATTTGACGGAGTGGCAGAAGTCTTGAGTGTTGAAGAGGTATGTTACCGGAGGTGTCCTTGAGCGTAACAGCAATTGACTGAATGTGTTTGAACGGTCAGGCGGCTTCTGAATTGTGATTACACATGTATCTGTAAAGGTCGTCGGAAACAATGGGCAGACAATCGTACAAGGGAAAACCAATTGCTAGATACAAACAATGGAAATACAGCATCTATTCTATCGTATGCCTCTACGATAGGTGTACCATTCGTCGCAATCTAATCTACGTCATCGCCCTTGTCTGTACTCTCGGCCGTGGTCGTTGTCGTCTCATCTTCGGTATCACTACTCTCCTCTTCACTACTCGAATCATCGGAATCCTTCTTGTGTATCTGGAACGCCATACTCCAGAAGACGGTAGACTCATCGCGAGCTTTGCAGATATACGTCGCTGGCTGGCCGTCCCAGTACCGGAGAAGCGGGATTCTAAGCGCAAACGGTTGTGGAAGCACTGCGCATAGGGTGCTGAAGTCTAGGTAGTCAGGGCCGCGTTAGTGGGTACTTGCGAGTCAGGACAACATTGCTTACCAAGCAACCCATTGCAGAATTCCATACCGATCTCCCAGTTCTCATCCAGTATCAACGACCGACGGTTCTCCTTGTTCGTTAACCATTTCCTGCGTGCCTTGATCGCCTCTGGCGTACCAACACCCCAATCGGCAATTGGGTCATGCGAAGCCGAAAGAACCTCTTTTGAGAGGTTGCCGAGGTTTTCCTCTCGAAGCGCCATGATGCCTTCGTACGAGTCTTCCGTTATCACTGGTGATCTGGTGGGTTTGACATGTCCGTTACCATTGGCGGTGCCGTCTGTGGACGAAGCTTTGTGTATCGAGAGATAGTTCATGGATGCTAGCGTCGGCGAGCTGGATAAGAGTCAGTCAGTGCGGCTTATTGAGCACCAGCTGTGCTTACAGTGCCCAGGGCTCGTCGCAGTACGGGTCCATCGCCACGTTCGGGTCAACCCAGCTGTTACACATGCTCATTAGCATCACGCATGCCTCCGCCCAGCGTTGACGCACTTGATAAATTTCATGGCTATTGACGTCCCCCATGGCAAGCTGTCCCTGATCGGTTTCTCAAACACATTTCCAAAAAGGATATCGTCCGCCGACATTGGTTTCAGGAACCGACCTGTCTCCAGATTCAGTGAGCTGGTCAATCGCGTCCAGTCCAAGATGACAACTCACCTCGAACGACGATCCCATACGTCATGCCTTCCCTTCCCTTCTCTCTAAAGTACTCCATGCCGTCTCCTTGCTTCTCCAGACCATGAAAGTCCTTGACCCAGACAGACATCTCCCCGTCGAAGCCATTTGTCTTGATTGGGATCGGCGTCGTGGAGTTGACGCGGACCGGGTTGACTGGCGGATACGGGGGATCGCCCTTGGGGTGTAGGATTTTGAGCACGGGTGCCATGGTGTTGTAGCTGTGTTATGGGATTGTTGGTTGCAAGTTACTATTTGGCGGGTGTCCGGAACAATTCAAGTCGTTTGTACGAGATCAACGGCTCAACAGCGAATGCTCTTCACGCAATCGCCGGAAGCAATCGCCGATCTTTATCTTTGGTGACGAAGCCATGCGCGCCGATGATGCCGACGTATCACACGGGTTTCCAAACAGCTATCACAAGTATCAGAACAGAATCGATTGCCGGGCCAAGGCAGACAAGTAACAGGCATCTGCAGGATTAGTTACACGTGAGTGACCGTCAGGACGGACGCAAGGGAGGCATCAAGCGCCGTCTATCGTCGAGGCCAAATCAGCCGCTGGCGTCTCGGGCCCTTGAGATGGTTCTGCCTGATAATGGACAGCAGTCTTGCTGAAGGCCACAATATATCGCCCCAAACACTTCGCATTTTCAATTGCTTCTCCCACTGATCACCGATGTGTCCTCTACTTTGGCGATCCCTGAGCCAGAAGTTCCGCTTGCCTATATTACGCGTGGGCTCTCGCATGTCTCCCGGTCAACCGTAAGCCGAAACTTCATATGGTATGCTGTGAAGGAGCCGAATACCATCCCAACCACAGCATCTTGGCGATGCCACTTCATGGCTTCTCCGTAACCCGAGGTGTCCCTCAGCCGAGCGAGATTGTGTTATTTCCATGCTGCTGCTGCAGACAGGTAGCCTCTTATGGCCTGCGCGGGCAAGATCCGACCCCGCAGCGTACCTGGAGCTCCGAAGCAGCAAATACCGTCGAATGGCAAACATTACAGGCTCCGCGATATCAAGCATGTGAGACGAAGGGATGGGATTGATATTACCCATATCTTACTGTGTTGACAATGTACGGCCACTCGACTACATATGCTACAAGACTCTCTAACAAGAGGTGCTGTCAGATCGATCACTCCATTTTCCGGCTCGAGCGCCCATGCACTCCGCCTTGCGGATGGACGCATGCTGAGCTTTACGTATGCTGATTGGATCCCGGTGTTGCCTTGGATTTACTCTTCCGGAAGCTATCAAACGAAAATCAGCGATCCTTAGCGGCCGACAAGCCATGCAGGGCTCTATCGACATACTTCTTGCCCAACAAATGCGCCGAATGCTTGTGCTTGGCCAACACGCGCTCGATCGCATCCATACCCTTCTCAAGGTGGTCCTGTGACGGACCGAAAGACAGCCGGACAAAGTGGTGGCAGGACGAGTGGAAGAGATCTCGCTACCAAGGATAGTCCGCGATGCTATCAGTCATGCAGGGAGAAGGGGGACAGTATCCTGGTCTCACCCTTTTGGAAGGATTGATGTCAAAGAAGATTCCGGGCACGCAAATGGCTTTCTCCTACGGGGGTAAAGACATGCCCGAGTCAGTGAAGGCCGCGTGCGACGAGGTGAAACCATACCTTCAGTAACTCTTCGAAGAATGTCAAGCCGTTGCTAATTGGCTCTTTTAAACCTGAGAGATCCAGCCAGATGTAGAAAGTTGCCCTGAGACGCCCAAAGCGTCGTTACCGACAAGAAGACTGCGCCTCTTTCTCGGACTCACCTTGGCGGAACCTTGACTTCCAACCCCATCTTCTTCAGCCTCATCAGCGCATAATCCCTCTTCGCCCTAAACGTCTTCTGCAACGAGATGATATCCTGCTTTACTCGGACAGGCTCAAACAGCGGCAAAGCGGCAGCTTGCAGTACATGCGAGGCGCCTCCGTCGAGGAAACTCCCCGACTGTCCGACGGCGGAAATGACGCTCTTTGGTCCGACGACCCATGCGACTCGCCATCCGGGGAGACTAGAGAGATAACATGAGAGGGAGATCGGAAGAAATGGCTACGCCCAGCTCACCGCCATCCCTTCGTCAAGCCATTAATGATGATGACCGGGTCCTCTTCGACATCCTCAACATATTTGGCGGTACTTAGCGTGGTGCCCAAGTCCTTCGGGTCATCCGGATACTGGTACCTAGAGGCGCATCGTTGCTCGAGCGGTGTCCGGCAACAAAACAGAATTACCTACCAGCTGTAGAACTCATCCATGATAAGGGTGACCTTGTCTCGACTAAGCTGCACTAGCTCTTCAAGATCGTCTCCGACGATAGCCTGTCCGGTCGGGTTTCTCGCTGAGAAGACGACCAGACACCTAAGTTTCTGCTTGATTTGCAAGTATCGTGAGAACTTACGATTGCTGGCTACGATGACGCTCAACGACATGTCCTCCATTTCCTTCTTCAAGGTCTCGATGTGCAACTTGTACTTGTCTTCTGCCGACAGCGCCGAAGGCACGGGCACAAGGTTCTTGAATACGGACAATACCTCCGAGTAGGTTGTATATCTGGGCAAGAGAAAGGATTCAGCTCGAATACTGTCCGATCCCGGGGAGCTACGGCTTCTCCAATGTCTAAGCAGGACGTACTCTGGAATCTGATAACCTGTGTAGACTTCACCGATCACCGCTGCGACCCTGGCCATCCCCGCTCGCCCACCAGGCGTGATGCAAACATTCTCGTACGTATACTGTGACTTCATCCCCTGCCGATACTCGCGATTGTAATAATCTGCGACGGCCTGTCGCAATTCCTTGATACCCGTGGTGGAAGCGTACTCGTTCACACTGTCTCCCCATTGACTGAGGTCAATATGACGTATCCGAGGCGGTCCGTCGGGCAGGTCGCCGACTTCCGGGGCGCCTTGGCCCATGTTTGCCCATTCGGGGTCGTCGTCAGAGTAGCCGTTTGCTGGTATCACATCAGCTTTTGGGCCAGCTGAGGACGGGAATATGGCTAACCTTGGGCTCGGTCCTGGTACGAGTCTATCGTCAGCACGCTGTCAGACGCAGAGAACAAGAGGTAGCGCTCACCGTGCAGTAAATCACACCAGTCGCTCCTGGATGGACCTAACATCTTGCATCATTATCAAGAAATCCAAGCCGATGCGAGGGACTGCCTACAATTCCTGGGACGGCTTCTTCCTTTTCTGACTGTCAAATGCGACACCAAGATCAGCACCGCGACGAATGCCGGTAAGGAGACATCTCATACCGCATTTCCAGCATAGCTCCGAAGGATCTAAAAGCAATATAGAACTTGTTCGTCAACCCGTGGAAGCCAATATTCTCGAAGCGATTCGAGACTCACCTGATGAGCCTCGGACTCCACTTCCGAGGTGACCTTTGAAGTCAGAGATGCCAGCTGGCCCGTGAGATTCTCCACTGTCTCCGTTGCGACTTGGCGGCCCTCCGCAAAGAGTTCTTGAAGCCTTTCGGTTGCCATTCTCACCGCTGAATGGGTTCTGACGGGAGCCGTTGCGAATGATATTCAGGACTGAACTGTCGGGAGTGACAAGGGTCAAAGGGGTATACCAGGCGGTGCTCGGACGTGTTCAGGGATCAGAGAATTCAATATCGACTACATACGTCACCTTACCGCGCTGTAGCAAGTGGAGGTCTTGTACCACCTAAAATAAATCAGTCATCACAAATAGATTGAACGGCTTGCGTCGCCATGTGTGGTAGAACACAGTAGTATATATTTCTCAACAGAGTTTATGATCCACAGCTGCTTAAGTGGAGCGTTGCATTTATTTTATTTGTACACATGCCGCAACATGACGAGGGGGAGTTTCTATTATGATACAAAATCTCCAGACGTACTCCTTGCGGGAAGCACAAGAGCGAATGATCTCCAACCACACCCAACCACACGTAAACCCACTATAGTCTCCATGCTACCGTCCGCACCGCGCCTAGTTCTTCTTCTCACCCTCGGAACCCTCGGGAGCGGCCTCGGAAGCACCGCCCGACTCCTGCTGTCGCTTCTCGTAAACCTTCTGGAAGAGACCCAACGAAGCCTGCTGCAGCGCGTGGATCTTTTCACGGATCTCGTCGGCGGTGACGGAAGCATCACCGGCCTGGCCCTTGGTGGCGACTTCACGCAATTCACCGACGAGCTTGGCGACCTTTTCCTTTTCATCGGCATCGAGCTGCTTGGCGAATTCCTCCATCGCCTTTTCGGTCTCGGCGCAGGTCGATTCGGCCTTGTTGGATTCCTCGATCAATGCTCGTCGAGCCTTGTCAGCCTCGGCAAACTGTTCGGCATCGGCCACCATCTTTTCGATTTCAGAGTCGGACAGACCCGAGGACGAGGTGATGGTCATCGACTGGTCCTTGTTGGTGGCTCGGTCCTTGGCGGTGACGTTGACGATTCCGTCAGAGTCAATGTCAAAGGTGATCTCGATCTGGGGAACACCTCGGGGTACGGGCGGGAGACCGGTGAGCTGGAAGTCGCCCAAGAGCTTGTTGTCTCGGACGAGTTCTCGTTCACCCTGGTAGACCTTGACCTGAATCGCGGTCTGTCCATCGGCGGCGGTCGAGAAGATCTGCGACTTCTTGGTCGGGATGGTGGTGTTCCTGTTGATGAGTCGGGTAAAGACACCACCCAAGGTCTCGATACCGAGCGAGAGGGGAGTGACGTCGAGCAACAAGATGTCGGTCACGTTACCGGACAAGACACCGGCCTGGATAGAGGCACCGATAGCGACGGCCTCGTCAGGGTTGACACCCTTGGACGGGTCTCGGCCGAACAGCGACTTGACGGTGTCGATAACTCGGGGCATTCGGGACATACCACCGACGAGGATGACATCGTCAATGTCGGAAGCCTTGACGCCGGCATCGGCGAGAGCCTTCTTGCAGGGCTCGATGGTTCGGTCGACGAGGGGCTTGACGAGGGACTCGAGCTTGGATCGAGACATGGTCAAGTTGATGTGCTTGGGTCCGTCAGCGGTGGCGGTAATGTACGGCAACGAGATGTCGGTCTGCGCGGTCGAGGACAGCTCAATCTTGGCTCGTTCGGCGGCCTCTCGGATTCGCTGGATGGCCATTCGGTCCTTGGTCAACTCGATACCCTCCTGCTTCTTGAACTCGGCCAACAAGTAGTTGACGATGGCAATGTCGAAATCTTCACCACCCAAGTGAGTGTCACCGTTGGTCGACTTGACCTCGAAGACACCCTTCTGCATCTCCAAGATGGAGACATCGAACGTTCCACCTCCCAAGTCGTAAACGGCGATGACGGCCGAGTCGTTCTTGTCCAAACCGTAAGCCAAGGCGGCAGCGGTAGGCTCGTTGATGACTCGCAAGACATCCAGACCGGCGATCGCTCCGGCATCCTTGGTCGCCTGTCGCTGAGAGTCGTTAAAGTAGGCCGGGACGGTGATGACGGCGTGCTTGACTGGCTTGCCCAAGTAGGCCGAGGCGGTCTCCTTCATCTTGTCAACGACAAAGGCACCGATCTGGGCGGGCGAGTAGTCCTTGCCCTGGGCCTGGACCCAAGCGTCGCCGTTCTTGTGGGCGACGATCTTGTACGGGACCTGGTTGATATCCTTTTGCACTTCGGCGTCCTTGAATTTACGACCGATCAATCTGTGGAAGGCGGAAACGTGAGCGGACATTTGGGGCCTGATGAGTATGTGGACTTACCGCTTGGTGGCGAAGAGGGTGTTTTCCGGGTTGACGACGGCCTGTCGCTTGGCAGGCTGACCGACGAGACGTTCGCCATCCTTGGTGAACGCGACGACGGAAGGGGTAGTTCGACCACCTTCCGAGTTTTCGATGACTCGAGGGGTCTGTCCCTCCATGACGGAGACACACGAGTTGGTGGTACCTGAAAGAAGACGTCAGCACCAAACACCTCACAGCTCTAACGCAACGTGCTTACCCAAATCGATACCGATGACGGGTCCGCTAACCTTGGAGTTCATCGACCTCGACAAAACGGCGGACTGCCTCAAGGGCGAAGCCATGGGGCGTGCAGCCCGGAGAGAGGATCGGGAGAAGGCAGACAACATGGTGGCTGATCTGGTGTGTGTAGTGTACCGGACGACCGTCGGTTTTTTTGAATTGAAACAAAGGGTGGGAGATATGAAGCGCACCACGACACTCGTCTTATTATCTCGGCCACTGAGACGTCGCCACCAGCATTCCCCGTCGAAACGATCGCCTCCCTCGTCGCGGAATGGAATGGAATGGAATGCTAGAACGTCGTCCGCTCCGTGCCCTCGCGATCGGAAACACCCTTGCCCCGATTTTTTCAGTGGTGCGCTTAGCTCAAACGCGTAAGCACACGTAAAAGCGCACCAATAGCCGGCTTGCGAGCATTTTCCAAGGGCATCAAGGTGTTCAGGTGTTCGCTCAAGTTAAGAAGTTGAGAAAGCCTGCTGGCAATCAATCCATCCTTATTGTAACGGTACTACATAGCCTCGTTGCTTGATCAAATGTGTTTAAAACTGTATACTGCATGCTATGCTGTCGATACAACCATCAATCATTCGCCCATCCTCGTTCCAACATTCGCTGTCGCGCAATGCGCCCTCCGAAAACGTCGACAGCCCGAACCATGAATATCGTCCGTGACGACCGCGTCGTCCTGCCACCCGCCGGACGCCTACTCCTCCCTTCTCTTCTTCTCCGGCGGCATGTCCCCCTCTCGTACATGACTACCCGTCCGGTTCAACTGCCCTGGTCCCTCGGACGGCCGCACCAAGCCCTCCGCACGCTGCACGTTCCCCTGTCCCATCGCACTAGAAGACGAGGCGCCATTCCCCATCCCCGGCTTTTGCTGCTGATGATTCGCCACCTGCTGCGCCATCTGCGACTGAGCCCGCGCCTGCGCTTGGCTGAACGCATACGCCTCCTCCAACTCTTCCTGTCGCTTCCGCTTCCTCTCTTCCTCCTTCTTCTCCTTCATCCGTGCCGTCCGGCGCTTCATCCCCAGTTCCGACTTGCTGATCGCTTCCTCCCGCGGGACAATGTCGATCAGAAAGTCAAACATGTCGCTGAACCCGATCGCGGACGCCACGTCGGATTTTTGGAGGGTACGCCGTTTATGGGATTCGGCGACGAGCCATGCGCGGCAGGTGAGTTCAGCGATGAAGACTGGCGGGTTGAGCACGTGTTAGCACAGTTGCGTGCCGAGTGATGAGTCCACTCACTCTCGCAAGCTTTGGATAGCAAGACAGGAACTAGCAGAGACATTTATCAGCACACGGGATCTAGACTCTGCTTGATGAGATGTACCTTCTGCTGATATCATCTACCAAATCCAACGAATAAGCATCACATCCTCGGCGCCCTCGAAACGCGCAACCCACCTTGACATCCGGATCACTCTTCATCACCTTTTTAATCCTCGCCAGCGGCAACCCAAACGTCTTGAACTCATCCTGCTCCTCGTGCCCGGCATCCCCTCCTCCTGCTCCTTCCCCGGAACCAGACCCATTCGCCGCCGTCCCCTTCTCGGCGAGATCCATCTGATGCGTCCAAAAGCTGATCAAGAGTTGGTCCAGCGACCGGTCCTTGGCGCCCGTGATGGAGGACAGCGAGGCCGGTTGGTACCCGTGGTGATGATGGTGTTGGGATGTTTGAGATGTCGCGCTCGTCATCGGCGGTCTCGACGGTCCCGCTTTCGGCTGTGGCTGTGGTAGCTGCGTCATGGGCTGTGCGGGTTTCGTAGACTGTGCTGTTTGTGGTCTGCTGTTGGATGTGGCTGTCGACGCACGCGCCGAAGTCTCGAGCGGCATAAGGGTATCTAGTTCTTCCTGCGCGCGCGTGTCCAGCAGTCCGTCCAGGAACAACGTCGGGTCTTCCTCCTCCAAGAGGGCCATCTCCCTCTCTAGCACATCATCATCCGCGTACATTCCCGCGGCCTTGTTCCCGCCCGCGGCCTGATCGCCGTTCCCGCTGATGCCATGTTGATTTGGATAACTCATCGCCAAGCCCGACGCCTGCTGCCACGGCTGCGGCAACGAGGTATGTTGGCCATAGTTGTAGAGCGTGTTGGAAAATGGATGCGCTAGCGGGTTCGAGGAGAGCCCGGGGACGTCGTGCGAGTCTTCATCCCCGTCGGACGAGCGGTCACCGGCTTCTCCATTCAGGGTGTACTGCATTTAAAGCTGCGGTGACCCGCGTCTGGTTACGGCGGTTCGTGGTTGACGAGCTGACGTGCAGTCGTCGGACGGTAATGAGCGAGAAACGGGGAAGGAATCGCGAACGGATGAGTGGTGTATATATACTCGGGCAGACTTTCTGAACTGATCCGCACCTGTGCTCCACTCCGCCCGTAGCTTGTACTTTTCCCCACACAATGGTTCTCGCTCCGTATCCCGTTCAATGATCTTGTACGCGGTGTATCGTCTGCAGATTGTCGGATATGCGGGGTAGTGAAACGGGAGAGTGCAGGTTGACAGGCTCTCGCACACCACTTTGGCCGACCATAATCTTATCGACGAGAGCTCAAACAGCGCTACAGGTGAAGCGGGGCACGTGACTTGTGTGGGCTGAAACTGACCTGTCCTCATCGGACTTTCCGACCCTGATCCCTGATCTTCATTTCGATACCACCTTGCAACCCTTGAACCAGCACCTCTACAGAGATGAGCTCCATTACAACAAGGGCATAACAGAGTACCTTTATGTGCAACGCCCTGCGCTATTCCAACACTTTTGCAAGAGCGATACTAGAAATCTCGAGGGCGGAGCACAGTGGCTGATCGGCGCTGAGCAAGCAAGGTCCCGCGCTGAATCTGATGACTCATGAAAGAGCAATAACTCTTCAATTTCCGAATTTGCGCACGGAGCGCGACATCACCTGTGAATTTATTGCGCTGCGCGGCTTCCCGAGCGCCTGCGATTTCGGCAGGCCCGGCAAGTTGCAAGTTCCCGGCAAGTTGCAAGTTCCCGGCAAGTTGCAAGTTGGCTGGCCATGGCGGGAGCGAGGGATGAGCTCAGAGACGGTACTGAGCCTGTCGGCGGAGATGGAGTGCATAGGGGACAGGGAGTGGGAAACGAAGACGCGCATAAATAACTGCAGCGGCCGTCTTGATGTCCAGAATTCACGTAAAAACGCGCCCCACGTTCCTTGTTTTGGCCATTCACGCTCACGCACGCCAGGATAAAGCCCAACCGGTCGCCGGTGATAGCGGCTTGGAACAACAGCCACAGAGAGGACAGCGACGAGTCGTGTCGTGTCGAGAGTATTGACCTACTATTGTGTGTGGTGTCGTCGTCTGATTCATCACCGCACCGCACTGCACCGTTCGTTCTTGGCTGCGTCGTGCGTCATTCGATACCAGTGCAACGCATCTCAGCATCCCACTACTCGGGACAAAAAACGTAAATCCCCTCGCTCGCGCCCGGAGAAGCGTGACTAGGACTCGGTGAGGACGCTGGATCGGATCCTTGCCACTTTTTTTCTTCGTTCTCGACCTCTACACTTCGTCAGCGTGTGCGCTCAAGGCGTCGGTCTCGTCTTCACGCAGACGTGAAGGCATTCGGTTCTGGGATTGTCTAGCCTTCAAGGGCTGCGGGATACGACAACGGGATCGTCAAAGTCTGGACACCGTCATTCCAAGGACCGAGATTGACGAGGCATCGTTCAAAGACGTGGATTGTTCATATCCCGGCGGCACCGTTACAAAAGGCATCGGGAAATATTCCGGCTCCACCCATCGTCAGCTTTCAGCCGCGCCTTGCGATAAATCTTGGATAACGTCGCTCGACACACTATAAAGACTACAAAAGCCTCACACGGACAGCATCATCGATCTTCTCCTTCTCGCCCCACGCAACATCTCCATACGAATCATCATGGGTGCGTGTACTTCATCCCCCGCAAAGGAGGATGCCCGACCGCTTCAGCATATGAGTCGAACCGATCCGCCATCCGCGAAGAACACCACTGCTAAAACAGCACAGATATCTGCCGCTTCACCACCGCCTCCCGCAGCAGCGAGCTCGACCACGGCTCATCCTTCGCACGCCCAGAACGGCGTCGTTCCGACACCACATGCGAACGAGACGGGTACGGGAACGCCAACGGGGGATGACGCAGCGGATCTCGCGTCGTTCTTGAACGATGGTCCGGTCTCGCCGACACAGGCCGAGATGGTCGCCGGTGCGGGGAACGGACAGCCGAAGAATCAGAAGGATCGTAGTTATGCAATCGATAAGCAGATTGAGGAGGATAGTAGAAAGTTTAAGAAGGAGTGCAAGATTCTGTTGCTTGGTAAGCCGTCTTCATCGTGGCGGCGTGTCACGAGTTCTAACCACCCACCCCTCGGGTAGGCTCCGGTGAATCGGGAAAGTCGACCATTGTGAAACAGATGAAAATCATACACCAAAATGGGTACTCGAAGGACGAGCTGTTGGCATTCAAGCCAGTCATGTATGTGCTTCTGTGTTCGCTGGCTTCCGTTACTGATTAGGTTCTGCAGCAACAAAAATTTGCTGGACTCTGCGCAGGCTCTGATTCTCGCATGCAGGAAGATTGGAGTGGACCCTGAGGATCCGACAAACAGAGTCAGTAGACAGCGGCGCTCTGCCAAGCAGCAACACACTAACATCTGAACTGGCACAGGTGAATGTCGACGCCATCCTCGAGTACCGTCTCGACTCGGACACCTTTTCACCCGAGATCGCGATGGCAATCGAGAGCTTGTGGCATGATCCCATCATCCCCAGCGTCATGGACAGATCAAGCGAATTCTACCTCATGGACTCGGCAACCTAGTAAGCTCGTCCCCGAGTCCTACCCTCTTTAACCCGCTGATTGCCCCGTCCTCAGTTTCTTCCAACACGTCGGGCGCATCGCATCGCCCGATTATATACCGGAAGTAGCGGACGTGCTGCGCGCTCGAACGAAAACGACCGGTATCTCGGAAACACGGTTCGACATGGGACAACTCAGCATTCACATGTTTGACGTTGGCGGGCAGCGGTCAGAGAGGAAAAAGTGGATTCATTGTTTCGAGGCGGTGACGTCGATCATCTTTTGTGTGGCGTTGAGCGAGTATGATCAGGTGTTACTAGAAGAGAGCGGGCAGGTGAGTGTCTTTCGGGTGATCGGGGAGCATGGCCGCTGACCCGTCGCCTTTCAAACTCCTAGAACCGTATGCAGGAGTCTTTGATCCTGTTCGAGTCGGTGATCAATTCCCGATGGTTCCTGCGCACATCGGTCATTCTGTTCCTGAACAAGATTGATGTGTTCAAGATGAAGCTCTCAAAGACGCCTCTGGAGCGGTACTTTCCAGAATACACAGGTACGTCGAGTTCGACGGGCGAGAATTCCTCACGCTGATTAACTCGCTTCAGGCGGCCCTGATATCAACAAGGCTGCCAAGTACATTCTGTGGAGATTCACCCAGACGAACAGAGCGAGGCTCAGTATCTACCCTCATCTCACGCAGGCGACCGACACGTCAAATGTAGGTTAGGTCCCGCGACTCGAGCGGCACAGCGCTGACACTTTGTCTCGTGATAGATCCGATTGGTATTCGCTGCCGTCAAGGAGACCATTCTTCAGGTAAGTTGATCATCGGGACTGTTCCGTGACGTGCAAAGCTCAAATCCTTTCTCTAGAACGCCTTGAGGGACAGCGGTATTCTCTAAAGTCATCATCACCGTCTCCTCAAATATGAGGAGAATTTTTGCGACGGCCCTCATCCATCATCCTCGCGACGCAATGCCGCACCTCTTCTTGCATAACGCGCCTCTGCGACAACTTATAACTTCCGGGCACCATTCACTCAATTTGGACGATCAGACGAATATCAATGCGGACCTGCTGGTATTCCTCCGGGCGGCCGAGATTGATTCTTCGCCAAATCTCTATCTCGATGTAACTATACTGTACGCGTCTTGACATCCAGTGTTGGCTGTAAAGATGTCACTCTTTGTACAGGGCGTTCTATGCTCTCTAATGATTCATTGTACCCCTATCATATGTTTGCGCGGGCATCTCCCGCTATGTCTAGCTAAATGTCCGTGATACGGGAGGCCATGACGGTCAAAGGCGCGCCGAGATGAGCAGCGGCACATTATGCATAGATGAGGTATATCGCACTCAAATGGCCTTCAAAGGGGTCTCGGGGACTTCAGGCACGTCCTCTACACTTTGCCTCACACTCGGACGCCCTTGCGTCGCGTGACTGGACCTACGTCGGTTACCGCCGCTGAAGAGGACCCCGTCGTCCTCCTCATCCGTGTCAACCATGAAATCGGCCAGGTCGTCATCACCTGCGGCCTGCGCTTCGAACCCATTCTGAGCTGTTCCACCGAAACGTCCGCTCGGGTAGGTTGACAGAGACGGGGCGCGCGTGAACGTCGCCGCAGACCGGCTCTGCTGTCGTCCGCCCGGCATCGCTGGCGTCTCCGCTACAAAGTCTCCGGGTCGGCCAAGAAGGGTGGACGGACTCGAGTGTCTCGTCATCTCTTGCCGGTAGCCGTTGTTGGTGCCCTCGGTCGGATAGTGATGAATAGACGGCCTATGGCTGAAGTGGTTCCCACGGGGCTTTGCAGGTGTCGCTAGCGCTAATGTGGCTGGTCCCGGGGCTTGGGGAGCAGCATGACGAGACGGATTGCCACCGCTTGTCGAGCGACGAGCTGCGAGGTCTGTCGGCTTGCCCATGGATGCAGACTCTGTAGGAAAACCGTCAGCGCTACAGAGAATGGATACCAGCAAGTTACTCACCTCCGGACACCTTTCTCTCCGTAGGTCCTCTTCCAACAGGCACGACCATCGTCTTTCGCTTCCCCATGATGATACTGACGCCATTCGCACCGGCACCAAGCAACGAGCTATTCGTCCTCGAGAAGCCCACCTGTCGATTCCGAAACAACTGGGACGAGCCCGCGCTCGACTTTGTCCTTGGCAAATTCGCGCCGGGCTTCCCACCGACTCGGGATTCGAGAGACGCATTGGACTCTGGCTCGACGTGGCCCGTATCTGCAGACATGGTGCGTTCGATCCGCGTCGACGAGGACAGCGAGGCGACCGAATTCGCGCGGGAAAAGGAGCGGGGTTTGCCCCCGTTCGGGCCACTTCCGAATGAATGGATGGAGACGTCGTCCCTCTCGTCGGTACGATCATTCGGGGCAGAATCGACGGGCGCGAGTGCTTCACCAAAAATTTTGAGATGGAGGGATTCGCAGAAGAGACGATTCACGTTGAGAAAGCTTTGGGGCGGACATTAGCAATTTTGCCGCAGAACCGAACCTTTGGGGACTTGCTAGCGCTCCACAATATTCACGCAAAACCGCTGTGCCCAATCCCACTCCTCGACCACCCTCCTACTCGGCCTCGTCCAAGCGCCCGGCTCTTCATCCGAATCACTATCCGCCTCAAACACGCGGCCATCTTCGTTGCCCTTGTTTCCCTGGGCGGCATCGCTCCCGGAGCCAATCGCGTGCCAGAGCGCTATCCGGTCCGCCAACATATCCAGTACGACCTCAGGGCGGTAACCCTCGTCTTGTTCCTCATCCAGGGCAGGACGAACACTCTTCTTCTTGCGTCGGTGTTGGCGGGCTTTTTTGGCAGTGGGCTTGTCCTCTGAAACGAGGGATTCCGTCCGTGGCTTCTTCCTCTTCTTCTTGCGCGTCGGTACGTATTCCTCGGGTTCGATCTCACGGGACTCGTCGTTTTCCGCGGGTTGCTTGTCCGGCGGTGAGGGGTAAAGCCGTCCCCGAACAAGTAACAAGATGATTTGTAGCATGACCCTTCCCACCCACGAAGTAAGCAGCGTGCGGGATAGGTACTCTGCTAAAACGGACTCACTCCCGTCGTTCAAGGTACTCCCGCAACGCGCGTACCCTCGTCGCCAAAGCCGCGCGCAAAAGTTCCTCCCGCCTGCTCGCACACGCATCCACCCTCGCCATCCGCTCACGCTCCGCCGCGTCACCCTCGTTCGCCGCGGCCGCGGGACCGTTCGCATCTCGTGACGACGGTTCGCGCGAGTCGAGGGACCATTGTTCCACGTCCGCGTCCACAGTACGCAAGAGGGCGGACATGTCTTCCGCTGCGCGGGCGGATTCGAGGCGGAATCTGATGCCGCGATCGAGGGCGTCTGTCTCTCCCGCGGTAAGGTAGGGGCTTGCTTGTTCGGCTGTTTTTATAAAGGATCAGTGATGGCCTTTGAAGCGAATGAAGGGATATGAAGCGTACCGATGGAAGGTGGGAGGCCATAATACGGCGATATCCCCTCAGACAGTAATGAAGCGACACCCTGTCGGTGCTTTTGTTCTAGTTTGGTGAGGGAAAGAAGTAACCCATCAAAGGGCGAGGGGGAACAGTCCGTTGTTGGGTTCAAGGACGTCGCGGCGTGTTTGCGTTTATTGGAATGCTTCAATGTCGCGGTAACGCCGGATTTTGGTTTTAGCATACGCACAGGTTGAAGAGACAACTCACGAATTGATCTCGTACGGCATGCTCTTCATTGATCTCCGTCCGTCCTTTATCCCGCGACACGTCAACGAACGTCGAAAGTCCTCCATCCCGCGGCTCACTCGCTTCTGACGCATCCCGCACCTCATTCCGGCGGATTCGCAGTAGATCCAAACAGAGGTATTTCACGGGTGCGAGAAACTGACGCTATGGACTCAGCACATAGACACGTTGCGGAAGAGGAGGAACACGTACTTCGGGCAGGTATAGTGTCTCCCAGTACCGTCGCCGGACGTATTCCTCGACCTGTCGCGTTCCGTCTCGCGGCAGGGAAGAGGACGCGGCGTTGGTGTCTGATGCGTTCGTCGAACGCCATGATACGGGAATCGGACAGGACACGTCGATGTCAATTTCGAGCGGTAGTGGGACGAGGTGTGTGCGAGTCATGCGTCGACGGTGATGAATGGACTTTGCGAGGATCAGGGGGAGGAGGGAGGAGGGAGGAGCGAGCGAGGGATATGAATTACGGGAATGGACCGTGTATGTCTCACTGTTCGGGTTCGGGCGCACCTTTGCCTTGATCAGTCAGCGGACCAAGGGAGGAACGGAGGAGGGGACAGAGCAGTGGGGAGTAGATAGGTGGGGGGCATCGTACTACACGACCTCGTTCACTCCAGTAGGCTAGGCAGGAATAGTACTACCGTGTTGCTCTGCACCGAGATTCCCGGAGGAAGAAACAAGCGTCGCGATTGGACCAGAAACACGTTTATCAGCAAACGTTTCAAACACACTATACCCAACGTTGGTGGCCACAGGTGCGCAATGCAATTCAGATCCATCTTATCAGTTCGCTGGTTTTGTACTGACTTTTTCACCATTCACTCCTTGCTCTTCCATTCCTTGCAACAACTCGGAAAACACTATCCGCCAGTCCCTTTATCAACGACATACTTCGACCGACAAACTGAACGAAACACAAGTTCATGTCACATGACCGCCTGAACAAGTCAGGCGATGGCCTCGCGGCCGACAACAACCCCCTTGTCGCAGCACGACGGTCACCTCTGCAAAAGGCAAACGATGATGCGCTTTTCGCGTCGCCAGCGGAATCGGAGCATGGGGACACGCGGTATCCCATGCCGGATGAAGTGGGGTCGAAGGGGAACCAATCGAGGGGTGTCGGGATGGTGAGGGATTCGTCGGGGGGCAAGGCGAGGCCGCGGAAGAAGAGTGTTATTTTGGATGAAGAGGACGAGAGCGACGGAGAGACGGACGGCGCGAAAGATGAGGAACGCAAGTCACGGAAGGACGTCCGCTCGTCGCCCGTCGACCTCGCCGGAGCCATAGATACCCCGGAAAGACCGCGCTCCTCCCCTCCGCTTGATACACGGTCCCCCTCACTCCGTCCACGAACGCCCACCGCCAAACGATTCCCCCGGGACCGGCAACGATCCCACACCTCCCGCCCCTCGACGACACAACCTTCCACGCGAACGTCTTCCCAGCGCGTACCGCAAGTCCCCCCTACGCCCGCCACCGCCACCACCACCACCACCGCCGACATCCGTCAACAGGCGCGAGAGAGGGAACGCCGTCACGTTCGGGACCGCGCTTACATGCGGTTCGTCCCGGGCCTGGGACTGTCGTCGGGCGCGACGCTCGCTACGACGACGACGCTCGAGCAGGATGTAGAGTATACGAATGAACGCCGGTCGCGCCCGCGCAGTCGATCGTTGGGTGACACCGAGGGCCAACTCGAGTACTTTGGCGGTCGTGCCGGCGCCGGGCCCGGCGGGAGGCGGGGGGAGGGCGAGGCCGAGGCGGAGGCGGCGGCGAGGGTGTTTCGTGCCGCCCAGGAACGCCTCGGACCGAGCGTGGGCATGCCCCAGGCGAAAGCGTTGCCCCATTTCTCACTGGATACCAAGTTCTCCCTCGGTCCCGCCAGCGGCGGCGTCAAGCTCGCCGCTCGGCACGAGTTGTCGCGCTTTGTGTCACCCTTGGGAAGCGGCAGTCGCGGCGGCGGCGAGGCGAGCGAGGGGGAGACGCCGTTGGACGAGGTCGAGTTCGATCTAGGCTTGGGCAAGGACCTCGATTATACCATTGCCGAAGCGATGAAGGTCGCCCACCAACAGGTCAACAAGTCCAAGGGCGATGCCAACAACAAGCCGGAAGTCGTCACGAACGTGGATGAACGGCGAGCGTCGTTCGGCGCCGGGGTCCCGCCTGCGGCTGTGGTCAAGGATATGCCGGAACTGCCGTTACCGGCCGAAGCGGCACAACTACTCAGTGAAGCACGGCAGGCGGTCGTCAATTCCCGAGTGACACCCAAGGCCAAGACGGGACGAAAGGCGAGTATGGGCATGGGCTTGTTCAAGGAGACCGCCGAAGCCAAGGCGACCGACCGGGAACGAGGCGACGCCGGGAAGACGCGCACACCGGTCATCGAAGAGGAAAATCCGTACGAGGTCAGGGGGCGTGACGGGATCGACGCGGGGGCCCTGCACGATCGATTGCAACACCAGTCACCCGAGGCCACGTCGGCGCCAACGGTGCGGCCCAAGCTGCGCGGAATGGGATCCGGCGCATCGGATCAAGCGAGAAGGCCCGCTTCCGGGTCGATGACGCCGACAAGGGAGCGGGATCGTACTCGTATGCTTGGTCACCATCTCGCTGGACCGGCAAGGACCGCGCAACAGGATCTCGCGGAACCGATCCCTACTCATAGGAAATTCGGCGTTTCTCCCGCCGTGAGTCGACATGCGTCGCGCGCCGCGTCGCCAACGGTTTTCAACGCCGAACCGGACCATCACGAGTGGTCGTCCGACGGGTGGTGGGAGACGAGCAGTGGCGTTAGTTCCGAGTCGGAGAATGAGGATGCCGAGCATGAGGAAGAGTATTTCGCGCGTCAGCCGAGGCGGGATGTCCCGCATCGCGCCGGGGATCATTCGGCGGAACGTCGAGATCGCGCACACGAACATGTGGATCTGCTTGATGAGACGGCGGAACATGCTGTGGATTCGATAGAGGGAAGGCATCGTCAGGCTGGAGGGGAGATGACGATTCCCCTGCAGCCGTTCAACAACAAGGTCGGCGGCCATAGTGAGATTTACAAGTTTACGCGAAGGGCTGTCTGTAAAGTAAGTGAGAACGATTGTCGACAACCTACCCTGGCTGACCTCTGCCCAGCCTCTGGTTTCGCGCGAAAACCTGTTCTACGAGTCGGTCGAAAAATTGGCGCCAGCGCTATTGGGCTATATTCCCCGGTACCTCGGCGTCATGCTCGTCAACTATCGACGACAGAGTACGACGAGCAACACGGACGTGGTCGAGTCTGAACTGGACAAGTCACCTCCAGGCAATACTTCTAAAGACAGCCCGAAAGACGGGCGGGGTACAATGACCCCTGTGGCGGATCAAGACCCGGCGTCACCCCATTCCCCGCCCTCGAGACCGGGAATGAGAATTCCTGCCAGATCCCAATCTTTCAATATCGCTCAAGCCCAGCGACAGCACAGCTCGCTCGAGAACCAACATCACCACGAAATCCCGGAAGTCGCTCTGCGGAACAACAAGCATGTCGTTCCCGACTGGCTTTTCGCTCGCGGCGGGAGAATGACCAAGAAGGATCTGGACAAGTACAAGAACTGGCAGACGGGCACTGGTGCCGAGCTCGGCGCGAATTCCCCGCGAAAGAGTCGGTCGATGGAGCGACGACGCAGTCACAAGCGTGCACCGGATTCAGACTTTCCCTCGACATTTTCGCCCCTGAGTGCGAGCAACTCGGTGGATAGCGTATTACAGCCGCCTCCCGGCTCGCCAAGCAGTATCGCTCTTCGCTCGGGTTCACCATCGTCTCCAGCAAAGTCTTTCGGCCCTCCGCAACTTCATCATTCGGCGTCGACGCCCAGTCTGCATGGACGTTCTCACCTGGCGACGGCGATGAGCAACAACGCACGATGCCCGACTCAACAACTTTTCGAAGGCACCGGTTCGACCACGGTTCATACAAAGCTCAAAGATCACATCTTCAGTACGATCCTCAAACGGATGCAAAAGGGCTCGTCGCGACCGCGGTCTCGACGTAGTCTTCGTGCGGGCTCTGTCGAACGCGAGGGTGAATCGACGGATCAAGACCAGGAAGACGAGATTGGCCCTTTGCCGCCGAGTCAGCGATACGTCCGCCGCGGTCGTCTGTCCCGCAAAGTATCGGGCAGCATGGATATGACGCCCACGCACGAGTCGGCCGATGACGAGGAGTCATTTCAGTCTATCAAGCGGATCAGCAGCGAAGTCATCATGAGCGAATTGACGAGGATGACGCTAGAGGACTCAAATGGCAGCGTTCCTTCACCTTCGGGTGCGCGGGATGTCAGCACCGAGCGCGGACTGTTTTCCATGGATGAGAGCGTATCGCATTGTGAGGAGATCGACAGTGAGTGGCTAGCTCTCGTTACGGTGGTCAGGTCTGATTCCCGAATCGGTGCAGCACATTCGCAATTCACCCCGGAACGCAGTGACTCGCCAAGCCCGGAAGAGGACGACGGCGAAAGTTCTCCTCTCGATGACAATATCACCCGTCAAGAGTATTTCATCTTCATGGAGGATCTCACAGGGCGCTTGAAGCACCCCTGTGTTCTTGACCTCAAGATGGGCACAAGGCAATACGGCTGCGATGCTACACCACTGAAAAAGAAGAGCCAGAGAAAGAAATGCGATCGGACAACCAGTAGGACACTCGGTACTAGGGTCTGCGGGATGCAGGTGAGCATTCCTCAACTCTGTAACTGGGGACCAGCTGACTAAACCGTAAACAGGTCTGGGATAATGTCAAACAAGAGTTTGTGTCGCAAAACAAGTATACCGGCAGAGAAATCAAACGAGAGGAGTTTGGCGATGTTCTCGCTTCCTACTTTTGGGATGGCCGACGTCTGCTTGCCGAGCATATTCCAGCTGTCATTCATCGATTACACCGCTTAGCAGCCATTATCGCCCGTTTGAAGAGTTTCAGATTCTACGGCTGCAGTGTTTTGCTCATTTACGATGGCGATCAAGAAACGCAGGATCAATATCTGGCCACGAAACGATCCGGAATGCGACGAAATGCGGAGGAACAGAACGCTTACAATCTGCGCCTCGAATCCCGTTCCCGAAAAGAGCTAGGTGCCGGCCGGCGAAGCAGAAGCGCCGATGCGCACAATGCCAATCGAATCTCGGAACACATTGAATCCAGTATCAAAAAGGCCGAAGTCAAGATCCGTATCGTCGATTTTGCCCATCCGACGACAGGTCAAGATTTCTTGCCGCACATACCAGACGAAGATACCTCGGACCTTGGAAAAGGATATGACGGCAAAAACGACCCGGTGACGGGAATGCCGCACGCACGATTCCCGCCCAAACATCCGAACGAACCGGATCTTGGCTTCTTGTTTGGCCTGCAGAGCATTACCGAAAGTCTGACAGAGATTTACCAGGCGGAGAGGGAAAAGAGGGTCAACGAGGGAACAGATCATCTTCCGCCGCTCAATACGTGTCCCGATGAGAACATCTTTCAGGAGGTGTTTGGTCATTCGTTCGATGTCACCTATCTTTCTACGTGACATCCTCGAGGTTAATTGTATCGATAGTTTATCATATGAAACCCAGCTGGTTCCGTTCTTCCAGCCTTTCGGGCAAACTGCGCAGCCAACAGTGTTTGCATCAGTTTGATTATTTCATAAGTTGCATGCGTTTTCCTCGTTTGACTGTTGCGTCTGTCTATCTTCGTGTCCCCACTCGTCCCGAGAATCTCCTTGGCAGGCCTCCCTGTATCAGCTGTCTGCGATTACTCTGTTTGGAGGAGAACGGATTCATTAGCATCGCGTCGGACAACGTATCGCCAATACTAACCAGCAATCAGGGCCAAGATCATTCTGCGAATTGCGTCTTTAGTATCTCTCGGCACTCTGTCGACAGGCCTTTGCTTACCGGTACAGATAGTAGAAGAACGACACAAGGTAAAGACCAAGCTTGATGAAGCTTTCCTTCTTATGACCTGACAAGGTACGGAAGATCTCTGTTGCGTCGTACATGTGATTCTTGGTGACAATCCTACGCGACAAGGGTCAGATCAGCCAGATACGACACGCCGTAGACGGAAATAGCACCCACTTGTTGACGTTATATCCGACTAGGGGCGCATTCAGCAAAAATGCTAGCCATTGGCCCGACAGTAGGAAGCATAGCGTCAAGAAAGCATGTGCGAGCATTTCCGGTAAGACGAACTGAAAACGCAAAGGCTTCAGTCAAGTGCCCTTGGAACGGTGGAACGGATTTGGCGCACTTGGTTGAGCTTGTTGCACAGATCAATAGGGTTGATGTAGTCGCACTCCAGATCCGAGAACATGATGATCTGCCAACGAGGGAATGGGTGAGCTATGCCCTGGACCCAAGTGGAACGCTGCACTTACAAAGAAGACCATTGAGAAGAGGAGAGCCGCCGCCATGAAGACGGCGAAGAGGAAGAGCCATGCTGCATTCACAAGGTATTGTCGGTACCGAATGGCAAGGTGATTTGACGAGCGTTATCGAGGGAGAAGACAAGTTGAATTAAACGTAGACATGATCAGCCGACGATTCGTAACTTGCGCGTCGATCGATGCATAAACATACCTTCACCACCCATCTTTGTATAATGTCCTAGTCCGCTGAGAATCTATCGTTCACCGGTTGTCGCGTGAATGCCTATAGCAGGTAAGGTGGTTGTCGACGCGTGACCCAACAATGTTCAAGTATGACGAC
Organism: Naganishia albida; assembly: GCA_001599735.1. Lineage (NCBI taxonomy): Eukaryota > Fungi > Basidiomycota > Tremellomycetes > Filobasidiales > Filobasidiaceae > Naganishia > Naganishia albida. Next base: position 111,128 of record BCHV01000018.1, on the reverse strand, counting down.
ATGAATAGCGACTCCATCCTGGCTGGCTAATCCGGCAGCGCGCTTCCAGGTGACAGACGCGCTTCAAGTAGAAGCGCAAACGGGTATGCGAACTTGGTCAAATGAACTCGGCTCAATCTCGTTTAGTCAGTCTGGGTAGACCCATCTGTGACAGATTCGAGGACAGGGCACGGCTCAGCTGGAAGAGGAATACACAACGTTTCATTCCGAAAGTGGCCGCAGGTCTTGATTTGAGTCTCGCGCCTCTGGCTGCCATCTGTATTTATAGAGGCCTTATCCCGGCAGACCGCCATTACACCATCTATTTCCCCATCTGTCAATTCCACCATCTTCTTCGCCCTCGCCCCTGCCCCTGTCCTCTTCATCATCTCCCGCATAAGCATACGTCATATTCGCCGTCTTGCCCCGGATCGGACATCGGAACGCCAAGTTGACGGGACACTTGCGGTCAACTCGTCGACAGTTGGCGAGGCATGGCAAGAGCTGGGTATACTCGTACCCCGGAAAAGTTGCATGACTCCTCCCCTTGGCCCCGGCCGATATACGAGCCGTCTTTTGTGGTATCGAGCCAGGCGGATTGGCCTTGCCCGCAGCGCATTGCGGCACCAGAGTTCGACATAGCCAGTCCCGGTACTCGTCGAAACAGTCTTGACAGGTCCATACCGGGGAGAATAGGTCCCTGCCGCATGCTTGCGCGAGGAGAGAGGAGGAGAACCCGTTCAGGGATCCGACGAGGGTTTCCGTGGTGGTGTCCGGAAGGGAGGTGACGGTGTCACTGGAGGTGGAAGGATTGAGGGCTGCTGCGTAAGCTATCGACGGACATAGTGCTAACGAATGCGCGAGCGGACAAGGAAATGTTTCTGTCAGAGCAACTGACCATCAGCGTTCAAAGCGGTAGGACGTTACCACATGGCTCACCCTCCTTGGTACGCAACATCACCGGCTGCCACATCTTCCCCCTCTCCCGTCCCGTCTCATCGTCGACAACCCACGCCGTGAAATTCGCCTCGCTCGCCAACGTGCCTGTCACGTATGCCCACCGCCATCCTTCTGGGCGCTGTTGCAGCGTCCTCGTTGTTGGCGTTCGTTTGTCGTCCGTGCTACGAGCGATGGATCCGGTCCGCGTTTCAGCGCGTAGAACGGCACATTGGCTGTTCCCTAGACTCGATGTCACCTGTGTCTCCTTTTCCGGTGATTCTTCCGTCGGTATTATGATGACCCGCATGGAGGTCAGGTTGGAAGGAATGGTAGCGTTCAGCGGGTAAGGCGAGGAAATGCGGTAGTCTGGGTACGTGGGCTGCGTGATGTCGAGTTGCGCGATGATGGGCGATAGAATGAGGGATTGCGTAGCAGTGGTATCGCCTAGCATTGCCGCATCTTCAGATACGGCATGAAAAGCAGCTGTAAAGACCGTTAGTATACAGTTCGACAGGAGCCCAAAGAAAACACACCAGTATCGTCCACGCCAATTTCCAAGTCCAATCCCTCAAGCATGGAATCAATTTCCAACCACACACCCTCACTGCCGCCTCCTGTCCAGTTTCCGAATCCCCTCCATAGATTTAACCTCCATATGAAAGCGGTTCCCGACTTTCCCATCTGCTGTTGCAAACCGTCATGCGTCCCATCGATTACTTTCAGAGCATCTTGTGCGTTCACGGCGATCATCTGATTCAGCCCGATCGAGGCAGGGAGCCCAGTGCTACCGTCCTTTTGCCAAAAGATTCGAGGAGTTTTGGACGAGCTGATCAGGTCGAGAACCGTGGGAATTCCAAGTTGCGCAACGGCCGAAGAGTTGGTGAGCCATATTGTCGGCGCGTATGTGCCGTTGTCGGAAGCCAGAGAGCAGATGTTGATCGTGACATAGGTAAGATTGGCATCCGACGAAGGGAAAGATACTGAGGCGGTCGTTCCGGACGAGTTGGATCCATATATCGTCACTAGCGAAGGAAGGGAGGTGACTGTGTGATGGCTTGTTGAATTGCTGTTCGTTTGTGCTGCTGTCAGCGCAAGGCTACAGATTGTCAGGACGAACCCCGCAGGAAGAGAGAGGGTCCATTGTCGTCCCATCGACCCTTGCTTCGTCAGTCGAGAGAAGTAGAAAAGCAGAGAAAGGAGTGGAGAAAGGCATGGAAGTCTTCGAGGTGGACCACGTTCGATCGCAGCTGAAACGCGCTCCGTGTCTCGCATAAACGGATGAAGGTGATACAGGCAGGGATGTGACTCTTCAAGTACTCGTCTGCATATTTTTCAGAATCACTCACAAGCCGAACGGTGGCTTCGAGCTACGATATCAGCTCGCCGAGCATTGAGATAATCAGCGTTCGCTCGACCAAGATTCAGCGATATCGTCAACCTCAGTAACGAATCGGATGGGCATTCGTTTGAATTCAAAGGGTATGCCTGGCCTCTGATACACCTCGAAATGTACCAAGAAAATTCGATATGCGTTCACGTCCTTCAGGGATTGCGGGCCCGCGGATCTAATGGCGGCAACATCACAGACAATGAAGGCCGACCGGCTCCTGGTATCTTACGTTGCAGCTTTGGGAGAATAGGAATTGAAGGACTTTGGAGCCCGGTGGAAAGGCGTTCTTCGCGCTCGAGGACTGACTTTGCATGTTCCTGAGTCGCATATTGTCTGCGCGCAAAGGACTGAAGATGAACGACCTCAATTTGCCTTCGGATTGCTGTATGCCAGCAGTCAAAGCCGTACTGAAGGAGCGACTGCGCGAATTGGTTTCAGATCGGAATCAAATTACCAGCTTGCGGGCATACTTGGAGCCCGAAGACGACCCAATCTTCTCCATTCACCGATCTCAGTGAGTTGTCTGGTTCCTGTCAAGAAACTGACGTCCAATCCGATACAAAGAAGACATGTGAGATATCTCTCCAAGCTGACTGCAAGGGTTCGACGGAAGGCGGGAAGCATGGTGTCCGAGGGGAAGAAAATGGAGAAAGTGTATGTGCACGGGCCGTCAATTGGGTTTCTCGTACCATGTTCAAGCGAGAGCGCAGGGATATATGGAAGGGAAAGGAAGGCGCAAGAAGCCCGCATGGTACATTTCGATAGCTGATAGCTAATACAGGCAAGCAGAGCAGCCTTAAGGGGCAAGCAAAGCATTGGTAGAGAACGGTGAGGGTACTGAGAAAGTTCGAGAAGTCTTCGTTGGAGAGTTCGTTAGGCGTTGATTGAACAGTCCACAGGGCGTCCGCAACCATTATAGATATAAGCTAGGCTATAGGGTACGTATTGATCTACACTACGATAGCGCTACAACGAAGATGATATTTCAAAAATGGGCCATGATCGCAACACAAGGAGAACCGAAAGAGAGAGACTTCCCTAGTCACAAAGCCAAGCCTTCCGCCGGTTTACAACCCCTGACTCCGCTCGAGGAGTTGCTGGTCGTCTCGAAAGCTCTGAAGATCATGAGCGATCTCTTGAGAATAGCTATCATTGTATGTATCTGTTGTCTTTGGCTGCGTATGCGCCGGAGCTCCCGCTACCACGACTACCCCTTCATTCGAGGACCTGAAGATCCGTAGCAAACGATTTAGGGATCTAGTCGAAACTCGAGCGCTTCGGCAGACACTCGAAAGCAAACGGCGGCGACGCGAGAGCTCATAAGAGCTGTCCAGGTGGATGTGGCAGAGATGCTTTTGCCTTTGACTTCCTAAGCCGCGGCAGAACCGTATGTGAGGATCACAGGTCCTTATCACAATTAGCCTGCTGTGTGACGGACGACACCGGCAAGCTAACGACGGCCGTGCCCGCTGCCTTCTATAGACAATCCCGGCGTATAGCACACGGAGAACATCGTCAGCTGTTTAGCCCAGCAACAATCGCCAACATGGTTTTGATGGGGGAAAACAATTTAGTGATGGGACGGTGTGACTTGCTGATTCGGGGTCGGCGGTACAAGTACAACGAACGATGGAGGAAGCTAGTATCCTCGCAATCGAATCTCAGAATTGTCATCATCAATGACGGGCGCTGGACGAACTTGCGGATATCGGAAAAGTCTATGTAAACTCGATCAAGGCGGAAGAAGCTCTAAGTGACCAGTAGAGTTTGACTGGTTTTGATCAAATATGCTGCAATAGATCTAGATTTCCAGAGGGAATCAGATATGATGCAGGAAATACAATGACAAGTGTGGCAGATCGGAGCGGGAGCTGTAAGGTCAGGGTTTACAAGTGAGGGCTTTGACAGCTTCTACCACACTCCAATCTAATAAGGAATAAGAAAGCCAGACTTGAGTAAGGGCGCTCATAATGCTTACACTAATTAAAATAATCCGCTTGTCTATCGCTTTCGAAACCGAGGTGATCGCCCCTAATCTGCCAGTCAAGCATAATCGATCTGTGTGGGCACCTGCTTACGTTCAGGTTCTCACTCGGTACTCCGCCACGGGTATATACTTCAATGTCTTTGGGGTGAACCAAAGAGGGTCACGCTTTCTGAGGTCAGGCCAAAGACTCGACTTTCATCTCCTTGAGTCAGCATGTTACAAGTTGCGACCGACTTCTGAAACGCGGATATAAAGGACGCGTTTCAAGCACGCGTCGCACGCCTGTGCTCGCAGCCGGTCATAGCCGCAAGCCGGGATTCCCGAAGATCAAAGCCGTGATAATCGTCAACTGCGATAAACCCGTTAAAAACTGTCGTCAAGGGTCAGACGTCGAAAGCGTTGACCATGCTGCGTTGTTCACAACAGCAAGATAGGGATTGACATAAGTAGGCGGAGCGAGACGAAATCCATTTCCCCTATTCAGCCTTCTAGAGACACAAGTGTCAAACTCTGTTGTACAGAACGCCCAGATACCGATTGATATCAGCCAATACCGGTCAGCATGTCTGCCCCATCTTGCTCATCATCCATTACCACGGCGGCCAACTCGCCAACAAGACAGCCGCATGACGTTCTCTGGGACGACGAAGCCACGCTATACGGTGGTGAGTCTACCCGTTGTAGGGGCATGACGGGATGCGATGACTGACTAGGGTGAAGTAGGCTCGAAAGCAGGCTCGCAAGCAGGTTCCAAGCGAAACTCCCATTCCGATGGTACAGATATCAAGGCGATCGACGCCAAAGCCCTCGACGCAAACCTCGTGCCGGTACTCCTAGAGAAGCAATGGACCAAATTCGAAGCACAATCAGAAACCGCAGTTGAGGATGTGTTTCCCGACGGGGGTTTGCAGGTAAGATCCGTTGACGAATAGCATGAACTTGGAATTGACACCGTGATGCATCAGGCATGGTCCGTTTTAGTGGGAGGCTTCCTTACAACATTCTGTGGCTTCGGAGTAAGTTGCGACATTCCGACTGGTGGAGGATTCGACTGATAGCCCATGATCCTAGATGATTGCCGGTTACGGCGCATTCAACACATACTACCACAATAACTTGCTATCGCAACATCCATTGTCCGTGACCGCTTGGATCGGCTCGGTATCGTCTTGCATCACATTTGCTGGAGCGACGATCGGAGGAACGGTGATGGATCGCCTGGGTCCGCGGAAGGTAATGATGACTGGGACTTCAATCATGACGATAGGATTTCTTGCGTTGAGTTGGGTGAGTGTCGTCGGTACTCGAGCACACCACAGTTGTTAATGTCGTTTGACATCTTGCAGTGTACCGAGCTGTGGCATTTCTTCCTTTGTCAATCGCTCTTCATCTCCTCGGGTATCGCTTTAATGTGAGCTGCCTTGAGGTGTGATGCCTTGACGTGATCTGATGTTCGTTTGTTTTGTAGGTTTGTCTGTCCCATGACTTCCGCAAATGAGTGAGTGCGCCGAACAATGGATGGCCATCGCAGTACTGAGACGTCGACGCAGTTGGTTCAAAGAACGGCGGTCTATGGCCAGCGGCGTCGTCAGTAAGTCTCCCCGAAGTCTTGACTTGTAGCTGCCGTGGTCTGAACTATCATCCTCTGCAGTGTCTGGAGCCTCAGCCGGATCCATAGTGTGGCCACTGATCATCGCAAATGTCCCCCGGCAAGGTAAGTAACGCTGCAATTTGTCTAGCGATGCCTTTACTCACTCGTGTCTTCACAGTCGGCTGGAGTTGGACCGTTCGTATCATCGCTCTGTGCCAGCTCTTCCTACTGTCACTCGCCACAATCCTGCTGCGTCTCCGCCCCCGTGCAACCGTGCTCGAACAGCCGTCCACGAAGAAACACCTCTTTTACTGGCGCGCATTCGCCACTCACCCCGTCTACCTTTTGACGTCCTTTTCGTCCTTCTGCTTCTCCTTTGGGTACTTTTTCTTCCTGTACTTTTGCGGAACATTCGCGATCCAAAAAGGATGGGTCAAGGAGGGGCCGTATGTGTTGATCGCTTGCAATGCGGCGAGTGCGATAGGGCGAGTCGGAGCCGGCTGTGAGTTCCCTGTTTGAGCGCACACAGACCAAAGCTGATCTGGTCTTGCCCCAGTCCTCGCTGATCGAGTCGGGCGATACAACGTCCTCTTCCTCACCACCTTCGGGTCCTCGGTCGTGCTCTTCTCGTGGTTCGGCGTCAACTCCCTGGCGGGACTCTTCATCGTCGCTGTCGTATACGGCGTAGCGACGGGAGGCAACGTCGCATTGCAGAGCGTCTGTGTAGTACAAGCCGTCAAAGATCTGGAACACCTCGGAGTGACTGGAACGCTGATAGGGCAGCAGTTCGGTAGGTCTGCTGGCTTCGTCTTTCCCCAAGCGAATGCTTACCATGGGCATCTCCACAGGTTTCCAGGCTCTGGCAGTCCTCATCGGTCCTCCCATCTCGGGCTACATCCTGGGAACGTCCGGTTCTGCTGCGCAGCAGATGGCAAGATTCCCGTATGCGATTGCGCTCAACGGAAGTGTCATCATGATCGGTGCTTGCTGTGCATTGATTGCACGGTATATGCAGTCCAAAAAGCTGGTTGCAAAGATTTAGACTGCGGATTATAATGGTGCATGGGCATAGACAAACGTTGTATAAGGATAGAAACACTTGTAATATGAGAACCTCAATAAATCCATAGATGGTTTACCAACTCTGACTAAACGCGTTTATGCTCCGTTTCAGTCTCAGCCGGATGTGATTTCTCCTTCGCTAAGGCGAAAACCTGTCGATCAGCTTCCCGATAGCTTCACGTATACCACTGCTTCTCATAACACCAGCATCCGAGAATATCCTGGGCCCTTGCCTTACAACGGATACAGCGTCGCATCTTGGTCGCTCGTACGGAAGAGGCTATTCCCGGGTCGCCTTGCCACTTTTTGCGCGGAATCGATATCTTGGAGCAGCATTGTGTTGGAAGACTGGCCTTGGAGATAGACGGCTCATCGGATCAGCATGTCAGCCGTAAGTAGTGCTCTGAAGTGAGCTCGTCCCGCATCTGACCTTGTGTGCAATCGTAGAAAGCACAGGTGTGCCAGCAATGCTATGGCGATCAGTTGTTTACCGATCATGGTGCCGGTCACATCGTGTATGTTTCTCCATCTCCCCCTCGCCTCATGCACGCTGATGGCATTTCACATACCCGTAGATGCATGACATGTGGTAACATCGTCAGTGATACCGTCCTATCAGCTGAAATCGAGTTCGGAGAAGGCGGCGGCGGTGCAGCGTTCGTTCAGGGTTCCTTTGTAGCCGATAACGCCAGTAAGTCTTGTGGAAGTCCCTACTCTGGGAATCGTGGTAGCTGATACGGACTTCTGCAGCCGGTGCTCGTTTCGCCGGTCCAGGAAGACGGCAGGGTGGAACAGAGAGTCGGGAACAGACACTGGCAAATGGCAAGTCGATGTTACCGGAACGCGGTACTGAAATCTGACGCCCTCGTCTTCCCACCATAGGCAGAAAAGCGTGTCACGCTCTTGCACACCTCTTGAACTTGGGCCAAGGACTCGCCGATGCTGCTTCCCGATGGTTCAATCTCGCCGTCACGTACGAATTTACCAAGGGCAGGAAACAGCAATACGTAATAGCGGCTTGTCTGTATATCGCCTGTCGAAAGGCAAAGAACGACGTGATGTTGATTGACTTTAGTGATAAGCTGCATGTAAGTAGCGCCGTACCCAGTCGGCCTCCACGCTGACCAATCTTGTCAGGTCAACGTTTTTGAACTCGGTAGCACATACCTCAAGCTAGTCCGAAAGCTGAACCTCAAAGACATTCCTTTGATCGACCCATCCATATATATTGCAAGATTCGCCGGACTACTGGAATTCGGAGAAGATACCAAACGTGTCGCCATGGATGCAACACGACTCGTCGCGCGTTTCGAAAGAGATTGGATGCAAACAGGTCGTCGACCCTCCGGGATTTGTGGAGCTTGCCTCATTCTCGCCGCTCGGATGAACAATTATCGTCGATCCGTCGCGGAAGTAGTTCAAGTCGTCAAGATTGCCGACGTCACGCTTCGGAAACGTCTGGCAGAGTTCGGAGCGACAGCAAGCGGGCAGTTGACTGTCGAGCAGTTTCGGCAGATATGGCTGGCCGATACGGAGAAACCACCAGCGATGATCAAGAATCAGCGAAAGGAAGCCGAAGAGGAGAAGCGCGCGGCTCGGAGGGCGCGTGGAGTGGACTCAGACGAGAGCACAGTGGATGAAGATGCGGATGAGGATGTGAAAGCGGCCAAGATCCGGAGAAGGAAGCGGCGGGAGCACATCAAAGAGGAAAAGGAACGGGCACGACAGCTTCGTGAGGCCGCGGGGATGCGGGAAAGTGACGAGGAGACCGAGGGTGGGACTCCGGCGCGCTCATCGAGAGCTGGTTCGACGACCCGTGGTACGCCGGATGCCCGGGAGAGCGCTCTTCGCCGGCTCCATGATTCGCCAACGCCTGCCGGAATAAAAGGCAAGGGATCTGCCGCGGCCCTGCAAAGCATCCGGGAAGAAATGGAGAGATTGGAAAAGGAACGGGCTGCTCTCGATGACGACGATGACAAAGATGAGAACAATACTACGCGGTTGCCTTCCGAAGACAATATTCTCCAACGAATCGAGAATGATGACCGAGGCCTCGATACTCAGCTACGCAGTGTTGAAGATGATAAGGAAGACGGCCAAGACAAGGAAGATCCTGGTGCGCTTCCGGACGAGGAGCTCGACGATCCGCTCGTGGATCAAGCAGTGTCGGGGGAAATCGAAGACTACATGCGGGAAGGCCGTCCAGCGGAATTGAACCAGACGCTGGACGAACATGAGCAACGCCGGATGACGCAACTGAAACGCAAGCTCAATAGCCAGGACGACGACCTTACCGGGCTGGACGAAGGCGAGCTCGATAGTTATCTTCTGGACGAACACGCGGTCAAGGTCAAGACGATGATCTGGAATAAGATGAACCGAGAGTATCTGGTCAAACTGTATTGTGAGTAGCAATCACTGCAGAGAGGACAAAGCCTGATTGCCGTATTCACAGCCAAACAAGCCAAGCAGGCGGGAGAAGTCGATCCATCGGCTCAGCCTACAGTAAGTTTTTTGGCGAAACGACACCTCGACCCTTCTGAACTTGAGGTCTCTAGACAAAGAGGAAGAGAAATAGCAAACTCGGTCCCGCCTCGACTGGAATGGAAGCCGTTCAGAACTTGGCTGCTCACAAGAAGTTCAGTCGAAAGATGAACTATGATCAGCTGGCCAAGCTCATGCAAGAAGACAGCGACGAAGAGTTTGACCCGAACAAGCTGCAACGGTTGTCGAGCGTTGCACCGTCGTCTCAACAGAATGGTCGGATCGATTCCGCTCGCCAGGGTTATGGTAAGTCGGTGCTCATTGATTCAAGCCGCATGTTCTAAGACTTTGTCCGCCAAAGGTTCCGACAAAGATGACGAAGCAGAAAAGGAAGACGACGCAGACAAGGATGATCCAGCGGACAAAGAGAATTCGCCCGAGATCGTCGAGGAACACGATGATGCTCCTCCAACACCACCGACGGCCTATCACGACGACGAAGAGGAGCCTGCCGTGCCGGCATGGCAGAGGTTCCAGAACCACGACGAAGAAGAGGGCTTTGAAGAGCTCTGATCGTATCTGCCGCCTTAGCCCTAACGAGTACCAACGATGGTTCGGGCCCCATATGAGATATTTGCGCCGTTAAAAAATAGTTGTACATGGCTCGTTTCCTAGACCTACGATCTTGAAGATGGACAACCAAGACAGCATAGTTGGACTCATAAACGAGGTACCATACATCGTACTTGATGGGTGACTTGCGTCAATCGGGGCGCCCGGGACCCCTGTCCTGCTGCCGCCAAAGGAAAAGGCTGACTTTCACAGGTCTCAAATCGTTAGCCGATGTAGGAAGGGCCTGCCAGCAAAAAGGGGATATGACCACTGCAAGGATCGAACTTGCGACGGACTGCGAATTACCAGAAGGGGAATTGTAAAGCAGGCACGCTACCACTGCGTCAAGCGGCCGATCGGGGTTCTGTCACACAAAGCGCACATATATAACCATCCTTCGCTGCGCTTTTGAAAATGTGACTAGCTAGACACCAAGATAGTACGGCTGTTGGGTGTAGCGAGGTTCCGAAGATACCTGTTAAGCATACGTCCTTCCACTGAACGATAAAAGCAGCTGATGTTTGATTTGATCTTTGAAAGCAGATGTCTTGTTCATCAAGATGAAGCATTCGCCCCGGGACCGCAGGAGAGGGAGACTGGCAGAAACGCGCGTCTTACGCGCTCACCTAATTTTTTGGCGACTATACAATCATTCTCCCTCACTACCGAGGCTGAACACTAAGGCTCAGTCGGAGACATGACAGCGTCGCCTCCCGCTCAATTGGAACGGCAATGCCGTGCGGTGATGGACCAGAGAAGCTACCAGAAGGCAGAAAGCCATCGTAACTCAGTCGTTACTGCCCATGATCCTATCATGCCGGCCGCTCCTGCATAACCCTCTAGGAGGAGGAACTTCCCATCTTGCCCAAGTGATTAGATCTTACGACCGGCCCTTCATGCTCGGAACCAGATCTGTGGATTGTCTCAGCGGTCGTTATCCATACCCTAACACTCGCCGAGCCCTTTTGGTTGCCGGATGGCGATATCATGCAATACTAGAGGATGTGTGTCCTTCATTGAGCAAATTAGCGAATCGAAGCATCAGTTGTCGTTATAGTTCAGTGGAAGAACGTATGCTTAACAGCTCGGATACCGACTGTACGCATAAGGTCGGGAGATCGAAACTCCCTAATGATATCTTTTTTGCCCGGCGCCCCTCGGATCGAAATGAACACCATAGGAGCATCCTCTATGCTCTCTGCTATTTTGTGAGTGATATGGGGTCGAAAGAACGAGGTTTAGATGGCCAAACCGCGTCAACGCGTGAAACATCCGGTATCTTTTCCTGTAATGAGCGAGGAAAGACAGGGAGAACCGAACACCTTTAATCAAGGATAGACATCGACAGCATGAAGGAATGGGCGGCCGCAACGTCGTCCGGCGCTGCCTCGTCCCCTATCAATAGGGCACTACGCGAAGTGATCTAGTAGGGTTGAGAACGCCTTCCAAATCGATCCCAGCTGAAGCGGTTTGGGATATGAGACCGAGGAGCGATAGGAGCGATCACGGAACATCAGCTGCATTGCGGGGCTAAGGCGAAACGCGAGCGCGAGTAATCCCGCTGTCTTTCGGCCTCGTCGACTTGACTCTTGTGTCGAGTTTCTTAGCCTCAGGGAGGGCAATCCCTAGAAAGTCGCGCAAGCCATCTTCAGAAAGGTCACACAACATACCTCAGGGTTCCCCTCTGTCTCGAGTTCCACGGAGGGCAGGGCGGCTGAAGACAGTAGGTAGATCTTCATAGCAAAAGCTGAGAAGACAGCCATCGGATTCGTCACCTGCGGAAACAAAAAAAGTCGATCGCCCCTATCCTCTTCGACTTCATCCTGCGAGCTATCTTGCGTCTTCCTAACTAGCAACCTGATTATCCGCTTTTCGCGAACGGCAGCGTGTTTTGGTGTGATAACAGCCTCAAAATACGCAACGGGAAGATCGCTTAGCACCGGCCAGACGATATGTCCGCGCCTTCAGCTGTTCAATCACATCCGATACAGGACATCCCACCGTGTCCTCGCACGCTCATCCTCGATTTCCGGGACTCTTACACTGCCAATTTATTGACTCTCTTCTCGACACTCTATCCACCAAAGGACATCTCTCCCCTCAGACACATCAGTCAGGATGCCGAAAGCCAAGAGTCAAAACAGCCATTTACAGAAAACATAGCCGACAAGGTGGTCATCGTGCAAGCGGATACGCTGGATATACATACATACCTAGACTTGCTCAAAGATAGGGAGATTGACTGCGTGATACTATCGCCTGGTCCAGGACGTGCGGATTGCGAAGCAGTAAGCCGTTAATAGTGAGCATTAATTCTCGACTGACATTGACACCTTGCACACATAGGATGTGCCAAACCTGATGCAGATCATAGAGGAGACGCGCATCCCGATATTGGGTGTGTGCTTGGGAATGCAGGCGATCGCGGTGCATAGCGGTGCCAAAGTGAGCTCTGGCTGCCTCAGACGGCATTCAAATTGCTAAATCGACTGCCACTGTTCCTCGAACTCCTCGAAGATCGTTAACACGCCCGACCTCAAACATGGTCATGTCATACCAGTAAAGCATAACGGATCAAGCCTTTTTGACTGCCTGCCGCCTACCGAATCATCGCTAGAGACAGGCAAGAATACCGCGGCGGAGAAAGGCACGTCAGGCCAGGTCGACGTAGTAGCATATAATAGTCTAACGGTGTCATGGGATGGTGAGTCGGACTGGCCGAAAGACTACACACCCACTGACTACGTCCACAGGCTTTCCAACCGACAAGCTCAAAGTCACTGCATGGCACGACGTGCTGGCCAGTAGCCATAGCACAGGACCGGATGACCAGAGAACAATCCAGGCTATCGAGGGAGTCGATCGTCCAGTCTGGGGCGTCCAGTTTCACCCCGAGGTGAGCATTGTCGCTCGATGCACTGATTTTGACTGATCCGGACCGTTGCGAAATTCTTGCAGTCCATCGCCTCTTCGCACGGCGCTGACATACTTCGCTCGTTCCTCTACAAGACCAACACGTATCACGGAAACCCGCTAGCTTTCCCTCCGTTCTCGGATAGAGTTCGTCAGCTCTCGCCTGTATACCATGACCTGGACATCGACGAACCATCGAGACCGAAACCACAACCACAGAACGGTGCAGATGAGGGAGACGAGGACGATCAAGATGCCATGCTCGAATCGATAGCGGAAACTTTCGAGTCGGCTGGCTCACGGTCCAACGTCGATGCGGACGAGATGTTTATGCAACTACTGGAAAAGATGGATAGTCCTCTTGGGCAGGTCTGGTTGGACGGTGTATCGGTAAGTGGTGTGGCTTCCGGTCGGCTCCACGCTTACAGGTATATCTCTAGTCACGCGCGCCTACGACCTCGTCCATCGCCTTCCCGTCATTCATCCTTACCTACAGCGTATCATCACGAACAATCACATGTCATTACCCAAGCTCCTCCGGAGCAGGCAACAGCATAGCCAAAGCCTCGATCCAGCTTGAGTCGAATGCGAATGGGGATGACGACGATTTCTGGAACTGGTTCGGAAGAGGCCACGCCGCATTGAAGCGGATGAACTTGCTGCAGGGACGACGGTGGAAGGCCCGCCAGCCATCCGTCTATCACGCTTCCGCCGAAGAGGAAGATCGTAAACCACGTTGGAAAGGCGGGTGGGTGGGCTGGTGGGGATATGAGATGAAGGCCGAAAGTTTGGGCGGGTACACAAGGCCACCGAAGACCGTGGTGGAGGGAGAAGAGCCAGTCGATGCGTGTTGGGCGTGGTGCAACCTGCTGGTGCAGAGGGAACAGAATGGGTTGTGGACGGCAAGGGGGATTCTCGAGGTGGACAGAATCCGCGAGCGGTCATACGACAACCCCGGTCTGCAATCGGTCCCGGACATGTTGCCCTGGCTCCATAACCTGGGCGTAACCTGTGGTGCCACAAGACGAGACTGGCAATCATGGACGGACATCTGTCGAGCAATCCTGTCGCACCGGACTGCGATACCCAAAATCATTCGGCCTTCGTCAATGCCCAAATTTACTAGCGACATGACCGCAGGCGAATACATGGATGGAATCCAGAAATGTCGACAAGCCATTTTTGCAGGAGACAGCTACGAACTCACCATGACGACGCAGTTCCGAGCTCCGGCAAAGAGCGACAAGTCTTCCACTTCAAGTGCCGCGGCGGACGCGCTGAAACTCTATCTCCAGCTCCGTCAGCAGAATCCCGCGCCGTATTCTACATACCTCTCGTTTCCGACCGTGGAAACCACTGTCCTCTCTTCGTCACCGGAACGTTTCCTCCGCATCAGCCCTGGTGGACGTATCGAGATGAAACCCATCAAGGGGACACGGGCGCGGGTGCGGTATCCCAGAAATGCGGACATGGCCATGGAGAGCTTGGGCAATCAGGCGACCGATGACCAAGTTCGCCAATGGTGCGAACAGAAAGACCGGCATATTGGCGATGCATTGCGTAATGACGGCAAAGAGCGAGCGGAGAACCTGATGGTAGGTTCGGCTTTGAACTTGCGAAGGGCCGCATTGACATATCCTTTCCAGATCGTCGACCTCATTCGCTCCGATCTGCAATCCTGCTGCACATCGCATTCCGTCCAAGTACCCAAATTGATTGCACTCGAAACGTATGAGACCGTTCATCAGCTGGTGACGACGGTTCGTGGACAGCTGCTAGACGGCATCAGCGAAGTACAAGCAGTGAAGAGGAGTTTCCCACCTGGTGAGTGGCAGCTTCCCGCTCCGAGCTCTCACACTGAATTCAATTCAGGTTCGATGACTGGAGCTCCGAAACTTCGCTCCGTACAGCTGCTAGAGCAGTTTGAGCAGCATCAGCCGAGGGGTATCTATTCTGGTGCGATGGGTTACATGTCCATCGACGGCGCTGTCGATCTTAGCGTTGTCATCAGGACTATCATCATCGAGAAAGCGGCGTCGAGATCGCCCACGCATCGTTCGGAATTGGAAGGAGAAGATGGAACATGGGAAGAACGCAGTTTGACAATCGGTGCAGGCGGTGCCATCACCTGGTTGTCGGATCCGGCTAGCGAATGGGAGGAGGTGATGACAAAAGTCAAATCCGTTGTAGGTTGACAGTACATCCAACACAACATGTGCATTCACGATGCTTTCGTTCATAAGTGGCAGGCTTTATGGCATGCTAGAGTCTCCAACCAGACAGCGGGTGGTCGTCAAGCTTGTTCGTTCAAGCGGCTCCATCGATCCGGTCGCAGAAATGCAAGAGGGGTGTTGAGTGGTTAACAATAAGCAGTCTTTGCCTAACGCGGTCAATCAGTCTCACGACCCGCCAGGCAGCCCATTCCTCCCTTCCCTACGTTGCCAGACGAATATTGCAACATGGGCTTTTTTCCATCGGGTAGGAGCGGCCCATTCAATATGCCCCGAGGTTGAAAGTACACGAAAGGCTGGACAACCATCGAATCTCGTTCCAAGCCATGTATATAATATTACTGATTAATGTCACTGCTTTATATCAAGGGGAGACGCAAGA
Organism: Naganishia albida; assembly: GCA_001599735.1. Lineage (NCBI taxonomy): Eukaryota > Fungi > Basidiomycota > Tremellomycetes > Filobasidiales > Filobasidiaceae > Naganishia > Naganishia albida. The sequence continues at coordinate 95,558 of BCHV01000018.1, read as the reverse complement.
CAAGATGCCATATGTCATTGCATTTCGTCTTCACTCGGGAGGCTACATGAGGACGTCTTCTACTGCTGGGAGGGCGACCTGTTGACTGTAACGGCCTGCGCACTACTATTCGGTTCTACGGATTCGCACTCTGACCTGGCGTGACGCATCTGGCCCCTCATCTTGTCCAAACCTACGTGCACGATAGTCAGTTTCACCTTGAGTGCTTCAATGGTCAACAGGTCTGGGTGAGCTGCTTGATCCTCCAGTGGGATAATAGCTCGGAGGAGCTCCTGCAGGTCTTCCACTTCTGCAACAGTATAGGCTGGCGCAAACTCATCAAAGGCTGCTTCGATAGCATCTTTAACGATTGATTCTCCCTAAGCTGCTGCTGCATGTGGAGAGGATAAACAGTCAGTCGTTGGTCAATCTACTCCGTCTGCCTGACCTTGTTTTGCGTCTTTCATGTTAAGATACCAAGCGCGATCCTCATTCGACATCGCCTCCAGCTCACGCCGTACATTTACGGAACAGTGGTCTACGCTAGCTGATTGTGATGCGAACTGGGAAAGGTTTGAGCTGTGTGCTTCGGGAAGATTTGGACTGGAGATTACCCCCCTCCTGACCATCATCAGGATACGTGATGGTGAGGCTGGGCACGTCAGAGGAAAGACGAAACGAAGGATGCGGCATTTTTGCGCCAGAACCTTTTGTGGGCGGCGATGAGAGGGAGAGTTTGCGGAAGTTAGTGAAGTTGAGCAGTCGAGGAAGAGGGGTGAGAGGTAGATATATACGAGCCTAGTTCCGATAACGACGACTCGCATGATGTATCATACTGGTTTACCCATCCAGTGTTTCAGAAACGAGAACTGTCAACGGACTGGGCTATGCACTGGCCCAGGTCACCTTTTTATCAGATCAGCAACAGAAAGGAAGCTGATACCCTGCTTTTCCGCCGAGCTTTGTCTGTCGGGCAAGGGTGTCTCTAGCTACTATTACACCAGACTTTGCTATGCCTATGGACGGTCCTCACAAAAGGAAATGCATCGGACACCGCATTGCCACTGAGGCGGAGTAACAATCAAGGGGGACAGATCGGCGAAAGGCAGGAAAAAAAGGGTAAATTGAAAACGACAATCCGACCATGATTAGTGGCTTTGGAGTGGTCCATAAAGGTGATCTCTTGAGACTATATCGGGATGACGCTTCTCGGGCTAGTCGGTCAGATAGCGCCAATGTTCACACCTGATGCCTACGCTGTCCTGCGATCCGGGCAGTGCAGGGGGCAGTGTATGACCCTCCTTTCAGGAGGCAGGAGAGGTTGATGCAACATGGAAAGAGTACCATACAAGCTTAGGTGATCCAGCCACTGGCCTTGCATGTATACGTCGCTAGGCACCGAAAGGCTCCTTGCCGATGAGTTTTCGTTCGCTTGCCTCCTACTTTCCGATCCGGACACCGCCAGTATCTAGGAAAATACAGTAATCCAAGACAACGAAGAACGAAGATGGCATCGAGGTCCGCTACAACAACCAAGACCACAACAGGCAAAACATATTCAGCTGATTTCTCCGGTGTCGCCAGTTCCAGTAAGCACTCTGGACAAAGCCATTCAGCGTCAACGATTCCGTCTATTCATGTCATCACGGCGCCTACAGACTCTCCTTCCAGCGGAAATTGCTTAGCTAGTTCGCTTTCGGATACAGCTGGGGATGCATCGCAGGTACTTCAAGACCTGAATACAGCCTGGCGACATACCTCCGACTGGAGAGCATGGTACCAGGGTATCGAAAGTAAAGCGCAGATGCCCACCTCAGTACACCGCTATCGTCATGACAAGCAGAAGATTGCGGCCAAGCATGGGGTCAAAGTCGACGATGATGATGTGGCAATTGGCAAGAAAATCGCATGGGGCTTCTTCAAGGAGATCTGGGAGGGACTAGTTGAGAAAGAGCGGTCGCGGCGGGCAGGAGGAAGGTTGACTATTCCGCTCTCTGCGTTTGAGCTGTACATCATCGATCAATGGTGTATTGAGAAGCACGCGGAGATGTTCCCCCGTGCCACGAGGAAGAAGTAGGAGGGACGAGGTCCCCAAGGCCAACGACAACGGCCTGCAAATAAGGCTGCACAGTCAGAGACGATGCCGACGGCTCTTGCTACGGGGCCACCGCAGTGACTTTGCCAGAAACATGTCCGCCATTGTTTAAGTGATCTATAGCAGGTGGTCGTAAAAGTTGTTAGATCTCATTATCGGTACATGCCTTGCCTACAAATCACATTGGGCTGCACATCAATTTTCTTGACTGCAAGTCAACCAGCTGAGGTGCAAATGCCGCGTTCTGGGGAACTATGGTCAGAGATGGGCCGCACGCAAAGTCTGGAATAGCCCGACTCTCACCAGCGTGATCCCGTCCTCAGAAATCCTCCAGTCTCACGACGTCGACTACGACCTCCTCGTAGGGATGTGCCCTCCTTATTGCTTCCACAGCACACCGCACCACATCCCGCCCGACAGCGGTGATGTCTATCCGGACCTCACTGACCTGCTCCGCAACACCTGGAGTACCGATCGCTGGATTTGCATCCTCCGCTGGAGTAAATTCGCTGAGCCCGGAAGTGGTGAATGCTACATTTGTATACGAGCCAATCTGGCCGGCGCCTGCTCCGAACGCTGACGCACGAAGAGGTGCAAAACCCGAGTCCACAAGGGCACTTCAGCATTTTTCACTACTGCAGGAATGACCAGACGTACCAGCTTGCTTGACCGCGTCTGCGTGCGTCTTCGGGACGTATGTGATGATCTTGAAACGTTCTTGTGAGGACATGGCGAGTGGTCCGAGCTTGGGGAATATAGTAGAGCGGCTTGTTGCACTGGAGAAGAGGAAGAAAATCGCAAAAGCTCCTGTCTTGCATTCACCCTATCATCTGCTTCCGTTCGGACCATCTTTGCAGCGTACTACGTCATCATATCATCGTTTGCAATATCGCTCGAGAAAATGATGGCTTTGCATTTTGAAATCTCAAGCTGGCATCACGATACCTGAGAGCTGGCAGGAGAACGACAAGGTGATGCATTTAACCCAAGTCAATTTCCGCCTGGGCAATGATGCCATCTAGATGATGTCCTCTACTCAACGTGATTCCTTGTCGAGGCCAAGGACGCCATGGGTCCCGGCGATGCCGTCTATGTAGATACTCGCCTTACGCATTCCAGACCTTCTCTCCGACCTCTTCTTCCTCCGCATCAGAGTCATTGCTGTTCAGCCCAAAGATCGCCTTCAAGTCCGCTATCGCGCCGCCTTGCTTCGACTGTTCGGTTCCAGCTAGCGAAGCGTTTACCAACGCTGTCTTGTGTTTTTCTGCGTTGATCAAGACAGTCAGAGTCGGACGCCGGCTACGCGCTCGACGGACTCACGAATCTTTAAGATACGTTTCTCTGATTCACGAACAACTGGGTCAGCTCATGCAATGGCGTAGGCTAGCGCTAAACGAACCGATGGTGTCCTTGATGATGAACCGGGTCACGAATACCGGTTTGTTTTGACCTATAGCGCAACGAGCGAAATCTTAGCCCAAACGGCGCAGGAGATCCCAAAGTATCTGCGTACCCAGACGGTGTACCTATGGAATCAGATAGGTGAGCCTGAGATTACATGGCTGGCAGAGCAGGGATGACTTACACGATCCACTGCTTGGTCTTCTGTACTGCTATTCCCTGTTGATCGAAATCGAAAGACATCGGTGGATGGACTTGACTTCCTCATCGGTTAGACTTACACCAACAATCCATCAAAAACACGTCTGAGGCGCGATCATGTCAGCTTTTCCGCGGGCATATATTGCTTGTCCCATACTTACGATTGGCCATAGTCCTGCATCAGAGTGGATAACGCAAGATCAGCGTTTGTGGCCTCTTTTTTCTCGAAATTTTACGCACAGATTCAGACCGACACCTCCGGCTTTGAGTGAAATGAGCATGATCTGAGGCGTCTTGCTAGGCTTGGCAAATTCGTCGACTACCGCCGCCCGAGTCTTCTGGTCCATAGATCCATCGAATCGCCTGCCGGAGCTTTCAGGTTTGGAACGGAACGACGCAGACTGCAACTCACAGCCACGATATCCCGTTGTCTGTCAGTACCGGCTCGATGAGCGTAAGCATCGACGTAAACTGCAGATATGCCCAGAGACCGTTAGATACGAAAGAAATGAGATTCGCCGTACGCACCTGAGAAAAGACCAAACCTTTGTACCGAGGATCTTGGATTTCAATCGCCTTGAGCTTTTTGATCAACGCTTGCAGCTTCGTACTCGTCTGGAAATCCACTTTCTTCAAGGCGGGCTGCGACTTGCTGAAAGCGTTCTTGCTCTTGGACACTTCTCGAAGTTGGCCGACGGTGATCGGGGCCTTGCCGCACGCAGGACACGCCGGTACTTTGCCGCTATCTTCTTGCTTCTCAATGAAGCCCGCAATGCAGTCGCGGCAACTGTGGAGGCGTCAGCAACGTTCGAGGGCGAGGGCAGGAGACGTACGCAGTATGGTAGCAAGGCAAAATGACCTCGCCGTCCACCTCATATCCGCAAATGACGCATTCAGGAACAGATTGACTGGAAGCGAGCGCTTCAATTTCCCTCGTATCCTTTGTGGGTGACTCCGACCCGTCGGCATCTACGTCCCGGCCTTTTGCGAATCGCGCAATCATCTCTCGGATGTTTATCTTGTCGTCCTTTGCCATCATATCCAGAATATCGTCTGTCTTGCCCTTTTCCCCAGTGGACGCCTTGTTCATGACGAGCAAAGGGTGATCAACGGCTTGCCGTAATCTGTAATTGAGCGTGTTTGAGAAACGGCGCGGAGTTGATTGATTGCCCCGTACATACCTCATCAACATGGCCAAAATAGAAGTATACGAATTTTTGATAGTCCCCTCTTGGTCAAGCTGGATGAACTTTCGCCTGGATCGGTCATAGATCGCATCATAGATCTTGCGCTCGGCGCGTGAAAAGTCGAGCGTCTCCCAGGTAATCTGTTGACACTAGGTGAGCGTCTCCTCGCAAATACCATTCGAACGTCCTTACCGTCTTCAGGGGCAAGTCCACGATTGGCTTTCCATCCTTGTCTTTCATGTTCTTCTCCCGCCGCAGCAAACACTGTTCGAGGATGTACTGCACGACGTCGATGGCCTTTGGATCTTGAGCCGTGAAGGGCACAGTCACAAACGATCGGAAGAAGGCATATTGCCCCCAAGGCTCGAGTCGGAGGAAGTGGCTGACAGAGGAAGTTAAGTAGAGGAGCCAAGACAAGGCAGAGCGTTACATACAGAAGAGAGTACAAGTCATCCAGTCGGTTGACAATCGGTGTTCCTGAAAGGCAACGCAGATCACGCTCAGTCTGAAACTTGTGCTATAAATTCTGCACGCAACTCACCTGTCAACGCCCATCTCCGTTGCGCATCCAGTTCATAACATGCCTTGGCAGCTCGCGACAACCGGTTCTTGATCGTGTGTGCCTCGTCTGAGAGGAGCTCCGTTAGTCATCTAGTCGTGATCGCCACCGACGTAATGCTTACCGAGGACGATGCGCAACCACGGAACTGGAACGAGCAAGTCAGAAACTATACTCGGGGGCTTTCGAAAGACTCACTGTCAAACAAGCTCTTCAGCTGACTCCTCACGCCCTGCCGATTGACCCATTTCGCATGCTCGCTGACCAGCGTTCCATAACTCGTAATCACCACGTCCGTCCGACTATCATCTTCCATCGTGTCCAGCAGCGCGCTCAGGTCCGGCCTGTCGTTGCCGTACCACAGGACACTCCGCATGGAACCCTTGACGCTCATATGATCGAGTTCTTCTTGCCATTGTTTGGCGAGCGAGACGGGGGTGATGACTAGTGTAGCATGGCGACGCGCAGGGGTGGGTTTGGCGGTAGGACCCGTGGTGGGCTGCCATTGTCTGTTCAATGTGATCTGGCGGAACTTGGGCGGTCTCGCGGAGCCATCGTCCGTCTCACTTGCTGATTCACTGGGCTTTTCATCCGACAAGGGTTCATCTGCCTCTCGATTCGTATGCAAGAGGGAGGCCAGCATACTGTCGAAGCAGGATTAGTTAGACTTTCGAGCGAAAGATTCGGCAGCTTACCAAGTCTTTCCCATGCCCATCGAATCCGCCAGGATGCCGCCGCGTACTCTGCTGTTCGCCTTGGGAAAGTCCAAGCTCAAGTCACCATCGTACGGACTAGCACAAGCAATCAGCTTCCGTCGGCCAAATAGGGACGGCAACTCACTTGAAATAGAAGGACAGATCGGACGAGCCCGCATCTACGCCATCGATATCGATTGTGGAGCTGGAAACAGGCTCCGACCTGAACTTGTACCTATTGCCTCGGCAGATCAGAAACGCGTTCAGTTTCCGCATTCAAGCCTTACTCCTCCCACAGCGGATGCATTGCTGATTCTTGTCCATTCGCGGCGCCATTCTCGAGGGCTGTCATCCACCTTTATCGGATAGGTCAGCTTCATCCCTCGACCAGTCTGGCGCGGAAGGCATACCCGAGCGCTTGTTTCTGATACGGCCGCAATGTATACAGGAACGTCTCTGGCGGTTCCACCTCGGCAAGCAACCCGCCCGATTGTTGAGCTCTATCGTACACCGGATCAGTATCCTCCCTAAACGCGTGAAGAAGCGGACAAACGTACCGGTTGAAGATTGATTCCAAATCATGCAACTGCTTCTCATCCAGTACCTCGGCCTCATCACCGCTCTCGGCATCATCTTCATCGCCGTCGAGTAGTCCCTCCTTCTTCACCAACTTGGGCGCGTCCACGGCCTTTTCCTTGCCCTTGACGGACCGCGGCGGGGCTTTCGAGGTCCCGTTCGGTTTGGGTTTGCCGTTTGCCGCGGGACGCGGCTCGTCGTCGGAGGAATCATCGATATCGATCACCTCCGCCGGCGAACTCGCCTTGCTCCCCGCCCGTGACCGCGCCTTGCCCTTTCCTGTCCCATTCGGCGCGAGCGCCGTTTTCTGAGACCGCGTCAGCGCGGACCGCTTGACGGGCTTCAAGGAAACCCGTTCAAACAACCTCGCGAGCGCGTCCTTGCGCATCCTCAGTTCCCGCTGGACGACCGTCTCGCCTTCCTTTCCCCACGTCGCTCTTTCACTCTCTGCATCTTCCCGCTTCGCCTGGGCGACGAATGCTTTTTTCGTTAGGTAGACCCAGAGTTCGAGGACGATGTCGCACCCGACGGTGAGGGATCCGGGGCAGTCGACGACGGTGCCCGAGAGGTGGATGAGGTCGGCCGCGAGGAGCGGGGCGAGGTGTTTGGCAAGCGCGGTGGGCAGGCGGCCGATTTCAAAGCCGCGGGGGTTGGAGAAGCGGATGATGGTGTCGTTTGGGTTGTTGGCGGATGTCGGTGTTGGTTTCACGGTGTTCGCTTTGGAGGACTTGAGAGCGGATGATGAGGATGCGTTCTTGACGATCTTGCCGTTCTTGATGACGGTCGTTCCTGCCTTTCCGTTGCCAAGGGAGGAGGAGCGCTTCGCGACCCGTTCGGCTTCCTTCTCTTCTTTGGTTTTCGGTCGTTCGATGACGATCTTACTTCCGGGGGCGCAGTAGCCTTTCCCCTTGGTCAGAGACCACGCAGAGCAGTAACACGTCCCGATCAGACCGCGTTCAAACGTCGCTAGTCGGGCGTTGGTTTTGGGTTTCGTGGGTTCACGCGTCGGTTTGGAAGTCGAGGGTTTCGCGATTCGGGTTACTTCAGGCGAGGAAAGCATGACCACATCCTCGTCCTCGTTCTTCGCCCCACGTTCCTCCTCCTCCTTTACCCGTGTCTCCTCCTTGACTCTGCCACTCCCCTGCTGACTTCGCTTGCGCTTTCGACCGGTGCCGGAGGGCGCATCCTCGTCCGACGTATCGATCAGGAAGAGCTTTTCGCGGGGCTTGACGTCGAGTTCTTCGTCCTGCGACATGGCTTCGTCTTCCTTGGGCGAGATCTCGGTCGATCCGTCTGAGGGAAAGATCTATCGGTATCGGTATCAAGGTCGCGTCGCCACTGAAATGTCTCATGCGTTCCTCCATGTGCGCGGCGGAGCCTTTCATGTGCCCAAGATAGAGAATGCTTACCTGATGCCACTAGCGCCCAGATCGGGGCGCGGGAGGAAAGGTAAACAACTTTGTTCGGATGCGGAGAGTACCTGATGCCTATTCATACAGACTCACACTCAGTTCACTCACTTCACTCAGTTCCCCGGTGTCCAAGTCAACCATCCAGAGTCGCAAGAAAAGTCGAGATCCAGTCAAAGAGGTATGCTTCCCGTCTAACATTCGTAAGTCTCCCCTTCGCACCACTCCGCAGTACCAATGTTGAACGACATTCTACTCTTCTCCCCTTCCACATCCCCCCCTTTCCAGACAATGGATTCCCCTTCTCACGCACACCAGCACATCAGCAGAGTCCTCTCCCCCGTCTCATCACCCTCCACAGCCCGCCGGTTCGACGATAGGGACCGCGCGAGCATCATCTCCACCTCGACGAAAGGATGGGCGCCGTTGAACACGAAACGACCGTCGTCCGTTCTCGCCCCGCCCTCGGCGTCGGGTGCTGGATCGCCTGCGCGAACGACGACGACGACGGGTGAGGAAGGGCCGAGGCGGACGAGTTCGAGTTTCAAGCATGTTCGACATAACAACCTCGTCAGTAACTCGATCTTCAAGTCTGGCTCGCCGTCGCTCGGGTCATCAGGATCGAGTCCCCGAATCAGCCAGGGACGTAAAGTATCCACCGGCAAGGCATCCTCCCAGGCACGAAAAGTATCATCCACGGGGACTCGAAGAGTATCGGGAACGAGGAACACCGTCAAAGCGGGTTCAACACCGCGCAAGCCGTCCCTCACGGAAGACCTACGCACATCCAACGGCGCCTCACCTTCGCGCAAACCAACGAACCCGGCGGCTAAAGGCTCCACCGGCCTCTCCGGTCTCGCCGAGGGAGGGTACGTTTCCCGTTCCCCGTTCCTCCAGCAGACGGCGTCATTCGAAGGGTCCTTGACGCCCGCGTCTCCGTCGTCCGGCTCACCGGGGATGACCACCACGTCCCCGGCGAAAGCAAACGTCCGTGGGGAACGATACCCTTCGCCCGACCGACGAGCCGCGGACAGATCCTCGCCGTCCATCATCCGTTCCGATGCCGTCCATCCCGCCACCACCGCCGCGGAATCCCCCGCCGCGCTTCTGGAAGCGGAATCCATCGCGCACTACATGCAATTGCCGACCCCTTCCGCTGCGCCGGCCGCAACGGTCTCTCCCGGGAAATCAAGCCTTACCTCCCGCCGACTTCGCGGGCCGAGGTTATCCGATCCATCATCGACCCAAGTGTACGGCTCGACGACGTTTACCTCCTCCTCCGGGTCGATTTCGCGCCGGCTTGCGGCGCCGGGGAAGACGGTCACCTTTCGAGATGTGGCCGACGTCAAAGAGTTCCAGGCGGATTCCAGTGGGGGCGAGTGGGAGGATGATGGGGATTACGAGGAAGGCGAAAGTTGGGATGAAGTCCTGCTCGGTCCCCCGGGCGCGCATCATCTCGTGGAACAGGATCATTCGTTCCAAGAGGAAGCGTTCACGGAGAACACGCCGAGCCCCGAGATGGATCTGTCTGGTTTGAAACGGTACGGAAGCCTCAACTCGCGGCCGGCGACGACGACGGCGAGGTCGCCGTTGCAGAGGGAACGAGGGCCGGCGTATGCCTCGCAGGAACGGGAGGAGGAGGAAGGGTATGCGGGGTATGTTGCGCAGCTCGAGCATCAGCATCAGCGGCAACATCAGCAGCACCAGAACCAGAACCCGCAGCAAGGGTACGACGACGAGAGTACGACGGCCAACTTTATTGACTCGCTGTATGCGGACGGGTACCTGTCCCCTCCCGGTTCACAAGGCGGGGTCAGTGCCTCGGGGACGTTTGAAGGGCTCGCGGCGGTGTTGGAAGGCGATACTCGAGCTGGAAAAGAGGTAGACGAGTACGGTATTCCGTTGGGAAGGAAACACCATGCGGATCGTGCGGCCGAGGCTCATGCCGTGGTGGGACATCACCATGGGGAAAACATCCCGCAACCTGCGTTGCCTCGTTCGCATGCCGATGAAGGGGTCGTCGGGGAGGCCATGCTTCGCACGGGCGACGCCAGGAAGCCCGCCACAACTCTCGCTCGGGAGCAGTACGGCGATACCGTTTCAGCGCACCAGGACGGCCAATTCGTCGATCCGTTCGTGACGATCCAGACCGCCACTCGCGTCTCTGCGATCGACTACCATGGCGCGCAGCAACCCTCGGCGCAAAGGGAAGAAGATGGTGTCCCCCTCGGCCGGACATCGCATGCTGAACGTGCCAAAGTCGCTCGGCAGTTGGCCACGCGCGGCTTGGGCTTGGGCATGCCGGCGAGGCCGATGGTGCCGTTCGTTATGGGTGGAATGCGCGGTCGGGAGGGTGAAAGCGGAAGTGAGGACGAGTATGATGATCGCGGGTATTCGATTCCCGAGTTGTCCAAGTTGGCAGCGGAGCCAGTAGAGGAACAGCATCATCCCGCTCGGCAACATGAGCAGCCGGCCGTCAGCCTCGCTCCGATCGTCAGCCCGTTCCCTCAGCAGACGGACGGCGAGATGAACCCGGTCGACCAGGCGGGAAGTATCAGCAAGCGGGCGTTGCCCAAGCCCCCCAAACCGACACCTGTGATGGGGATGCCGAGTCCTGTCGAGAAGAGCGAGAATCAGCAAGAGAGTAGGCAGGTTCCGGAGGAGAGGGTGACCAGTCCGGTACGTCGTCTTGCGCGGCGAGCGAGTGTCAGCAGCTTATTCGAGTCTTCTAGACCAAGGTGTTTGGCCTGTCACTCCCGTTTTCCCTGCCGGCGTTGAGCAGTACGACGAGCCCCCTATTCGCGGGAGGCCCCGGGTTCAGCAAGGCCGCTTCCGAATCTGGCAGCGAGGGTTCCGCCGATCATGATCTCTACGACCAAGACGAGCGCGAACCATCTCTGACGCCGCCGCCAACAAACGTGTTCGGAAGACAGCCAGAGAGTCCGCACCATATTCCCGAATTCGACTTTGAGTCCCCGTCCAGGAACCCGCGGCAGCGACACGGCTCGGATGACGAGGATCCCACGAGCGAGGCTTTCAGACTCGTCGAAGATGCCTTGCCAAAGCTCAGCCTCGATGCTTCCGGTTCGGGAGAAAAGAACGATGTCAAGAGTCGACTGAGCGGTCTCTTTGGCGAGCGCAGGGACGTGCAGTCTTCCGATTCGGGCTCGAGCGACGGTCTAAACCACGACCGCACACAGACGTCCTCTCGAGTCCGCCCGCGCATCTCCAAAGACGTCATTCGGGCCAGACTAGAGGAGAAACGCAGCATGAACAGTCTCGTAAACTCGAAACCTATGCCTGGCAAGGACGATGATGTCTTCCTGTCGCCGGCGAGGAGAAATGCGGGACAAGAGAAGGATACCCTGCAGAACCAGTGGCTGGACGATGTGAATAGTCCTGTTCGTCCAGGTCTCCGTTCTCGACAGGACACCATGTCCGCGGAAGAGGTCTTGCAAAATGTTCCCGAACCCAAGAGTGCGCTGGAGCAGCTGGTCTGCAACTTTACATTTACCGAATTCGACGAATTTGCGCAGGCCTCGTCCTCATCGCCTGATCGGGAAAGCTTCAAGCTTCAACCGGCTACCGGCGCGCACATTGTACGACACGCCACGTCTGAAAACGTTCTCGGCAACAAGGTCCGATCGAGTCAGCGGTTGGCGCTATCGCCGAGTGGTCTTCCGCAAATCGAAGAAGCGTCGACGCCCGATATGACAGCCAAAGAGCAAGATATTACTTTGGGACAGGAACTCAACGCCGGTGGACGACCAAAACGACGACGAAGTATGAGTACGGGGGATGCGCGAGTCCGAGCGCCTCTCGGAAGCAGCACAATAGACAACCGCATGTCCCTCCTCGACACTTTCAAGTTCGAGGACTCGACGTCCATCTTGTCTGCTTTTGAGAAGGAGCTCAACGAACGACAGAGCGTCAAGCCTTACACTGTCCGCGAACACAAGACGGTGTACGCTTCGGCAGATGATAAGGTCAAGCACAATATCGCCGGCGATGTGGACAAGGGACGAGCATGGAGGCAATTGCGCAAGGCCTCGGATATCAACCAGTATGCAAAGGAGATCAAGGCGATGAAGGCGAAAGCGAGCAACAGCGCCAAGTCCTTTGGCACAATCTTTGTCAAAGTGCTTGGCATCGAATCCCTCAGCTTGCCCTTGCCCAGGGAGGAAACGTCGTTCTGTATCACGCTCGACAACGGTATCGACTATATTCGCACACCTTACACGACACTGAAGGACAGCGCCAAGGTCAACCAAGAATTTGCACTGGTCGAGCACGCCAACTTTGAATTTGCGCTCGGACTCGAGATCAGACGCGACTCGCACATCAACAAGATGATCCAGGCAAATGCCAATCCAGCGCAGCCGGCATTCCGTCCGGGCGCGGGAAGCCGAGCATCAGTTATGATGGAAACCGCGTCAATCCAGTCCTCTGCCAGCCGCGGCTTGAAGTCGCTCTTTTCCAGCCCTCGAAAAATGTCAAAGGCGCCCAAGATGGTCATTCCCGACTCTGCCAGCGATGGAGCGCCCAGCAGCGCACAAGACAACCTCGCTCGATACTTTACCGACGGCGACTCGACTGTCGGCCGCACTCATATTGCGTTCAAACCGATTGCCAAGAACTGCGACGCAAGACTCCTCGAGATCCGGTACCCCATGTTTGGAATGCACCAAGCTCCCGCACCGGCAAGCGCCTCCATGCCCGTCGCGACATCAACGCACCGCGGCGCACGGCATTCCGTACAGACGCTGCCCCGGCCTGCGCCGCCGCCGGCACCGGTGAGGAAACAAGTGTGCAAGATCACGTTGCAGATCTTTAGGCTTCCGCCTTTGCCCGGGTTGACGGATGAGCAGTTGCCGCAGAGTATCGATGAGTGTTTGAGGGGGATGCGCCATCATGCGTGGCATGAGCACGAGTATCATCAGGGAGTTTTGACTCAGCGCGGCGGGGATTGTGTGGTAAGTAAATTGGAGGCGTGGGGATCGCCTATACTGACACCTTGTTCTAGGCACCTCGTCGACGGCCATTCAAACTGATCGGCGGAAACCTCGTTGCAAGCAACGCTGTGACCAACAAGACGGTCTTCTCCATCGACCTCCGCAAAGCGAAAGCCCTGGTGGACGAGAATGACGACGCTGCAGGTGCGGGCGAGAAGCGGAAAAAGAGTCTCGAGGAAGAGCTTGAAGCTGGCTATTCAAAGATGCCGCGCTCGTTTACGCTTCGATTCGAGGATGATGATTCGATTACGTTCTGGACGGACACGGATGATGAAAAGGCCGGGTGGTGAGTCGTTTCTCCCCAGAGAGCAATAAATTACTGACTTACGACTGGGCTACAGGATGAAAGCGCTCGGCAGCTTGATTGGCAAGGTTCCCTCGAACCCGCTCTGGGCGGAACTCCTGGCTGCCAGGCAACGTCATTTGAAAGCCAAGTCGGCATCGAGGGCATCTCTCGCAGCGATCGCGAATGAGCCCGCAACCGACGCGCCACCTGTTCCGTCCAAGTGAGGGATCCGAGTGTATGCCAGTGTATGATGTATACCATGGACGATAGATATGATAATTCGAAATGAAATGTAAACAAACAGTTCTGGAGAACAAGCCCGTTGACGCGTTTCCGTTTCAGCCTTTCCGATCCGCAAGGCCGATCTACATCGGAGGAGAGCGATGGGACGCGCGGTCAGCCAAATGTCATACAAGGTCGTTCAACTCTTTCCTGCAGTCTCCCTTTCCGTTTCACCGTCAATTTCATCATGACCGAGGAACAGCTCGCCATCGAGGTCCGCCAGCTCACCTTCACCTACACTCAGGGCGCCGAGGCGACCGCGGTGACGACCGAGCAGACGCTGGAAGACATCGATCTCGTCCTCGGCAAAGGCTCGCGGTGTCTGTTAATCGGTGCGAACGGATGTACGTCTTGCTCTTCTTGACTGCCCTTCGTCTCTGCTAATCGTGAGGTGCACGTCGAAAAGCGGGAAAATCCACCTTGTTGCGTATCTTGGCGGGAAAAAAGTTGACCAAGACCAAGACGGCGCGAATCCTCGGGCAGGATGTGTTCATGAATCCACCTCGGGTAAGCCCTCATACCTTGCCTTTTGAACCCTCTGCAGGATCTGAATCGTCCTTCCTCAGTCTGTGGTCTACCTCGGCACCGAATGGGCAAACAACCCCGTCATCAAGTCCGACATCGGTGTCGCTCACTTTCTCGATTCCGTCGGAGGTTACCGGCACCCGGAACGACGAGACATGTTGCTCGACCTGTTGGACGTTGATCTTGACTGGTACGCCCTGTCCGCCCTTTCTCTCGCCGCGTCTGCTAACGCGTCGGTTCTTCGGGGCAGGCGAATGCACCAGATCTCGGACGGCGAACGACGTCGTGTTCAGCTCTGTATGGGCCTCATGGGGGAATGGGATGTCCTCCTCCTCGATGAAGTTACCGTTGATCTGGACGTGCTCGTTCGAAGCGAGCTGCTGGCGTTCCTGATCAAGGAGAGCGAAGAGCGGGGCGCGACGATCGTCTGTGAGTTCCTCTTTGCCCGTTTCACAATGACATGAGCTGATGAGCTATGAGGAAGACGCAACGCACATCTTTGACGGCCTCCAGTCGTTCCCGACGCACATCTGTCACCTCCAGCTCGGGAAAACTCCGAGCCCGTTGTTGACGTGGCCCATCAAGACGGCCGAAGAGGCCGGGTCCGAGGTCAAGCATTCGCATAGTGATTTGTTGGAGATTGCGTTGGAGTGGCTTACCGAGGACCGGGACTTGCGGCGACGGTTGGAGAAGGAACGGGGCAAGGCGAGTCGAGGCGCGAGGAAGACGGATGTGAGTATTTCCTTCGTCGTCGTTTTCGGTCAAGCACTGATGTATTGGTTGACAGACGAGGGATATGAAGTCCTTCTACCAAAAGTATGACTATTCGGCGGGTAAATAATAGATGCGAATGCATTGCTTGCGTACACGAGGGGTACCAGAACAGAAGCACGAATGAATCGAACCCGAATTATAGCATATATCATATCGCATGATCAATGTTGAGATACATCAAATGTCCGCGTGCCTACGCGTTCGCCTTGTTCGGCAGAGTGAGTGATCCATACCAAGGCCTTCAAGGTGCCATCAGGCTTTCAACGATAGGCACCGTTAGCCCACGCAACGGCTTATTGACCCTGAACATACCTCCCCGCCATTCGGCAAAAGCCCCAACAACGTCTTCTCTACCTTCTCCGTCGTCTCCGGATCCAACGCCGACGTCGGCTCTGTCAGCCACATCCTCAGTGATTCCCTTTCATATCGCACATATCCCGGACTGACCATCAAGTAAGATCACCTCGGCGTCGCCCAATGAAACCGCCACGGCCAGGCCCATACGCTGTGCTTCCCCGCCGGACAATGTCGCCCATTCTCTGCGCCATAAAGCCCAGTCTATACCCCACCGCTTAGAGACCTGCAGTGCACGTTCCCATACCGCCGGTTTCTCGGATGTCTGTCCGGACGGCTTTCGGTGTGCAGCGTAGGCGAGGATCGTTTGCAAAAAGTCTTGCGGGGTGCCCGGGAGCAGGGAGGGACGTTGCGGGACGTAGAGGACTTTTGTACGATACACGGGTACGCCTGGCGAGGAGGATATGAGCATGAACAACTAGACCCAGGGAGATGGACTGACCGTATTCCGAAGCTTTTCTGCGATTCCAACCATTCTACCATTCAGCAACAAAAACGTTGAACTACCTCCCGTTCCACACGTACTTTCCGTGTAACCGAATCTCACCCTCCTGGTAGATATTCAATTCCGCAAGACACTTGAGCAACGTCGTTTTCCCACTCCCGCTTCGACCTTGAAGTACGAGCACGTCGTTCTCATTGATATCTAGGTTGATATCCTGTGCATACGTGAGCGGTCTTTCGTGGCGCTGCAAGGGGCGCGAAGACGAACCTGGAAGATTGGGTTGCCGTTGTCTGTCCGGAGTGTGAGGTTGTTGACTGTGAGGATGGGGGCCATGGCTGCTGTGTAGGGGATCGCAGCTGGTCGCAAGCAGAAGAAGAGTAGAGACAGTTGAACGAGTCGGAAATGACGCAAGCACGATTCGATCACTTCATCTGATCGTCAAACGGTTGAAACTGCAAACTTCAAGGTTTGTCGATTCAAGCCAACACACCCCACTCCATCCTCCCCCACCATGTCCCGCTCACGCATGTACCGCGATGGCTTCCGTCTCCTCGCCTGGATCCCCGTCGGTATCTTTTTCACACGGCACATCTACTCCGTGGCCACGATCAGCGGCGCCAGTATGCAGCCGACGTTCAATCCGGCGTTTGCGTCCAGTCCGCTGCACCAGGACGTCGTCTTGTTGGATCGGTGGACGATCGGGTTGAATATCTTTCGGAGGGGGGATGTGGTGACGCTGTGGTGAGTCTGTGCGTGGCCTGAGATGTGACAGCTGATGTAGGTCTTGCGTGATAGGTCGCCGCAAAATCCAAAACTGCTCACGACGAAGCGTATAATAGCCCTCGAAGGCGACCTGGTAAGTCCTCTTCCCTTCGTCACAGTTTCAGCTCCTCATCTTATTCCTACAGGTCCATCCCCTACCACCATCACCGCCCACGCCAATCCGCATACCACCAGGTCACTGCTGGGTTGAAGGCGACTCACATTACCACTCCCGGGACAGCAACACGTACGGGCCCGTCCCGCTCGGCTTGATCACGGCGCGGGTGACGCACCTGTTGTGGCCGATGAACCGGGTTGGACCGGTCCCCGCGGGTCCGGAGACGGAGAAGGGGCGGGTGAGGCGGTTGGGCCCGGGGAGGGTCGTCAGGGGTGCCGAGGGCACGAGAACGGTTCTGCAGCAGTGTGGGGAAGGGTGGGAGCCATAGGCCGGGCTTGTTCGTGCTATGCATGTAAATTGGGCTCCTCGGATCAGCTCCGGAGGCGTCGCATATAGGTGGAGAGGACGATGGGGACTGCTCATCATCGATGATCAATAAAGTATGGCCTGCGGAATCACGTAAGGTTCTCGAGGGGCGCAAGCTGACAATCGCCGAGGCCCGTAATGGAAAAGTCAAAGAAAGCTCTCAGACTGCGACCACCGACCACGTGGCTGCAACTCCATAGGTGGGCTCGATACTTGTTCACAATACTCGGTTAACCGGCTCTACTCTGGGCTTTACAATTGCCTACAATTCCAGTTCTTTGGTATATTCCTTCAGACTTTTTCCCCTCACTTTCTCGGAATATCAATCGTGGTCCAAGTCACCTTGTTCGTCGGACCCTGTCCCAACTGACCACCAGCGATCAAAGCAACCCGCTTCGAGTCCTTGAGCACCAATTCCCCTCGAGTATACGCCTTAGGAGAGTCCGTCGCAACCTTGACCCAGGCGTCTGCGGCGCCAAGCTTGGTGTTCAAGAAGACCTCGGAGTTGGAAGAGGCGCTCACGACGAGCGTTCCGTTGCCGTCGGGGCCGGCGGGCGTCCACACGACCACGGGCGAGCCGACGGGGACCGTTCCATCTTGCGATCGGATGACTTGACCTTGCTTGTCTCCAAACTTGGTTGGGTCATTGCTGAGCTTGTAGTAGACGGAAAAAGCGCCCTCCACGGCCCCGTAGAACTCGTACGTCATGATGTACTGGCCGTTGGGGAGCAGCGCGACAGTGGGCATCCCAGGTCGGTGGTCGTATACGGGCGAGGTGACATCATCGACGACAGGGCCCCAATTCTTCAAGTCGCTCGAGATCTGGTGGACCATTTTCTGGCCGTACTTTGGGTCCCGCTGGTCCGAGTAGTAGCAGATGATTTGACCGTTGTATTCCATCAAGCGGGGTTCCCAGACCGGGGTTTCCCCATTGTTGGGCAGGGCAACACCACCATTGGCGATGTGGGAAACAAAGTTCCAGGTTTTACTGTCAGAAGACGTGATCAGCTTTGCGCTCGAAGTGGAACGGCGTTTCATCATACTCACCCCTTGTCGGTACTCGCGTACAGGTCAATTTGCGTCGTGCTCAAGTCTCGCGGGATAGAGTTGCCGGCCAAGAGGATCGTTCCCTCCTTGAACCCTCCAATATCACGGGGCAGTTCGTACAAGTCGGGCTGGTACTTGAGGCCGACGCCGTTCACTTGGTCGACGGCGCGGGAGTATTCCGACCAAGTCTTGCCGTTGTTTTGGCTAAGGACGGGGCAGTATTAGAGGGGACTTCTACTCTTGGTATTGAGCGACTTGCCTCGAGTAGATTGGGAAGTAGACGAGACCCTCGCTTTCGGGAGAGTAGTTTTCCCATGTAGCCAAGATCTGGCCGTTGCCCTAGAGTCGAGGTCCGATCAGCGATTGCACACCAAATACGAGAGCCTGTGCCTACTCACCGACTTTTGGTGCTCGAGCTGGATTGCACGAGCGTATAGAGTCCGTTCGTTGGTATAGTCTGCGGCGGGCGTGTAGATGGTCACGGGTCCCATGATGGGAACCGCTGTGACTGCTGTCGAGGCCAGCAGCGCCGCTGGCAAGAGCGAGGCGATCGCTGAGAGTGTCTTGAATAGCATCACGAAGTCGTCAGTGGAAGGTGAGGCTGTTGCTGATTGAACGACCCGAGTGGTTGGTGTCGCAATCCGGGGGATAGTGGTGGCCAATTTAGTGGGAATATATACTGCATGCGGGAACCATCGTGCCCGTGGGGCACCGTTAACCCATGACCCATGATCATCGTTTGCCCTTTGCCGGGAAATTCGAATCGTTTCTTTCAAGTTGTTCTACCCGGATACCCACCTGGGTGACACCGCAACATCAAGCATCAAAGTAGCTGATGCCGGGCCGGCTGGTACAGCTCAGTTACGATCACAAACCCACAAGAGACACGCAACGGACCTCACCGAATGGCAATACGGCTAACAACAACATCAGCAGGTATTCTTGTGCTCGAATATAATTGCCCCGATGGTCGAGCTAGAATGCTATTAGATCCACAAGCTCACAGACGAGGAGACGAATCTCTCCAATATCCGGAGGAATATATCTACGGTGCCTTAGCCGGGCGCTAGCGGATATTGCGATTCCCCGCTGGGCTCCTGTTGGGCTCCAAGCGGGGTCGTATTTGCCACTCAATCTTCTGGTCCTCCTGGAGTTATGGGCTCCTCCAGCGGGTAACGTACGTTGCCAACTCGGTTTGCTACACGAACCCTTATGGTAAGAGGTGGTGACATGCCTATACGGCTAAATGGCCCGGGAAATACTCCCCTCTACAACGCATCAGATGACGCATGAATCAATCTCGGTCCGCTGGTCGAGCGTAATCAGAACCGCTGGCCGCGCGACTACACCAGTCTTCATCTGGCAACGTAGCTGACCACACCATCAAACAAATGACATCAAATACAGAACCGCAACAGCCAGTGCGTACAAAACGAGCGAAAAAACTTTCAGAAAAATAACAAACGAGCGTCTGAGCGTAAGAAAAGTCGTAACAGCCGATCCAAAGAAAACCGACGATCCGTAAACGAAAGTAGTGAGGCGGCAAGGTCGCCGTAGAGCATGAACCTGCGTCGTAAACCGGTCCCAAGTATAGCAGTTATATCCAGTACCCATTATCGTCGTCGTCGCCGTTCAACCGTCGAGAGAAAGGCAAGTGTCCATTGAAGAGCGAGGCGGCGCCTACTTGTCGTCCGCGTAGGCATCTTCCACGGGGGACTTGGCGCCCGCCCTAGCCGCAGCGTACGCCGCGAGCAGTTGGTCCGGGTTTGCTGTCGCTACGTTCAGATGATCAGTCGTGAGAAAAGGGGGGGGGGGGGGGGGGGGGAGAAGAGGGGAGGGCACTCACGACCGGGTAGCGGCATGCCCATCATTCCCATGGCGGGAGGCGCAGGGGAAGCGGCATTCGTCAACTCCTCGACACGATCTTCAGGCTCATCGTACACGCTCGGACTGGGCAACGGTCCTGCACTGCCAGCGTTGTTGGTGGATCGTTGAGAGTACTGCGAAATCGCTTGACTCCTCCTCAGCAAGATGGATTCCGCATCGCGGAGTCCATCAGCGCTCCTGCGCGTCGCCTCGGCCTGTCGTCGATCTTCCTCGGTCTCCGCGGCGGGTCTGTTCTTGTCTCGTTTACCCACGGCGGACGTGATCGAGGAGAAGAATCCGCCGACGCCACCGCCGCGCGCAGGGACAGGAACGGAGGGAACGGCAAACGGTCCGTCCGCTTGTGAGGGGGAAACGAGGGCGCCGTCGATCGAGTGCCTTCCTGCCGTCGGACTGGGTTCCACACGGCTCATGCGTTTATTCGAGGTGTCTTTTGACGGGTTCGACGTGATCACGTTGACGGACAAGCTAGACTTTGAAGGGCGGATCAACGTGTCCCCGAACGAGACCCTCGACTGCCGGGTTCCCGGTGCACCAGCGAATGAAATGTGCGAGTTGCGCACGCCGGCAGGAAGGGTAGCGAGGTCCGCGTTGGAGACGTTGAAGATGGATTGCGGACGGAGCTGGGAGGCCGGTCGATCACTGGAAAGCGTACTCTGTGGTCGTCCCGCGCCGGCGATCGAGTGCGGCCGTGCTCCAGGGCCAGGTCGATACCCTACCGCCCCGCGACCGGCAATGTTATTTTCCACGGCGTAAACCGAGCTATCCCTCGTCCACGCCGAGACGGGTCTCGCCGCCGCGGCCCCGGAAACGACGCTACTCCTCGCCATACTCATCGGCCTGGCGCCCCCTCCGGCGCTGACCATACTCGCCCGCGGCGCGCCCTGCCTCCAATCGGCGGAAATAACACTCATCCGTCGATCGACGTGCTCGGACCATCGCTTTCGCTTCTCCTGTTCCCTCAGTCGGGCAAACTTGACGTACAGTCCGACGAGCAAGGCGACAACGACGATCGGGACGACGATGGCGACGGCCATGACGGCCTTGGAGAGTCCCCCGGGAGGGGCGAGGGCACTGCTGAACATTCCCGGATCGTCCGAGGCCGCGCCGGCGGCGGTCCCGTTTACGTTTGCGGTCGCTGTTGCCTTGGCCGCGGCTTTGGAGGAGGCGATGACGGCGCTCGCGGCGGTGACGATCGTTGTTCCGCCTTGGACGATCGTCGTACTGAGTTGTTCCTTTGCCGTGTAGAGGGAGAACGTCGGTCCGAGCGGGATATCACTCAGGAACCTCGGTTGATTCGCATCCACGATGGAGAGGTACACGTTTGCCTTTGTCGTATAATTCCACCACGCCGGATCGAATTGACCCGCGTTGTATTCCCCCTTGGCGTATTCCACCCCCGGGAAAGAATGGAGAAGGCCCTGGGACGAAGTGTAGAGGTACAGATCGATCGAGGTTGTCGTCGGGAGGCAGGTGGGGTTCCATTTGAATGTGACATCGGCCGAGGAGGTGAGGTTTGAGCCTTCGGTCGGGAAGAGGTAGAGGTCGCCGTTGGCGAGGTCGCATGGGGCTACGGAAGGGAAGGGGGTCAACTCGAGGAACGGACTTTGCTTGTTCGGACGTACCTCGCTTCTCCACTGCGCGCTTGTGTGCCCCAGCTCCGGCTCCGGCTCCTGCCAATCCTACGCGGAACCTTGCAAGATCGAGTGCGGACATGGTCATAAACGAGGGTGATCTCCTATCTCCTATCTCCTCTCTCTGGCTCCCTTTGGCACAGCAATTAATGATTAATGACCACCTGATGCTCGCCTAAAAGGGAAACGTCGACGTCTATTGTTGTGATCCGGAACCAAATCGCGTCTATCCGCTCGGGCGCACCAGTCCAGTTCATCGAGCTTCTATTTGCCACCGCACCGCACCGTACAACCACGTCGTCTCACACACCACTACAGATCCAACCCCAACGCCTCGCATCCGATCCACTCCTGTCCCCATCCGGCAGCACCACCGCCGACTTTAAACTTTCGCCCCGCCCGATCCTCGGCACGGAACCGGAACGCGGAGCCGAGGACGTCTACCTCGATCTTGGGCACTTGGCGCAGTGTGCGCGCAAACGCGTCCGGGTCAAAGGATGAGGAGGGCGTGGTGAGTGAGGAAGGCGCGTGTGGGAGCGTCGGGAAGGAGTAGGCGGGGATGGTGATGGTGAATAACGCGTGGGATTTCGGTATTACTGCTTTCCCTCGTGGTGTTAGCATAGCCCCCGCAGATTCTGCAACGCGTATGACTGACCCTTGACGACGTTGGCGCACGTCACGACCCTCATCGTCTCCGCCGTCTCCTGCACCACTATCCCCTCCAAACCGACCAGCGCACGATTCTTACTCCTCTTCACTACATTCGCGCGATATCAGCCTTTTTTTCTCCCTCAAACTGAAAGTGAGGAGAGCCCACCTCGCACACAGGCGCCCGTGAAATCCGCCTTGATGATCCTCGATGAAATCTGTTCACACCCGAGACCATTCTCGAGTCTCGCGTTCGGGAGGGGCGCCGCGCCGTTGAGGTCCGGAAGATGTGGTGGGTATGCCGGCAGGGGCAACGTCTCGGACAAGTAGGAGAGGTACATGTAGTGCAGCGGTAGAAGGAGGTTATACCTTTTTCCGCAAAGCGTCAGCACGCACCCCATTCCTCGGAAAGGCGGACGTACGGTATCGTCGTACCCTTCCCAACATCCCACACCCCCCTCTGTTTCCCTTCCTCCCTCGCAAAAACGCCCACCTTCCGCCTCTTCCTCCCCCGCTCCGTCTCCTTCTGCACACCGCGCACATCCAACGGGCGCTTGTTCCCCCTCTTCAGCGCCGCATCTCTCCGCTCTTTCTCTTCCAGCGCCGCACCAACGGCCGGCGGATCTTCCAGGAGGACGTTGCGCGACGCCAGACGGGCGGTATACGATGTGCTGGATAGTTGCAATAGGGATTGAGGGTTCTGTACCTCTGACGGGATGGGTTGGGAGGCGGTGAAGCGTAGGAGGGGACGCTGACGAAGGGAATTTTAGCACCGGTTGTGCTGGTCTGTGTAGGGAGGGAGGACTTGCCCTGAGTGCTGTCGGCAGTGTGCGGTACTGATCTATCGACTGCGGTGGGCCTTGAGGCGCAACTGAGGACGTTCGTGACATTGTGAGCGGAGCTCCCCTGTGATCGTGGGAGAATAGATGGGGAGGGGATCTTGTTGAAGGGGGGAAGACGGTGAAAGAGCTGAAAGAGCTAAAGAGCTCAAGCTGAAAGCCGAAAGGTAGCTGCTGTCGATCATAAATTTTGTTTCCGAGACACCAACAACTCGTATGAACCGCATACTCGAGTGCATGTTCCGATGTTCAAGCATGACCAAGTATCCTTACGTCCACCGGTCGGTCTTGACTAGCATGCTCGGCACTCGCTTCAAGAGCGGTCGTCATGGTAGCCCTGGGACAAGGCAATCTTTTGATGATTGGTTTGAGAAGGCTGGGGTCCCGGTGCGTGCTTTGCGTCGATGCAGGCACACAGATGAGGTGGGTAACGGGGACAGCTACATCCGTCCTGTTGGTATGCTGTACACAGGTTCGTTTGGCTGGAAGGTTTTGCTACAAGATGTTGGGGGAGTGAAGTAAACTATCAGTCTCGTTGCAGGAAAAGCAACGTCTCGTCTTTCGCGATGGCGCAAGGCATCCTACTTTCGCCCTCCTTCAAGCCCAGTGGCTGTCTCACGCGCCGACTCGAGACAAGTCATCGGAACGCGGCGTTTCGAGCCTTACAGCAAGGGATGCCGCAGCGCAGCAGGACAGGTGCCCATGAGACGGGAAGCCACGGCTATTGAAGACGTGGTTGTCCTTCCGCGGGGAGCCCTCTGGATTAGCGATGTGATTGTTCCTGCGCATCAGTGCCGCTGTAGTAGTATAGGAAACGAAGGATGCGTCACGCCGACTTCTCCGCCAATAGTTCCGCGGGTCAAGGCGACATACTTGACCAAGAGACAGGATGAGGGATTGCATTGAGCGCTGTTTCCAACATTCCGCCCTTGTTGTACCGTAACAAGGTCTGACGAGCCTGTATGATGCACGTCGACAACTGCCGAGGCACAAATGCTAAGGTCCGAACTGTGGATCAAGGTGCAGAGGTCGATCATGGTCAAGTTGAAGGGGGAGCCAACAGCCGGAACCAGAATTTCGATTTTTCCATTTCAGCAAAAAGACAGGTCGAGCAAGATTCGAAAACTCTTACAGCATCTTTTGGCGCGGAAGAACGAAAGCGCGATCTTTTCCCAAAGACTGACCCATCGCCCGACTCTGGGCAACCTCCTCGGCCTGCCATTCGCTCGTCATTCCCCGCCCACGCTGTCGCCGTTCGACGGTGTACGGCGCCTTGTTTGGGGAACCGGTCGACTCGTCACGAAAACGCTCGTCGTGAATAGGTGCGAGCTTCAAGCCCAACATCTATCAACCTAGTTCAGCAAGATGTCCGCCAAGTGTACGTGAAGGATTGGATCTGGGGGGAACGGGAGGATGGCGGTGCGGGGTTTGGGTTTTCGTGGATGGTTTGGTTTGGACTGGTCTGGTCGGATAATGGAAGGGTTGCCGCACAAGAGGACAACGGGAGGAGGACAAGCGGAGCGGACGGCTTCGCTCAAGGATCCTCGACTGTCGCCAAACAATCGTTAGAAGTTGCACGCGACGTGCGCTTTGGGCCAACAAACCACACCAGCAAACGGACAGAGGACACATAACGGAACGAGAGAACGGCGAACCGATGGAGAGAAGGAAATAGCAGACCAAGCCAGACATCCACGAAAACCAAAACTGCCTTCCCCATCCATCTCCTAATCCCCGAAAGATACATTACGCTGACTTTATCCTCCCATCACAGCCGCCGCCACCGGTACCAAGTTCCGAATGACCCTCGCCCTTCCCGTCGGCGCCGTCATGAACTGCGCCGACAACTCGGGCGCCAAGAACCTCTACGTCATCTCGGTCGTTGGATGTGGTGCCAGGTTGAACAGGTTGCCCGCCGCCGCTGCCGGTGACATGGTGAGTGAGATGTGGGGGAGCAAGAGGGAAGGTCGGACTGATTAAGGAACGTTCGCAGGTCATGGCTTCCGTCAAGAAGGGTAAGCCCGAATTGAGGAAGAAGGTCATGCCCGCCGTTGTCGTCAGGCAGCGAAAGCCCTGGAGGAGAAGGGACGGTGTCTTCTTGTACTTCGAAGACAACGCGTGAGTCTATGCGTGCCCTCGATGCCTTGACGCACAACTAATCGACACTTTTTCAACTTTTCAGCGGTGTGATAGTCAACCCCAAGGGCGAGATGAAGGGTTCCGCCATCACCGGTCCCGTCGCCAAGGAGTGCGCCGACCTCTGGCCGCGTATCGCCTCCAACGCCGGTACCGTCGTCTAAACCAAAAACATACCAAAACACACTGGTCTGCGGCGTTTCGTATCCCTCGGCTGCGCGTGATACCCCACCGACGGCACACTTGAAAAAACCAGCTCGACAAGTACGAGGAGGTTCGGATGTTGTACCTAGTGTAATTCGACTTGTGCGGATTGGGTTGTTTTTCCTGGATGACATTTGCTCGCTTCACGTCCGCATCGTGTCCCATTTGGTGACGTCGCGGGTTTGTCACGGAGCCACAGGTCGTCTTATCTTCCGTTCGATTTCGGCGGCTGTTTCAGCTGAAGGCATCCGCAGCACAGAGTTTCTTCGACACGCTTGTGAACGCAGATGGGGACATTGATATTTAGCAAAATCAGAAGGAAGTTTGCAAAACATCGAGACCTATCTGCGCAGCAAGCGACGGCAGGAATTGGGGTCGTTCAGGCTCTTCGCAGATCTCTCACATCGCTATGATTCACAAAAAGGACATCGTGCAACGTGCGACGCTTTGATTCGAAGATACCGTGTTGCATTGCGCCCTGCTCTTCCCTTTCTTTGGTCATTGGAGGAGACCGAGACACTTCCTTTGCCTCAATAGGGTCAATAGAGGAAGGACCAGGACCACAACGGTTGTTTGCGACTAAGTTATCCTTTCTGCGCTGACCCTGATTTTCGGGCAATTTATCCTACTTATCACCCAGCCTACTTCAGCAGAGTGGCTCCTTGCGTTGGACAGTCGCCTCAACCGTTGCATTCTTCGACAAGCGATCACATCGCCCTGTTCTGGGCCCGTAACTTGAGCGGCCGGTGTCGCCGATTTTGATCGACCTTCAATTTTGCCGCGATACGTGATACCACTCCGGACAACTTACTATACCCTGACATCAGCGAATCGCATTGACTCGGGCTCTATGGCACCTTCACTACCCAACTCAACCGGTCTAATTCGACGAGAGGCTCAGGAAGCAGAATCGTCGGATGACGCCACGATTCTCGGCATGACCCCGACGACAGTGGCCGGAGTCGCTATTGCGATCTGCGTGATCTTGGCCCTCATCGGTTGGGTCATCTATAGGAAGGTCACCAGAAAGTACAGAGCGGCGCGGAATCTTGTGCACACTGCAAAAGATGCCCACAAGGATATCAAAGGAATGTCGGGAAATGGGGAGAGAAAGCGCAATAATGCGAAAACGGTGGCAGGGCATGCTGTAAATGTGGGCAAGGCATATAGCGAGATGGCGAGACCCTAAGATGTGTGGATATCATGCTCCAAGCTGTTGTAGAGGGTCACTCGCCTTCGGATATCCATGAATGCTAGGTGGTAAGCAACCGTAAGACGTCCATCTTCAATGCGGCGCCCATTGAATGACATGCTACTATCACCGTCTTCTGTATTCGAACCCTGGTTCTCCCGGTCACATAGCAGAACAGCGCGTCCATAGCGTTCGAGTTCCTGTAATGATCTTGGTATTGGTAGTCCGTGCTTTCCCTTTTTGAGATCGAGTAGGTATCCCTATTGACTCTCTACGGCGATACAAAGAAACTATACACATACATGAGTAACCTTTGACACAAAGGCGATCTCACCTTCGTGCCGACTATTGCGCAGCCTCGGCAATTTCTTCCTTTTCAGTTTGTCCTTGATTTCCTATCAGCATGTCGATGCTCACGTTGCCTTCTCAAGGCACCATTCGTCGATGGTCTTGCGCTGTTGGTCTGTCAAAGGGGCCACGAGCGTGTCTCCCGCCTTCTCTTTAATGGCATCCGTCACCCTACCATGCCAATACTCTTTGAACGTGTCCCAGGCGACATCAAGAATCATCTTACGTTTGAACTCGTCTGGTAAGGATTGAGCACTGGGGTTCTTGGCTACACCCCCGCTCGCTTTCTCCTTGAAGTGGGAGTATCGATTCGCCTGTCCCTTCGTCTTCTCCCATTCACGCTGCAGGATCTCCTCTATTGAATACAGGGAGGCACTTTTGACAGCCGCTGAAGCGCCTGCGCTTGACGATGGGAGAGACGACTCCGACGTGGTCACCATTATACTAGGCAGCTGGGTGTTTGTGGACCCCGCTTGGGATGAAGGCAACGTCATTTCTGGTTGTGTGAAGGGTTTGAGGGAGACTCTGAGGGCGCAGTACCGGTAGTCAATGGGAGTGTGGGAAAACCAATTCATGGGCCAAAGCCTCTGGTAACCAGTGTTATATGCCTGGCTCAAAACGAAATTTCATGGTCGTTCATCCTTTCGTTACTTCGTATTCCTTTCATTCCAGGGGCATATTCATCGCCCGCTCGTGGATGTGCAAAAGAGGCTTCAGTATGGCGAGGTCCGGGTGGAAAGTGGGAAAGGAGGAAGTCAAAGCACTCTTGTCTGGGGTGTCTGGGCAACAGGCGCGAGCCATACATCCCGCTGTGTCTGCGATGTATGGATTGTGTGCCATTGGTGTATAGCTCTTTCAGTGAGTGGGAACACGATCAAGTCGATCCTATCTGCCAGTTATTAAGCCCCGGCAAACATCGAGCACGCAATTTGCGCAATCGCATTCAGCGTGAGGAATTCCCGATCCGAATCTGACGTTACCTGAACTGTGGCGACTATCTGTCTGTGTCGCCGTATGAAAATACGAAGGCAGATGGAGTGATGCCAGCGATCTATCTTGATCACATTAGGGTAAATGAGGTGCACGCGAACACGTTCGACGCGTCTTCAGACTTTGGCTCATCGCGTTTTCGCGACTTGGTGCTTCTTGTCTCGTCTCGCGAAGCTCGTTGCCTTGATTCAATCTCTTGCCACACCGTCTCCGTGCAAACCCGCCCTTCTTCTTCGCCATAATCCCCACCATTCCTCGCTTGCAAACAAGATATCGCTGACCGCTAGTACCGGCACTGACGCATCCTGTCAACATGTCGAAACGAGGCGGCGGAGGCGGCGGTCGTAATCCTATCTTCGGCTTGACCGGTAGCATGGGCAAACGAGGTGGTCGCGGCGGCTCCAACACGAGGTTTACAGGCCGCAAAGGTGGATACAAGCGGAGTGGGGGAAGCACAAAGGAGGGCAATGCAGGAGACGTCGTTCTTGATCGTACCGATGATGGGACGGCCGCGCAAGAGCGGTATGAAGAGGTCGCGGCGATGGATGAAGTCGATGAAAAGCTGGGCTTCTGGAGGTTCGACAGTGCCAAGGCGGACGGCGAGGAGAAGATTGGGTGGCTCGTGAATATGCATCAGGTCAGTCTGCCGCGTATCGTCTGCGGTAAAGCTAATCTGGTATCGCCAGACACTGCTGAAATCCGAGACTCACGCTGGAGGGCTCGCCGCGGTCGACTACTATTTCATTCAAGAAGACGGCGGCATGTTCAAGGCGACAATAGCATTTGAACCATACTTCTACGTTTCTTGCAAGGTGCGTGAAGAATTCTGCCGACCTTCAGATTGACATGCTCACGATCACCTCGCATATAGCCTGGAACGGAAAGCATGGTCGAAGAATGGCTGATGAAGAAGTACGAAGGCCTACTCATTCGTGTCGAGCGTATCAAAAAGTGGGATTTATCGATTCCCAACCATCTCCTCTCGGCCCCACCCGTGCATCTCCGCCTCAAATTTTACAACACGCAAGATCTCCAAAATGTACGACGTGAACTAGCTTCTCTCGCAAAAGTCAACTCGTCCAAGATGGAAGCCATGAGTGCATACGCCGATGTCGTCAACGGATTCGAGAACGGCAGGGAATCGAATGGCGATGATGGGATGGCTTCAATGGCGATTGAGATGGACGACGAAGAGGGCATGAATGGCTTCGGTGGGAGAGCTGGCACTGAGGGGGGTCGTCCGGATCGCACGGGAAAAGGGAAGGACAAGGAGCCAAGCGAGTGCGTTATGGACTTGCGGGAACACGATATCAATTACTACTTGCGAGTTGCCATAGATCTGAGTGAGTACAGTTCCAGCCGAGAGTGAGCAGATAACTGACGCAGACGATCAGACGTGCGAGTCGGTTTGTGGTATGCCGTCAAATCTCAAGGCGGAACGACATCCCTCACGCATCTCCCCGAGCGAGTCAAGCGAGCCGAACCCGTTGTCATGGCCTATGATATCGAAACTTCAAAACAGCCCCTCAAGTTTCCCGATCAGCTTACGGATCAAATCATGATGATCTCATACATGATTGACGGACAGGGTTTCCTCATCACGAACCGGGAGATTGTCAGTGAGGATATTGAGGATTTCGAGTACACGCCGAAGGAGGAGTATGAGGGTGAATTTACGGTTTTCAATGAGGCGGATGAGGTGAGTCCCCGTGCTTGGTTCTCCACACTGCAGCTAAAGACTTGTTACAAAGCCCGCCCTCATACGCAAATGGTTTGAGCATATCAGAGACGCCAAACCGACAGTCATGGCGACGTACAACGGTGACAGTTTCGATTTTCCGTTCGTGGAAGCAAGAGCCAAGGTTCACGGAATCGACATGTATACCGAGACTGGCTTCAAGCGGGACAAGGAAGACGAATTCAAGAGCAGAAGTTGTGCGCACATGGATTGTTTCCGGTATGTGGCGGTAAGATACGGGTGTACTGAATGAGCTGACGTGGTATTTGGTCAGATGGGTCAAGCGAGATTCATATCTCCCTCAAGGTAGTCAGGGTTTAAAAGCTGTCACTACCGCAAAGTTGGGCTACAATCCTATCGAGTTGGATCCCGAGCTTATGACTCCGTAGGTTCGATGACTCTCTCCGAGAGTCGATTCTGACGCGACAATTTGCATCAGATACGCCATCGAGCAGCCGTCCATCCTCGCCCAATACTCCGTTTCCGATGCCGTTGCGACATATTACCTATACATGAAATACGTGCATCCCTTCGTATTCTCCCTCTGCAATATCATTCCGCTCAACCCGGACGAAGTCTTGAGGAAGGGCAGTGGCACGCTTTGTGAGACCTTGTTGATGGTAAGTACAGGTTGATACTTAGAGAGCCGTAGCAAACGCCCGCATCACAGGTCGAAGCGTATCAGGGCAACATCATCATGCCAAACCGACACGAAGAGGCCCACGGAGCCACCTATGAAGGCCATCTTCTCGCAGCCGAGACATACGTCGGCGGTCACGTCGAGGCACTAGAAGCCGGCGTCTTCCGAGCCGATATTCCAACACAATTCAAGGTCGTCCCCAGCGCCATGCAAGGTCTTATCAACGATCTTGATGCGGCCTTGCAATTCAGTATCGTCGAGGAAGGAGGTCACAAGCTGGAAGATATCGAAAACTATGACGAAGTCAAGGGCCAGATTCAGGAAGCCCTCGAAACAATGCGCGATGAACCCAACCGATTCGACAAACCTCTCATTTACCATTTGGACGTCGCCGCTATGTATCCGAATATCATGTTGTCGAATCGTCTTCAACCGGATTCAGTAAAGGAAGAAGCGGCATGCGCGGTCTGCGATTACAACAGGGTCGGCAAGGAATGTGACCGACGGATGGTATGGTCTTGGCGTGGAGACTACTTTCCGGCAAAACGAGACGAGTTCAACATGATCAAGCACGCCTTGGATCAAGAGACATTCCCAGGCAAATGGCCGAATTCCCCTCGACGCAGATTCAACGAGTTACCCGCTGCGGAACAGTCTGCGCTGATTCACAAACGACTTGGCGACTACTCGAGGAAAGTGTATCGAAAGACGCACGAGACCAAGGTGGTCGATCGAACCGCCATCATTTGCCAGCGAGAGAACCCGTTCTATATCGACACCGTTAGAGCTTTCCGAGATCGTCGGTACGAATACAAGGGAAAGCACAAAGCAGCGAAAAAGGATCTTGATAACGCCCTGGCCGAAAAGCTTCCCATCACCGAAGTTGACGAAGCGAAAAAGATGATCGTCCTCTACGACTCTCTGCAACTGGCGCACAAGTGTATTCTCAACTCCTTCTACGGCTACGTCATGCGGAAGGGCGCACGATGGTACTCGATGGAGATGGCGGGCATCACATGTTTGACGGGCGCCAAGATCATTCAGATGGCTCGACAGCTCGTGGAACAAATCGGCCGTCCGCTAGAACTGGATACGGACGGTATTTGGTGCATGTTGCCTGGCACTTTCCCGGAGGACTTCGACTTCAAGCTCAAGTCGGGCAAGAAGTTCAGGGTGTCATACCCGTGTACCATGCTCAATCATCTCGTTCACGCGCAATTCACCAATCATCAGTATCACGATCTCAACGCAGAGTCAGGAGAGTATGCGGTCAAGAAGGAGAACAGTATCTTTTTCGAACTGGATGGGCCGTACAAGGCAATGATCCTTCCATCTTCCAAGGAGGAAGACAAATTGCTCAAGAAACGATACGCTGTCTTCAATTTCGACAACTCGCTGGCGGAACTGAAGGGCTTCGAAGTGAAACGACGAGGTGAACTGCAGCTTATCAAGATCTTCCAATCGCAAATCTTCGACAAGTTTTTGCTTGGAAACACCACCGAAGAGTGTTATGCAGAGGTCGCCAAGGTGGCCGATCAGTGGCTTGACATCCTTCAGAGCAGAGCGTCTAGTCTCGACGATGTCGAGCTGGTCGAACTTATCGCCGAAAACCGAAGCATGTCGAAGACTCTCGCGGAATATGGTGCTCAAAAATCGACGTCAATCAGCACAGCCCGACGACTAGCCGAATTCCTGGGTGAACAAATGGTCAAGGACAAGGGTCTCGCCTGTAAATTCATCATCTCTGCTAAGCCCCTTGGAGCACCCGTAACCGAACGAGCGGTCCCAGTCGCCATCTTCGACGCCGAAGAGACGGTGAAACAGCATTTCTTGAAGAAATGGCTCAAAGACAGCGCTCTGACCGACTTCGACTTGCGAGCCATCTTGGACTGGGCTTACTACGAGGAGCGTTTGGGTTCCGTCATCCAAAAGTTGATCACCATTCCGGCTGCATTGCAAAAAGTCAGCAATCCGGTCCCCCGGATCCGTCATCCAGACTGGTTACACAAACGAGTGATGGCCAAGGAAGACAAATTCCGGCAACACAAACTTACGGATATGTTTGCCAAAGCCCCAGCGAGAGAGATTTCTGCAGATATCGAAGACTTCGGTAACACGAGCAACAAGACCTCGATTTTCGGACGTCGAATGGCAGTCAACAAGAAGAAGAAGCTGGTGGAAGTGGAACCAGAGGTGGAAGAAGTTCCTCCTGACCCCACGGTAGATTACAAGGGATGGCTTCGCTGCATGAAAAAAGTCTGGAAGGCCAAGAGAGTGGCGCACGCGAAACAGAGCAAGTCTTCCGCCGCCATGGCTTCCCGTTCAAAAGTTCCGATCAAAGCCATGTTCCAGCAACAATCATTCGGCATGTCCAACAGCCAATGGGACGTCCTCCAGATATCGCCGACCAACCGACCTGGAGAATTCAGACTGTGGCTTGCAATCAACTCAAGCTTCCAATGTGTCAAGCTGCATATCCCACGACAGTTTTATCTGAACCTCAAGAACAAGCCCAAGAAAGGTACCTTTCACTCGAGCTACGAAGCTGTTCCGATCGCGAGGACGCTGCCGCGGAACCATCCATCCCGCAACCTGTACAGAGTGACAGTCAATGAACGGATCTTTGTCGAGGAGGAGTCGCACTTCTCCAGCTTGATCAACCACCCTAATGTTGACGGCGCATACGAACTGCAGGTGAGTTTCGTGTGACCTACTTTGTCGCCTGAGATTAAGGACCGCGTTCGTAGGTCACTCCTGTCATTCGAGCTCTCTTGGAATTTGGCACATCCTGCGCGATCAAACCTGGTGTAAAGGGTGGCCTAAGCCGAGGCTTAGACAAGGGTCTGATGCTGGATGAATTAGAGAGCGCCGGCTCGGCGATCAGCCGACATCGCTACCTGAATCAAGGCCAGGGAATGCGGTACATCTATCTTCACCACTCGATGATGGACAACCGACATCTGTACGGTCTTTTCGTGCAAGGCAGAGAACCACGCATCTACCTCGTGGACTCGGCCCTCAATCGTCCGCAAGTGCCGAATCCGTCCAAGATGTACGCCGAGGCGTATCAAGATCTTCCGGAATCGGTCCTTCAATCCAGCTTGATTGCGTATGCGAGCACCATCTCTCCAGAGTTCTCCGCACACACGACCGAGGCAGCTGCATTGAAGGCCCTTGCCAAAGAGCTCAACAGCCATCGCCGTGGTCCTAACATGCTTGTCATTCGATCCCCTCAGGAGGCGGGACACTTTTACGTTAAGCACAACATATTCTCCGAGTTTCCCATCATCATGGCCGCGCATCACGCCGATGACGTTCACTCCTCACTCATGTGGATCGTGCACGCGACCAAGACCATGGTCAGGGACTACTTCAAGCTGAGTGGTTGGTTGAAAAATCAAATCGATCATGCCGAACACTATGATGTTCCTCTAGGTGTAAGCAGTACCTTGGATCTGTCGTCAACCGTATGCTCATTCAGCCCTGCATATAGAACATTCCTTCCGATATGGGGCTGTTCATGGCGGATATTGACTTTGCAAGGCGTTTGCATCGACAAGACATGGTCCTATGGTGGTCCATTGGTTCTAAGCCCGACTTGGGCGGTAGCGAACAAGACCAGCACAGTCAACAGGTAGAAGAGAATCTTCTGCCGCAAGTGTCGGTGCCTGGGTGCTACAGCAATGCGGTATTGGAAGTCACCATAGACGATCTCGCCATCAATGCCATTCTGCAATCCGCCATCGTCAACGAGATGGAGGGCAGTGGGTCAGGATCGATGGCGTTCGACTCGGCATCGCACAACCTGGACGAATATGCCAAGGGCTCAGCGCATACCGCTGCAACTCTGGGAGACGCCGTACTGCCGACACAAACTTTCGCTATCCTGAAGAGCATGGTACGGACATGGTGGACAGGGCATGCCCGAGCCAAAGTGGGAAAGCGCAAAACGAACGTAACCGATCTCGCCGTCAACCACTTCTGGCGATGGCTAAGCAGCACTACATCTGCAATGTACGATCCAGCCCTGCAGCGCTTCCTCTACAGTCTCATGCGCAAGGTCTTCCTTCAACTCTTGGCAGAATTCAAGCGATTGGGAACTCAGGTCATCTACGCCGACTTCAACCGGGTCTTCTTATTGACATCGAAGCCCGACGCCACTAGTGCATATGCCTTCGCGCAGTATCTTGTGACTGCTGCCACCTCGCAGGAGCTATTCCAGGATATTTCTTTCGAGATTTCCCAGTTCTGGAACTACTTGGCGTGGATGGATGTAGCCAACTTTGGAGGTGTCAAGATATCGGCGGCCGATGCAGGCAACCCCCGGGCAATAATCTCCGATACTATCACCATGGACTGGAATATTCAAGCATACCTGCCTCCAGGGATCCAGCCTTATTTCGAAACGCAGGTCGGCAACTTTATCTTTGCCATGTATAGCGCCAAAAAGAAATCCAGCGATGGTCGAACGCCGCTCAAGGCAATTCATGATCTCAACAGCAACAGCTCGACGGATGCACCGGCCCCGACACAGGTCAACCCAGTCAAACTCAAAGAAGCTGCTGCAGCTCAGGCCAGTATCTCCCACCAACTCACGCGAAGGCTTCTGTCGATCGTGTCAAAGTTGAAGAAACGACATAGCGCTGCAGGGACGGACCCGACAGAGGCGGAACTTCTTCGTTTCCCTCTGTTACCAGGGCAGGTCTCTACGCCGAGCAATCCCACCCTGGAGTTCATCAAGTCCGTCTGTGCGGTCTTCGGTCTGGCCAAGGAATACAGCGTTGAAGTTCAGATTCTTAAGCGCAATTTGTTGGATCTCGTCAACGTTCGCGAATTTGCCGAAGAAGCCCTGTTCAAAAATCCCTGTGGTCAGCCTTTGATACTGCCAATGGTTATTTGCGCCAAATGCTTCTCCTGTCGGGATGTGGATCTATGTCGTGATCCGGATCGACTGCCTATCGTGACGCCGGAGAAGAAGGGTCTAGAGATCTTGCCACCAATGAGGGAGTCTTGGGCATGTCAGGTAAGTAGCTTCAGACAGCGAGGCGCTCTTCATACTGAGTCTCATCCCGCACAGGTCTGTTCCGAAGAATACGATCGCACCCAAATTTCCAAGCCTTTGATCGAGCTCATTACCAGGATTCAGATGGCTTATCAACTGCAAGACGTAAGTGCGATAGTAACAAGTATGGGCAGAGCTGTGACTTATAATTGGCATTAGCTTGTATGCACGAAATGCAATCAGATCAGAAGTGATAACTTGGCAAGCACTTGTGCTTGCGGCGGTGCATTCCGAACTACCGTCAACCGGGTTGACCTCAAGCGTAAACTCCGAAGTATTCTTAGCAGTAAGTGCTCCACATTCTACAGACTCCTGACAATGTGCTCACTGAGCACATCGTCTCATCAGTTACCGAATATCATAGACTGGACTTGCCCGGAGCCTATGTCAAGTCGATCTTGGCGAGGTGGTGATCGTATTAGCCCTATCGTTGTAGTACAGAAACACGTAATAGGTTGTATGGATTGAGCCATCAATATAGTTTGCATAGTACCCACACGCCGCTTTCCGTGTGCTGTTGGATAGACAGCTCCCGCTCAGGCGCAGAACGGCAATTACAGACCCTCTCGCCTGGTCTTAGCGATTGCGTCTTTCAGTCTGGCCCACGGATACGCTCACATTCCGCTTACAGATTCGCGATACGGCCGGCCCAGAGATATCTCTTACTCTTACCAGTCTATGCGTCTTGTGCATCCAGCTCCTCGATCCTCTGCTCTTCTTCCTTCTCGCGTTCCTCGGTCTTCAATCGAAGATATTCCAACGGAAGCATTGTTGCCCTTCGCGAGTCGATGGTCAGGAGCCGCGATAGCCGGCCGGCCCCTGCGCGCAACTTACCTGTCAATAGCTGATGGAAGGCCCCTATGCCGCCCACGTAGCATAACCAAAATCATCTATTGCTTGCAGACTCGTCAACCAGACTTACATCAAAACATACGGGCCTTCCTTGCTTACGATTAACTTTGAAAGCTTACGGAAGCTCCCGCTAAAGCTCGCCATCGAGTATGGAAGACCAAAACTTATCCCAACGGTGGCATACCCGCTCGTAACTTCGAATAGGATGTGCCAAATAATGAACCAGCCGAAGTTATCGCTGGCGAGCAGCTGATTGCGCTCCACAACGCAAATCGCACCCGTCGCGAGTATAAGCGGCCACAAGTCGAAGGCGATCTGTGGCAAGAGATGATCCACCACGTACTTCCTGCAGCACGAAAACCAAGAGAAGGGTCAGATCAGTCATTCGCTCTTGGTATGCGCGCGTACGAAAAGATGACACCCTCAGGCTTTCCCGGATGGACTCTGGTGGAATGATGTGTGTGAATACCGAGAGCTAGCAGGTAGGTGAGTACAAGATTTTGGCACGTCCCCTTATCAGCTGACCTCTTTCCTCGTATACATTGGTCGACCTATACTCGCAGGGATTGGTCAGTATCGCCGGAGTGTTGGTAGTGATGATGCTGACCGGATGGCCAGTACGAGCGCTATGACACGCGTCGCTTCAGTTCATATATGAAGTGCAATTTCTTGCATACTTACGGTAATTTGAAGTGAACATTGCGAACTGCGCGACGAGTGAGCAGACGGACATCTTCCAAGAATGCGTATTGCTTACTATATAAAATACCCTTCATACCCAAAAACAAGCATTGTACATTAGTTCACCATGATGCCAATCGAGCATGATCAAAACTGACTGCAGAGCAGGAGCAATATAGGACAGGTCTTGAATTTCGAAACCAGCCGAACGAACGCTCATGATTTGGAACAGGCCGTCGGAGACGTTTTGCCAGTCGGAAGCTCGTCTATAGAGATCTAAGCCAATATTGAAGACCAGATATCCTAGAAGACCGGCTAGTCTGTTCTCAAACGTGAGATGTCTCGAGAAACCCGCGTGATCCAACGCGCCACTCACATGAACGAGAACTGAATTACTGCGAGCCACCAGGTCTGGTAAGACGGAAATAGGTAGATGAACATGCTAGGCACTCCAAATGTAAGCGTCGAGAGGTCCCACCGAAACCTAAGACTCACCGTCTGGAGTGAGAGAGCAGGAAGTGGACTGTTACATCCATCTTGGACCCAGGGGTGACAAATTTGGAGAAAATCCATAACTCCAGACGCAAGAAGGAAGGCATGGCTTGATTTCCCGCAAGGATGGGGAACATGAGGACGTATATCATGAGATAACACGTTTGAAAGGAAAGCATAGAGCTGTCTACCAAGCTGATAGATTCGATACGGCTTGGTCAGCCTCGATGTAATACCACTCATACCGCTACTTACGACATGCCGCAACCTGCAATCCAGATACCATCAATCAGCTCTACCTTTTTGCCGAGCCAGGAAACTGCGCTGCAGGCCGCTCACTGGTGTATGCAGCTACGAGTGCGTTATTTGGTAGCAATCACGTGGAAGTCATCTTGAGCTCCAGCTTACCAATAGACTGGAACAAGCTGAACCAGGCCTTGTTCACGCTTCCTGTCTGATCGGATCCCCTTGCCAGGAACACGTTGTTCCAATCTCCTACCTTTGCGAAATAGATGGAAAGGATCGCCCACGGAACGACGATGTACAGTAATTGATGCTGGGGGACAGAGCAGGACCACTACATCAGACCACATTCTTTCCCTGAAAGAGCGGCGGTACATACCACGATGATCAACCATGTCAACAGTTTCAACGCCTTATACTCTATCGCAGCGAATATCTCCAGATCATCCAGATCCAACTCTTCATCGTAGATCTGCGAGTTCCTGCCAACCACTACTCCTCGAACACCAGGCGGGAGCCACTTCACCCGCTCCGCGTGCTTCGCCTCTGCTGCGTCCCGACGCGCCTCTATCGGCTTGTCAATAGCCTCTTCGAAGGACTGGACGGGGTGCACCCAGCGGAGTCCGCGATATTGCGGATTTTGCGCGATGAGGCCGTAGACCCGATGCGTGGTCCTGGGCAGGATAGCGTGAAAGAGTGCCAGAGCAAGCCGGTGAGGTCCGGGGAAACCACCTCGGCCTGTATGCGCAGCGCGACCTGATGTGGCATGTGGGATGACCGAGTACATGGTTTTTGAGTCGCGATTCGAAGCTACAATACGATATTGCGATCAGCTTGGAGATGCATCGAGATAAGTACAAGGAGACTAACCCGTCGTCTCTCTCGAGGTTTCTGAGAATCCTCTGGCACGATGTCTCAGTTTCTGCCTCTCTTCGAACCCCATCGCTCCGGGATACATTTCCACGTGGCGTTTGCCCCGATGTTGATTCGGTCTCCGTTGGGGTAACGTGTTGCTCTTCTCCGCGATGTCATGAGAGCTATCTCGTTGTCGCGAATAATGCTGGATATCTTGATGGAGATTTCCCTTCTTCGATGAAGGATGTTTCGGTATTGGAGGAGAAGAAGCGTTGCTGCTCCCAACGACGGGTCTCGCGGTCTACGTCGACATGATTATAGCTCTATCACTTGCATGCATTCACCCACTTACCGCAGTATCATCCTTGCTCTCTAAATCGGCCTTATGTCTGAATCGTTCATCCAGAGGTTTGAGCTTGACTGCGCTTTGACAGTTCCTTCTGAACCACATCCTGCAAAAACGCCGAGGATCTTTAGGCCGTCACGCATTGCATCGAGGGCGAAAGCACGCACTGACGACAGAAGATGGTGACTAGGCTCACAACTGACTGATAAGCAACTTCAGCCGGCTTTATCAACCACACGAGCTTCAGAGACTCACGATATCCCCGACAATCATCAATATAACCAGAAACACCTGTTGAATCGGTCTCATTCCGCTAACACTATTCTCGTAAATACAGGCTGATCAGCCTTCGTTCCCGTCAAGAAGGAGGACCAGCCTCACGCTGTCGTTTCCAGACCTGTTCCGCTAAGTTGAGGATCAGCTTCACTCCTCGTGGAGTCGTGAGTTCCATGGAGGGACTCACGTCATGGCTGAAAAACACATATACATGCTGTCGATATACTGCGTGACTTGCTTCCCACTCGCCGGAGAGGGGTTGGCAGCCATCATCAATCCTGAGAATCTGCGCTATCGAGCTGAGCAAGGAATGCGGCAGGAAAGGGTTGTAACGACTCACATGAATGGAATGATGATAAATGCCAATAAGTGTATCCTGAACCAATTCAACTGTTCGTAGATCATCCATAACCCGAGCTTGAGCGTCCCAGGAAGAGAGGTGACCATGCCGGAAGTCAGCTGATGATTGGAAGGTTTAGGGCTGCTGCATAGGTTGACTATCTTTTACAAGTACGGTCATAGGCGAGCAAGAGGTAGCTCTTCAATAATTGCTGACAGGAGGAGCAGGAGTCGACAAAGTAAACAGAGCATCTGACGTCAGCCTCGGGGGTCGAAGGAAATTACCAGCTTCGAAACCGGCCGGTCTTCCCAATTCTGCTGCACATGACAGATGAAGACGGATGCTGGGAGTGACTAGACGACGCGACGCAACGCAACGGCATTTCGATAGCTCAAACACCATGTGGCGGGGCGGCGCATGCCGGCAAGGGCCCTGTTATCTGACTCAAACCAGAGAGATGTGAGCGATCAACTTGGAACGCAACACCGTTTAGTGCTTTGCGGTCGCTACAGATATTCATGTATCTGCCACCCATGGTCCTGCAAGATCCTTGATCCATCTGTGATCTAGGTCTTCAGATTTGCTGCGCCAGATCTTTCAACCGTTGCTCTCCCATCAAATTCGCAACGCCGGCCGCCAGTTCTTTCGCCACCTCTACGTCGCCGACTTCCAGGCTTCCGGTTACCGCAGGAGACGCAATCTGTGATCAGGAAAAGGATTATAAGCGATATTGTCTTCGCCATGCGTAGACATCCGTTGACTCACCAAGTTGCCGAGGGCAACCATAGACCGGTATGCGACTTCGGCATCCTCGGTCTCGCTGGACAGAATCTACACAAGGATTGAGTAGTGAGTCATAAGACCAAGGAGGAAATCCTCGAACCGTCCCTACATTACTGATGTACTGAAGCAGCGCTCGACCATGTTGCACTGGAAGAGTACCCTTGACTGCAAGGATAGACAGACTACGATTTCGGAAGTGGTTTAGTATTGATGGACCTAGGGAACCTGATAGGTAGACATACTTCAGAGCCAAAGTCGCGAAGGCTACACGGGTATTCTTGTTGAACGACGTGAAGGTATGTCGTCCTGCCAAATGCTCCAGCAACTGGACAACAGACGATCAGCCAGTCAACATCCACCTTGACGGCGACTTTGGAGGCGTACTTACCTCGGAAAGACGATCACCTGTAATGCATGTCCTGCCAGCTTCGGTCTTGGTTAAGTTGGCCAGAGCTCTGGCAACGAGCATCGTATTCGTATCCCGAGGCTTGTTTGCGGCGGAAGGCCAATCGGCGTCGAATGCACACGCCTGCAAAAGCACTTCCACAAGGCCTTGTCCCGAAGGCGACTGATACGAAGCGAGAGCTGTACTGGAAGAGCACAACACGCGACACAGGTCGATGACTGGGAACAGTTGAATTCAGTAATTGATTCGTCTTGGGAAAGGGCGGGGTTACTCACGTGGGAAGCGCTTGTCCTCAGGCCATCTGCCAATGATGGCCAACAGTGTTGCAGGGTTGTAGCTTTCCGAAAACCCGGAATCCAGTGAGGCGACGCTAGGGAGCTTCAACTGTCCATATACTTCGCTCAGAGTCGCTTGTTCCTCTTGCGATAGCGAGCAATCTGAAGTACTGCTGAACTCGTTGATTTTGTTTTTGGCCGCCTCCACGTTGATAGTCTGGAAGTATACCGGTATTTTGATTGGCGAGAACGTCTAGTGACAACGCAAATCAGATACAGACCGCAGGATATACAGCCGAGACACCCACCTTGGTACTAGATTGACTCTGATATCGTCCACCTGAACGAATGGCTTAATGAGTCTCTTCGCGCAGACTTCTGAGACTTACCAGTGAAAGGATCAGACGCTCCTGTAGCGGAACCCGTTGCTGCGGAGTCCTGACCTGGACGATATGCACCACTGCCTGTGAATGGATCTGAGTATCCAGCGCCGGCGGCTGAGCCATTGCCTGCAGGTTGATAACGCGAACCACCTTCACACGAGCACGTCAGCCTCGGTTGTCTGACACGAAAGTCGCCTAGACGTACCGGTGAAAGGATCCACAAATCCTGCATTGCTGCTTGCCGCGCCAAGCTGTGCTCCTCCCGTATTCGATTCGATGAACTTGACAACCTGATCGACGTATGTCATTGGCAGCTCATTATTTGAGAGGAACTTCTGGGCGGCTGCATATGGGTTGTCTGGGAAGAGCAGACCATCAGTCCATATCCTGGAGGGAAACCGTCATGAGACGCACCTCGAACATTGTACGGCAGCTTGAGTGGGGGTTGTCCTTCCGCAATATCCACGTCAAACACGTAATCGTACTCGATGCCGTTGTAAACCTGTTTGCGTCCGGAACCAACGGCATCCGTCACTTCCCCGATCTGTTGCCATGTGGTACCGGCGGACGACCACTGTTTCATGAAACCATTAGAACGGATTTGTATCAACGATATTGCCAAGGCAACGCACCTGATATGCCTCTACCTTTCCATTATTCTTGATCATAAGTACCTCGCCATCCTTCTTTCCTGGATGGAGAAGGACAAGGTCAGAAGCTTGCATACGAGCGCGCTGTTGCATCTGGTTTCACTTACCGGGACGACCCAAGGCTTCCATACCTGGCAAATCGGTATGCTTGATATCACCGACTTGCGTCCTGGAGACCGATGCCAGTCAGATCCCAGTTCCACGTCGCTGGCTAACTGGTCTACTCACTTGTTCAATTGCCGAGAAGCCACAGCCTGCTCGAGCTCTTGCACTTGCTGCGCATTTGCCTTCCTCTCCTCCGATCTCGTCCATACGCGTACCATTCCATCTGATGCACCTGAAACAATATCACCATTCGGAAGAACCTCTACCGTCCAGACGGAGATTGTCGGATGGGTGATGGTTTGACTGAGTTGACCATCTGGTTCAAAGGCCGTCAGTATGGTCAGTGATGAGTGGACTGGTAGAAACGTACTGATCCAGACTCGAACTGTTGCGTCTTCCCCTGAACTGACAACACCTTCCCCATTCGGCAAGGCGGCGACGGAATAAACAAAGGAAGTGTGACCGTTGAAGATCTTGACGGGACTTGACTTGTCGAACGACCAGAGAATGACGTTACTGAACACGACCTCGATGATCAGTTTGGAGACGACAGCACGATTGTGGAAGCGGTATATACCCGTCGTTTGCTGCCGAGAAGAATCCTCGCCCGTCCACAGTCAAACTAAGGGCTCGTACGCAGTCCGTGTGTCCTCTGTACGTCTGGATTACCTTTCCTTGCATGTCGAACAGCCGGATAAGCTTATCGGCAGATGCTACATACAATCTTCGATTTAGGTGAATTCGCTGGAATCGTAAAGGCTGGACTTACCAGTCAAGAATCGGTCCTCTCCGACGCACTTCACTGCCCAGACGGCTTGCTCATGATCCTTCAGATGCAGCAACGGCTTGAGATCCCTCCATACGATAGCAGTTCTAATCAGGAATAGACATGAGCCTTTAAAACATGTGAAGGACATTCGTGCCACCTACTTGTCCCAGCTCCCGGAAACGATCAACCCCGAGTCACTCGAGTCCAACGCGCAGACGTTATGCTTGTGGCCGATGAGAGTGTGAGCTGGTTGCTTGGCCTCCGTATCCGAGGACGGCCAGAGACTGATAGTCGATGATTGAGAACCAACAGCGACATACGCTGAGGTGAGATATATAAGCTTTCGAAAGGAGAGGGACGAGGTCGCTACGCCACTTACATTCACCGCCGATCACGACACTTCCCACGCTCGACACAAACCGTCCATCAGGATCGGGAATCGTTCTGGATATCTCCCACTTTTTCTCCGCGTCTTTTGATGCTCTCCAAACGATGGCGGAGGAGTCCCGAGATCCGGAGATGATAGTGTTTTGCGATGCGGCGTGTAGCGATCGGACCTGTGAACAGGTTGTGAGTATGCGAGGAGGGGATGATGAGAGGCGGATGCCCGGCGACTTACATCTTGCGAGTGGCCCGCGAGCGTGGCTGACAGGGCGAAAGTGTTCATGTTGCTCAGTCAAGTTGACAGTGATAACCTTGTTCAGAGATGCCCGGAAGGTATACAGAAACCAGTGTCGAGTTCTCAAGAAGACGCTGACTGGACATGGAGGCCGCGGAGGCGGACCGGACGGATCGAACAAGTCGCGCCAGCAATGACGAATCACTTGTCGGACCAACTCTGGTCTCACGGGTGCGTTTGTCGCTTCGTCGCGTTTATCGGTTTATCTGTATCCACCAAGTACGCCGTGAGTCGCGAATATAGTGCTCCAGGCAACCACACGCGGACCTCGTGCTGTAATCATGAGAGGAGCGGCATCATGGAGCCTGATCAACGATCTGCCGAATCGGATCAGCGTTCGTTTACCAATGCAAGCATTCCGAATCCTCTTAGGATGTCCTCAAGCAGGCAACT
The DNA here is from genome assembly GCA_001599735.1 of Naganishia albida. NCBI lineage: Eukaryota > Fungi > Basidiomycota > Tremellomycetes > Filobasidiales > Filobasidiaceae > Naganishia > Naganishia albida. Next base: position 51,642 of record BCHV01000018.1, on the reverse strand, counting down.
TCGGTATACAACTGTCCGCCACCTCGACCCGGAGCGGGCACGAATGTATGCTATTGCCTTCATGTAATCTTTGCTCCGATTATAAGGCTCTGTCGCTCATCCAGCATTCGGAAGGTGTCAAGCGTCTTCGAAGATGCTCAAGTGACAAGCAATCAGAAAATTGCCGAGCGTCTTCGAAAATGCTCAGTCAACAAGTGAACAGACACCTTGTCAGATACCAGACTAGAGTAGCTGGATTGTCAAGATCAAAGCTCATTTGATGGCAACAGGCTCTGGACTAGACATAACAACCCAAGTAGCAGGCTAACCTATTGGGACTAGACCATAAATAAAAAGTGTTGCGAGACTACTGGAGAGAAGCGCTACAATTCGTCCTTCGCGTTGTCTTGATTTTGGGATTTGACCCATTTGGCGGATCTGAAGACCTCTTCTTGATCGAATACAAGAGATTTAGTTCTGGGATCTTTCATCCAGAACTTGTACACCTTCTCAATGCCTGCCCAGTGGTTTCCCGACAATGCCGCCACGACGTCTTCAATCGGCCTGTCCTCGACGGTCACCATGTCAAGCAAAACACACGGGGTACGTTCGCCTGTCTCTAGAACAGTAGGGGCAAGTAGGAAACATATGGCGTATCTATCGGGATCGATCTGTCTGTGATAGTAACCTGTCAAGCGACCCTTTCTGAGTCGGTCTGCGATATTCCCATGGATGTCAGGACAGTCAGGTGAGTATATCATTGGAGGTAAATGTTCCGGTGCACATTGCTTGCAGCGCCTGGATATTACCGAAGCTTCGGTCTTGACGTCCAATGATTTAGACGTGTCACCACTTTGGACGGTGCCAGAAGAGTGAAAACTTTCCTTAGTCGACGCAACAGAGGTAGATGTCCCCCCGAGGCTGAAGAGGGCGATGGAAGCGGCCAGAAGAGAGGAGGACCTCATACAGATCAGGGAGAAACAATGAAGGCGTGGGGGAGGTACGAAGGCAAGAGCGCGGATAGCTTAGAGCTGCAGTTGGAGGAACATATCATTACAATCCAGCTTACCTTTATACTTGTTTTGGTCGCTAGTCACTCCAAAAGCAATGCCACTCCCGAAGATTGTATCGTTGCTGGAAAATTGCATTCCTTTCCCGCGAAGGCGAGCGGGGTTGAATTACAAAGTCTGCAGTAACTTTCGGGTGAGGATGTGCGAAGCTGTGTACGACCACCCGGAAGGGTAAGGAAGACCTGCAAACTTAAGCTATCCGCTTAGGAGTCTTCCCTTGCTTTCAAGCTGCGAAAACTCAGGGATACGACTGCTACCCGGCAAGGGGAGCTTAACTCTATTGACTTGAGCGCCCGCTACATGTATTGAGATATTTGAAGGCAAAGGAAGATCTGCTTCCGATGTTATCGTCGTCACCTTAAACAGTACCGCAAAGTTGCCCGGTCATCTGGAGGCCGCAATGTATTCGTAGCTTTGATCGACCTGTTCTGAGCAAAAGGTTATACTGGCAGTTTGGGCGGACTTTCTGCTTCTCGCAACCGGCCCTCGAGTTGCTTCGCAGGAAAATTAGCTCTTCCGTCTATCCTTCGAGTCCGACCTCGTCAGCCCGAGTTTCCTGCTCTGTCCACCGCAAGTTGCCGTTTCTCGAAACGCATGTAGGCTGCGCAATTGCGTCTGCAGGAAGACCTAGCTGAGGACCTGGTATTCTGGAGATTAGCTTTCCGTCTTCCCTCCTGCACGCCAAGGTCGGGGACCTGGGCGCGGGGGGAAATGGAGCTACGCGCGTTAGCGACTTAACGGACGCAGAGCTGAAACACGAAAGTCGGGCAAGGGAAAGTTGACAACCCATCTAAACCGCAAACAAACGATGGGCGATAAGTCCGTTTTGGATTGGTCCTCTGAAATCTATGCCTTTGTTGTTGATAGAGAGTGGTAATTGACTATTGAACAACTGCTACTGCCTGTCCAGTTGTCGGTCTACCTTCAGTCCGGAACACAAGTCTTGCATCAGAACATGTCGCCGTCCCGGCGCCTCGAGCCGCGGGTGAGAAGGATGTTGCTGTTGCCACTCCTGATGTTGTTGACGAGAGCGGCGCATGACGAGATACCGGTTTAAATTTTCAACCACCAACGTGTCTCCTGCTTTGCAGGGACCCAAGTCCGCCGAACTACCGAAGGGCATCAAGGCAAGGTTTTTGTCCTTGCTACGAGCATTCATCTCCTGACACTTTCCCTTATTCCCAAACGGACCACCTCTCTGTCCCCTTCACAAAATGATACACTTGTGCGACCAAATCCTCGAATGTTTCGTCCTCCGAAGCATTTCGGGCGACTTCAACCACAGATTCGCAGGTCGAAGTCCTTGTGGAAACGTCAGGGAAGACTTCCGGCTGTGCATCATCTTGGGCATCTCCCTTCAACACACGATAGATCACGGCGGTCTCCTTTCATGAAGCAGGCGAACGTATAGCATAGCGATTTTCCAGCGAAGTTCGCAGGGCTGCCTTCGCCTGATAAACCTGGCAAGCTATTCGCAAGAGCCTATATATAAGTATCACGGCACAGCGTTCGGTTGTTTCCGCCGAGATGCCTGGCCCGCGCACGGTCAAGTCTCTCTCATTTCCCCTCTTAATTTCGAACAAATGATGGCACTGTCTACTAGCTGCGTAACGACCAGAGAAGGTCATACTCAGCAAGTATTCTCGACAGTAGGCGCCCTTGCAGCGAGTGATGCGAGTACCGTTACCATTATCACTGAACAGATGGATCGTTCATTCACCACGTCCCCGACAAGCTTTCGGTCTGCCTGTACACCTACTGTTGTACTGTCTCCGGATGCCTTCGGGCACAATAGTATCGTGCGCCCCGGCGCAAAGCAGGCTCCGAGGAAACCGCGACTGCAAGTTTGTGAAAACGAAGAACAACCGCCGTACACCTGTCAAGAGACTCTATTCGTCCATAGACACCAGATTCATGCAGAACTTCGTCATCACGTGTGCGCACTCTTTGAGAAGGGAAACTTGACAGGCATGGGTATAACGGCGCGAGAGTGCTTGCACGCCTTGCCAGTTTTCAGCAGAATACCGGAAGGGGACTTATGCCAGCCGTGTGCACACCGAAGGATAATCGAGATTCCTTCCGGCCCTGGAGGGTGGTATAGAAGGATGAGAATGCATGAGGAGCAAGAATTGGACTGGCTTCAGATGGCCGCCGGGATGCATCTACCTTCCGATAAGAGTCTCCCGTGCTCTTCAATCGCCGCCACCGACGATCAGGATGAAGCAAAGACTTTAATCCCCGAGGAGGGGCAGGTCATAGTCATCGACTGGGCTTATGGCCCTCCCGATGGCCCTCGCAGAGGCACTCCTTTTCGACATCTGCAGAGAGGTAGCGGCGAGGCAGAGCTCGATAGTAGCGCGAGAGTTCGCCATGTTGAAGGACGTGTTCGTCGAAAGTTTCAAGGTTGCACTAGAGGTTGGAGCTGGCGCAAGGAATAAGGATCGAAAGACCGGCGGTAGTTCAAGGTCAGTGATCTGAATGCGCAAGCTTCGTTGCCTTCGGATCTGGCCTGGAAACTATGGCGCCACGTATATAGCTCATGCAGGCGTTGACCTGTCGTCCGAAAGTATAGAACTAAGAAGATCATTAGCAATACACAAGCTAGTTGTTATGAACAAGGCCGGGACAGGGCTTGCTGCTATCTCATACGAACTATGATGATTAGAACGTAGAATAGTGGTTCGAAGAACCACTCTACAACTGATGAGATGCTACAACGTCTCGTTCTCTAAGTAGGTCTTCCCCCCCATCCCTCGCAAGCTGCTTCCGAACAGCTTGCAGATCATAACAAGTCCAATGCGTGATGGAAACTCGTTTCAAGGTGATAGGAGGCGCTTCCGCGCCCACGCGCCCGAGTTGTCTCCAGCTGTCATTCATGACA